>RSEF01000005.1:15815037-15827996 GCA_003993805.1 Himantopus leucocephalus
CAAGGGAGAGATCCCCAGAGGAGCCACAAAGCCAAGGGGCAGGAAGAGCCTGCAAAATGGCACCTCAGTGGGGATTTGCAGCCTTGGCTGCGTTTTGCTGGGTCTTTTCCTCGTGGTTACAGGGAGGGAGGTGATTCTCCTCTGCTCCGCTCTGGTGAGACCCCAGCAGGGTGGTGTGTCCGTCTCGGGGGTCCCCAGCACAAGACAGACATGGGCCTGTGCGAGCGGGTCTAGAGGATGGCCACAAAAGTGGTGGTAGGGCTGGGACACTTCTCCCTGACAGTAAAAGCGCAGAGAGTTGGGGTTGTTCAGGCTGGAGAAGAGAAGGCTCTGGGGAGACCTTATTGCGGCCATTCAGTACTTAAAGGGTGCTTATAAGAAAGAGAGAGACTTTTTACAAGGCCTGTCGTGACAGGACAAGGGACAACAGCTTTAAACTGAAAGAGGGTAGGTTTAGATTGGACATCAGGAAGAAACTCTTGAAGATGAGGGTGGTGGGACACTGGATCGGGTTGCCCAGAGAAGCTGTGGATGCCCCATCACACTGGAGGTGTTCAAGGCCAGGTTGGACAGGGCTTCGAGCAACCTGATCTAGTGAAAGCTGCCCCTGCCCACGGCAGGGGGGGTTGGACTAGATGATCTTTGAAGGTCCCTTCCCACCTGAACCACTCGTGTGACTCTATGAGGGCACAGCATACGCTAATGGAGAGCCAGAGTGTGAACGTGGGCACCAGAAACAGCCAGCAGTTTGGAAACATGGGGGAGAACCACCATCCCTGGTGGGCTTCCCTCCAACAGGACATTTCAAGGGTCGGCAGAGACAACAGGCCCTACAGAATAGCTCACATCCCAAATTTACTAACAGCCATTTGTGTTTTGACATCTACACTGAATTAACCAAGTAATTCAGATTTGGGTATTGGGCTTTAGTATTATATGTAGGTTAACTGCCTCAGTAAATGTTTTAAGGTAATATTTGAATGAATCATTCTCTATATTGTACTGTGACTTGTCTGCATTTAAGAAATATTGTGTGCTGAAAACTATCACTTCTGTGGATTTGTTCCTTTATTCCTGGTGCTTTGATGCCCTTCATCACTCAAACTTTTAAGTCAATTTTAACTACATTTGGTGTCCAGATTATGAGCTCCCCCAGAACAGAGTGAGCTTTTGTTATCTGCCTGTACGGTGGCTGTAAAAGAGGCCTCCGATCCTGGGTCTTTGTTGATGATACTGACCCTCATTCCCAGGTATAGAGCTGGATCAACTGATATTAAGTAAGGATTTGGACCACCTCCCAAATCCTTGCAAAGTGGGATGCCATTAAATAAAATATGAAACACCATTCCAGAGAGCTGTCATTGGAGTAGGTACTGGTCGCGCTTTATTTACAAAATCCAAAGATTTGTACACAGCAATCTACAGGAGAGCATAGGGCTGGTATCAGGAGGATAAAGGACATGCTCAGCAGGAATTGAAGATGCCAGCAAGGAGTCATCTCAGTTTCACAGGGAACCTGCTTCCTTTTGACTGAGGAAGCCGCCAGACCCCTCCAGGAAGAAAAGGAAGAAAAGCAGCAGCAATAGCCAGCCCAGGCTGATATTGCAATTTTTGTTATCGTTGAGGCGTGGGAACACAAGTGATAGGTGAAGGAAGAAAGAGGAGACCAGCAGGGTTTCAGCACGCCACTAAGGGCCATCCTGCCTGGTTCTTTACTTCCAGCGCCCGCCAACCTTGCCCTTGGCTCCTGCCTTCTTGCTGCTACAATACAAAAGGAAAGAAAAACATGTCAGCATGATGGAAGCGGTGGGGCTCTGTGACCACTGCACATTTCTGACTCTCAGATTAGGATCGAGCTGCTTTCACTTCTCACATGTTGGGCAAACCTGCCAGAGAGCACATCCTGAGAAAAATATTGCCGATATTGTGGAAAGAAATACCTCCTCAGGCTCTTAGTGAAAGGCCAGGATGTGCACGCCTGGAAGAGGTGGACCCTTCCAGATTCCTGCATTATCAGGACAGAAGTCCAGGTGGTCTCAAAACTAAATGACAGGCCTATCCAGCCACAGACTTGATGTTTCCTGAATTCAAATCTGCTGTGATCTGGATTTTAGGATTTAGAGCTGTTTCTGGTGAAAATGTCCTCATTATCAGGAAGCTCTGGTCAGATTCCCCAGGTGGTCTAGTCGTCTAGCAGTGGAGGCAAAAAGCTGAGCAATAATTTAAATACAACTAAGAATTGCTTTTCTCTAGCAAAGGCGGAGTGGGTTCTGCCTTATAACACGAGAGCAAGAGCCTCCAAAACAATCCAAACAACTGTTTAGGCCTCCCCTCATATCAGTATCCCTGTCTTGCTCGTGGTATGTGTGGGAGCAGTCCAGCTACACTCCCCGCACAAAGAACCTGAGGCAAACCCTCCAAATAGTATCTTCGTGCACACAGAAGGGCAATCCTACATGCAAGCCACTTACCTTCTGACTGAGAAGCAGGCATGCCTGGAGTCGGAGAAGGGCCAGGCATGAAGTTAGTTGGGTTAGATTCTGCACCGGCTCCCGTAGGCAGTACCTTGGCTTTTGGGGCTCGGCACACCACCAAACCTCTCCATCTCACACACATGATGATGAGGCTGCGTCTTGAACCAAAGCACATGCAAACTGGGGGCAGCTCTTTGACGTGACAGAGCATGGGGTTGGGAGCAAAGCACAAGGCGGTGGCGTCTTGCTATCAACAGAGGGGCCTTCTTCAGAACCACTGGTTCCTCCAGGAAGCAGAAAAAAATGTGGACGACACATCTGGGGAGATTTTTGTGTTGCTGCCCCATGGATTGGTTCAAGAGCACCACTAGCCGTATTTACGGAAGGATGTAGCACAGTGACACAGACATACACACATTGGATACTTTACCTTTTGACCAAGTTAGACTTGGTCTATTCAAAAAATTGACCTTTTACATGAGAGAGAACAGAGCATTTTCTGCTTATCTTAAATTCATCTCAGTGTCCCTTTTGCCAGCCTTTCCACAGGTTCAAAACCCAGTATAGGAACCGCATAGCTCCTCAAACGAAGGCAGCGTCCTTTTATCTCCATAAGCGCCTGTGATGTTTGATGTTATGCCTAACCTTTAGAGTGTGCTTAAGGAGACTTAATAAAAAGTCTGAAGCAAAAGGATCACTTGATCCTTGTATAACACATTAGCAGACATTGCTTTGGAATGATGAAGTCTAGCGTGGATAGAAATTTAAGTACACAGAAATCTCACGAGCTGTGGGCTTCTCAGTTCAACCTTTTCAAATGATGTCCTGAGAAGAGAGTATCATGTCTTTTGGGGGAACAAGCATGCAGTAATGGTCCTGCCTGTTGTGGGTGGTGTGGCAGTGCCCCTCAGAAGAGCAGCAACACCCAGACACACCATGTCATCCTTCTGCAGCTGCACATTCTGCTGAGGTTTATCAGCCTACAGCTCTGTACAGAAAATACCATGGGAAGGTCAAGCCTTATGTTTGGCGTCTACAGACAACTGAGCCCCCAGAGTTACGTTCATCTGATAAGGCAGGGTGGCTTGGGGAAGTGGGGAGGCAGTGTCTGGTCACTGCTGTCATCCAAAGATGTCACCAAAGACCACCACTTCATTCCTGGCATGACTTTGCTACGAAGATACAGAAGCACAGTGAAGATCAAATCCCACCACTTCAGTGCTCTCCTCCCTTGCTTCCCTGCAATTCCTTCTCTGTGTCTTAGTTTTCTGCATGCCTTAGGCTCCAGGCTTTGTCTAGCCCTGGTCTTTCATAGGTTCACTGCAAACACGTAGCATAGTTTAAGGTATAAGACTCAAAAAAAATCTAATGAAATAGAAGTCTTGTGGGGAAGGAAAGTGGGAGAGAGATGATGAGTGAAAAGAACTCACAACGGTAATCCCATGATGTTAGTCTTGTTACACACTGTTCCTTATGATCTTAGCAACCATTTGTTTACCTTTCGTAAACAAGGGTTGTATTCCCTCAAGTATTCAAAGCACCTCAGTCAGGTGTTTGAAAACCCCAGCAATAAGCAGATGGAAATTTTGCAGGCATGGTGTGAAGAAACATGATTTTTTTTCTGGTTAGCTGTTACGTACACTTCAGTTTCCCCTTCATTTTCTCAATGTGAGGCAGGATGGGAGTTGCCCTTCCATCCCTAGCCTCATTTCATTGCAACAAGAAAATGTCGGTGTTGAGGCTGAAGCAAATACTTTGAACACTGAGAAGATATCCCCAAGCCAGGAGCTAGGAAGGGGATATAGGTACTTACTGCTTCTGAGCCTGATCGATCCGGTTCCTGAGGGTGACAATCTGCAAACAACATACATGACCAGGGTTTTTATAGATAAAGAAACCTTGTTCCTTCACAGAGAGGGAAGTTTTACCTGATGAAGTGCTGGAAGCAGGTGCCAGTGGTAGGGATTAATACTTCCTTTGAAATAAAACCTCACCCTTGCTTGAAGGAGAGAAATGTTGCTCCTTGGCAATAAATCTGCTTGCCAATTTCATATGTCAAGGGAAAGAAGAGCTAGAATTTTATAACCCTTATTAGAAGAGTTCCTATGTATACAAATTAATCTCTTATGAACTCAAATGTCAGACTGCAGGCAAGTGAACCAGAATGAACATCACCCTGGCCAGCTGGAAAAGCTCTTGCATGGCCCCATCCATGGGTATGTGTCAGCCTCACCTTCTTACTCTTCCCCTACTCCTACACATTCAGAAGTGTATAAGCTCAAAGAGCTTTGGTGGACTTTGGATGGGGGCCTTAAGAATGGAAGATGGATCGCACATTCTGCTGGAGTACCTTTGTTGGTTGGCAGAGCAGGAGGTGAGTAGCTTGCAGCAGTCACCACCTTCCCAGCCACTCATCTAATAAGAAAAGATAACTTTTAATGGGGTTGAAGAAGAAAATATTCAAGGAGAGAGGAAAAGGTTGGAGTTGGGGCTCTGAACACCTTCCCAAGCTCTGTTGATGACTGCAGGCCACTGGAGAGTCTGTCCTACAAGACGGAGCGTCTCTTTGTTTAGCCATAGGTAAACTGCATATTTCGACCTGACACATGGGAAAGCAAACACCTACCTTGCACAGGATGAGCATCTTATGGCCTGACTTAGCACCCCAGTCCTGGCTCATAGCCCTGGACTCGCTACTGAAATCCTGGGATTCTTCCAGCTCAGGTACTGGAAAAGCCCAGAGGAACTAGGGTGTGATAGAGAGCCCTCTTTTTGTCCCTTCACCTTCTTATTTGTAACTCAGTCAAGGTTCTACCTAGTTTTCCTGGGGTGGGAAAAGGCACTTCCCAAGACATATGCTTTGCTTCTGCGTTTGGTGTAATTCAAAGTTCTCCACTGGCTCTGCAGGTCCAAGAACTAATGACCCAACATTTGAATATTTTAAGCGGCACTTGACATTCCCCACATGTGAAACAAGAAAAAAAAAAGTTATACATTCAGGTTGGGCCAACAACCGGTATTTCCTGGCTCATGTCTTTCTGGTGCAAACAGAAGCAGAGTAGAGACTGAAACATTAGTGGGAACAAGACAACACAAGGAAGGAAAGATCAGCAGATCAGCTGCTTTTGTACTTACTCATGGAAGTTTTAGTATCTGCAGCAGTGGTTTAAATTACTTTTTGCAGCTGAGTATTTTTGCCAAGTGTGGAGGAGAACCAGCTGTCTTCAGTTTGACCCAAGGACTTAAGACTTACCTTCACTGATAACCTTGTGATAGTGACTATGACACTCAATGAAGCACCAAAGAGCAACAGACACTAGAGCTAAAGAACAGCTCCACTCCTGTGTGTCCCAGTTCCTTCCTTTGTCTCTCCCTTGCATCCTTGCTTGTGTCTCCTTCATTGCCTTTGCTGTTTTCACTTACCTTTCTCCTCACTTTTTTCCTGCTATAATCTTCCCTTTTTCTTCCACTTTTCTTCTCCTATCTCGGTTGTGCATTTTCTATTTTGCTCATTCTTTATACTTTCTTTCCTTGCTTTTCATCAGCAGCCACCCATTTCTTTGTTTATGCAGAGGTTTCATTACCATAGCATGTATGTCTGCCCTGGCACTGCCTTAATTTCTGTTGTTCCACACCCAGCTAACCTATTATGCTTAAGCCAGCCCTGTTCAATATTTTGGATCAGGATAAGCATGTGGCCACAAGGTGGAGAATCTTTCCAAACCCCGAACCATTCTTTTCTGTGAAGTCCAAGCTATTACACGTGCATCTCTAAGCTTCCGCATGTATCCTAGATGCATCAGGCTGACTCGCCCACACGTGTAATACCAGAGGTTTGGATAAGAAATTATTTCAGAGATGGTCTGAGTGGGCTGCATGTTGTGTTCTTTAGCCACATCCTTGTTGGACCCAACTCTTTTCCTAAGTTACCATTTCATCTATTTTCAAAGAATGGAAAGGGAGAGAAAAAGGAAGTGAAGGGAGAGACACAAGATCCAGTTTTCTCTTTTCTCTCTGCACTTGGAGCCAAGTGCCAGTTTCTGTCTGGCACCTGGCCTCTGACCATGCGGCAGGCTCATGCATTTCGTAGCCTTTGCTGCTGCAGTTACACAGGCAAGTTCATTGTACTTACAACTTGGAAAGCTCCTGCAGCCTGCAACGCATTGTTAAAATCTAAGAGAGATTGAGATAGTTACATTGGTGTTGCTCATCCCCTGTCAGCATGTGTCTGTGTGACTGGGAATTAAAAGGAGAGCAAGACAGAGAGAGATCCAGTAGGATTTCTCGGCCACTGAAACCTGACATAGGTGAGTGCAGCCCTGTCCTGGGACTGTGAAGGAAACACGTCCATTTTCTGTTACCATATGACACTTCAGTGAGATGCTCCCATCTGGAGACAGTTTTCAGTGACTCCAGAGAGCTCAGTCCACAGGGAATCTGTCTGGGATGGGAATAAAACTTACAACATTCAAGTGTGAAATCAAAGATGGGTTTAAAAGTATTACTTTGCAATGGAGGATGAGTGAATTGAGTTACTGATTTTTAAGGCCACAGTTACCCACAGATAAACAAGAATGCACAAGATGTGTTTGGGCAGAGGGTGGAGTCCATTTTCTATTGGGTTTGCACTTCCATGGGGCACTGAAAACCTTGAGTGTGGTTCATTCAATTTCAGCCTAAAATGTGAAATCCAGTCCAAGTATGTACATTAGGGGAATGCAGTTCCAAGTGTCTTACTACTTAATATATTGCAAAAGGGCATTGGAGACCCAAATGATGAGTAACTCCACATGGTTTTTGCCAGAGGAGTCACAGACATTTTTACATTTTGGACCCAGGGCCAGTAGCAAAATGGCGTGTAAACTCACCTCGTATTTTTTCCTCTTGATCTGCTCTGTAAAGTCATACTTTTCAGTCTCCAGCTGGTATAACCAGTCCCACAGTTCCTTAGCCTTGTCCCTATGTGTTTATGGGGAAAGGGAGATGGGAGAAACACATCACATCATATATTTTCTACCATTTTCACATCAGTAGTAATGAGGCTTTTTATTATGTTTTATTTAATGCAGTTCACATTTTCCTGCAAACCCTTTCCATCCTCTGAAAGCTACTCACCATTTTCAAGGTCATATTTTTCTCACCTTCTCACCCGGGAACCTTTTAGACTTGTACTCTTGCATGTGTCACACACTAATGTGTTTCCTACGGATTTAATTTTCCCCCTAACTCTTAATGAAAGAAAAGAGTCCAGGGGAATCAGATGAGAAGGAAGGAGGGCTCTGGAGGCCACTCAGATGAGCAGAGCAGCTGCCATTGCACAATCTCATCTGTTTCAGGGCTGAGATGAGTCAACCTCATCTTTCAATCATGTGTAAACTCCAATGTGTGGAGTCCAAATTATCATCTGATGACTGTTCTGCACCAGAGCACTCAGCTCCCAAGCCTCCAGCCTCTGTGGAGGCCCATACTCATACCTTAGCAGCTCAACTCACCCCGGGAATGTTACAGATACCAATCCGTAGGTTGTTCAACTAATCTTAGAGCTGGGTTTAAAGTTTGTACCTAGTCCCATAAATCACTAGTCCTAATTAGCAGGATAGGCTAATAGAGCTATGCCAGGAGCATGGTTAGATGGCTACCAAACCATTTCAACAATTCCCCACATCCCCATTTCCCCTCCATTCTCCAGATCAAGGAAGGGCACAACTTAACATTGTCCCGTGATGAATTTCAAGGCAGGCCTTCTCCTCTACCTCATTTTTTTCACCAAAGAAGACTCCAAGAAGGTAAGATCAAATTTCAGTAGATTATATTCAGTAAATTAGCATAAGCATGTTACCTCAGCTTGTCTTCATTAAGGTGGTCGATGTTCAAGGGCTTGCGCCTCTCTGCCAGGACCTTCTTCTTTGTCTCTCTAGCTGTTTGCTTCTTCCCTCTCTTCTGATCAGCCTATTTTCAGAACATCAATTAATGTCAGATTGCAGACATTCAGACTGAATGAAATTATTTCAGTGACAGAGCATGTAAATCAAGCTGCTAGGGATTGGAAGAAGGAAAGGCGAGGTATTTTCTCAACTTGTAATAATGATTGTTCCCAGTCAACCCCATGGTTTAACACTTCCATATTTCTTCCACAGATCCATGCTTTTTACCTTAGCCAGGTAGCTGCTGTATGTGGCGCCCATGGAGGACAGAGCCTTCTTCTTCTTGAGATCATCCTCAGCTTTTCTCTTGGCATCTTCTTCCTCTCTCCGTGCCTTTTCCTCCTGTGGAGTGTGACACACAGAAGCAAGTGACTCTAGGGGAGACTCACAGCTTCCCCAGCAGCCAGTGTCACTTCAGGGAATGGGATCAGATTAGCATGTTGATGAGAAATGGCAGCTGCTGTTTCCTCCTCTTGCTTTAAGAGGGTGGTCATTTCTTCTCCAGACTGAGACAGGCATAACCTGTAGGTTTTTTCTGTCTCTAGAGATCTCCTCCAATTTGATGCTGAGACAAGGAGAGAGGTGCAAAGACACTTACCGCAAGCCTTGCCTGACGCTCTTTCTCCTTCTCAGCCCGGATTCTCTGTTGCTCTGCTCTTTCAGCTCTGCGTTTCTCCTGCAAGAAGCAGTGGCAGAGGCATTGCATCATCATTGCAGCATTATCTATCTCCAGTATTAGGCCCCACCACCAAGAGCTTTTGTTCGTAGAGANGTGTAATTCCCAGATGTAAAACAAAAGGCTGAGAGAGAGGACAGATGTGAGAAGAAGGCATTTGGTGGTGACTTGAGCAGTCCCTTTTGTACATGGCAATACNATGTGCAATTCCCAGATGTAAAACAAGAGGCTGAGAGAGAGGACAGATGTGAGAAGAAGCCATTTGGTGGTGACTTGAGCAGTCCCTTTTGTACATGGCAATACAGCTTTCTGCCAAACTCTTACAGTGGACTAATGGATTCAACTGCTTATCTACAGAGAAGTACAGGGAAATGGCAGTACAAGGACTCACAATCCTCTCCTTGAGGGCAACCAGCTCTTCCTCTTCCTTTCTCCTGGCTTCAAAGTGGCTGTCAATCAAGGCCTGCAGTTCAATCAGGTCTTTGTTCTGCCTTTTCTTTTGGATGTCCTAGAAGAGCAGAAAAATGCATTAAGCCAGCCCATAGTGCTCTAGGAACACGCCCTGGACATTCCCAGCACCCTGCCTACATAGAGAAACAAAACCAGAAGGTGTCTGCAGATATCCGTGGATATCTATGGGATTAGCTTAAATGGCTGTTGGTGCAGGCCANAAGGAACATGCCCTGGACATTCCCAGCACCCTGCCCACACAGAGAAACAAAAGCAGAAGGTGTCTGCAGATATCCATGGATATCTATGGGATTAGCTTAAATGGCTGTTGGTGCAGGCCAGAGACAGTCAGAGGCTCATCCANAGAGACAGTCAGAGACTCATCCAGGTGACAGTCAGGAGTCCAGAAGGGAGCAGAATCCACAACTCCCATTCCCCTACACTGTATTTTATCCCTGGCTTTGCTTAGCTGCCTCCTCTTCACTTTGAGATATCTAGAAAATGTTCCTGCATTTTTGGCCACAGCAGATGTTTCTGTGGAGATGATTTCAAGACCAGAGTTCCTTCATTTTTCTATCAACTTTCTAGGAAGGTATTTGGATTTCTGTTTATTATTAGAATTCTNAAATTCTGTTGTTGTTATAGGTAGTGTTTCTCAGAACAGATGAGTATAGGCCTGCTTTATTTCAACCTGCAACTTTCAAACCATTTACAACAATGGGACAGGGGATCTGAGAGCTCCTGAAATGCTTATTTCTCCTTTCCTCATATATTGGCTTCAAAGATTCAAGGAGAGAAAAAAGAAACACATGAATTAATATTTTAATTTAGTCACATTAGCAACAAACGTATCCAGAGACTTTCAGGGAGCAGAGTAGCCTTTCACTGAAAAGAGATGACAAAGTATCCATACTTTTGACCTTGACTTTATCCTCAGCAGTATCCAATACAGGAGGAGTTATGTGGGTTTGCGCACATGTGTATGGCTCAGGTACAGACAGACAAAGACAGTCAGTCTCAGGAATACTTACATCAAAATCAACTTTCTCACCCTCCGGTATTTTAGGAGCAGTTAGTCTGCAGAGAGTCAAAAACAAAACAAAAACAAAAACAAAACAAAACAAAAAAAAAAGAAAGAAAAAAAGGGATTTTCATCTTAAAGAGCAGGCAGCTTTTTTAATAGCACATCCTGACCTGATCTGCCTTCAGGAATGATGCTGACAAGGAGAAAGTTTGATGGAGATACAGAAGGGTTAAACAGCAAGTCAATGGAAAGCTACTCCAGAATAGCACTAAGGACCATTGTCCTTTGTGCAAGGTCATGCAGGGTGTGGAGTTACCCTTAAAAACCCTTTTCATTCCCAAAACCTAAGGTCATTCCCTACCCCATAGAAAGACACTGGCCCACGAGGCTGTCAGCGCAGTGCTGCATGCTCCTTTCTGGGCAGCTGGTGGAGTGGAAAAGGAAGGTGCTGGGACTCAGAGCCAGAAGGTCCATAGGAAACCTTAGTTAAGCTGAAGTTGGCCCAGCCCAACGTTTGTCATCCTTCTTACTGTCAGCGATCCTGGATGGATGGGCAGTTTCCCAGCCATGGCCTCTCACAAAGGATTTAGTGTTGAGCCGCCTAGATCTTCAGGTACTGTGAGACTACTGGATCTTCGATAGTTCACAAGTCCTTTTACTCTATCAGGAACTGGTCTTAAGACCCTGGCCAGTAACTACTGCTAAGGCATCCTCTGGCAGAAGCCGACATCCTGGAAAGGCATGCAGGAACAGCTGGATTTTGCATGAGGGATAAAGGCTTCTAGTGGCCATTTGCCTAATAGACAATCTAAAGGCTTCTGCTAGATCAGAAAAATGATCCCAGGGTTTTGAAACTCCCTGCCCCTCATACTTACTTTATTCTGGGCTTCTCCTCTGTGTGTGGAAACATGGAGCAAAACAGGAAGGGAAAAAGAGGGAGAACAGTTAGAACAACAGAGATCATGCCAGCTGCTAAAGTAAAAGGAGGGAAGGGAAATTTAATCTTAGGGGAAACATCCCAGAGAAACTGGTTAAAACTCAAGCACTTCCAAAAGAAATACACACACTCACACACCCATTTTCCTAGGAATGAATCTGTTTTTACCCTTGAAACAGAATTTGTCAGAAAAGAATCATGAGACTGTATAGAAGTCCCAAACGTAGCATCTGGAAGGCAATGGTTTCATGTAAACGCTAAATTATTTTTTCTCAAACCATTCTGACCAAAGCTCTAAGGAGGACAGCTGGGCTGGAGGGTAGAAGAAAATGTTGCCTTTTCCAATTAGCACTTCTTTCACTAAAGTTAACTTGAACTCACAGTCGTGTCAATGATAACTAGGCTTCGCCAGTTTTGCACAAAAGCCTCACATGGAGGCCAGGAAAGAAAAAGCTTCACGACACATTTCCTCCAGGTTCATTGACTCCCAAGATAGCTTAGAGCACATGTCCCTGAGATACCTTGGTGCCATGGGGAAGATAAGAATAAGCTGCTTCTGAACCATGTGGTGCTCCTCAAACCCAGCTTGGAAAGGCCATCCTCTCTTAGCCAGCATCCTCTCCTGCTGAGATAGATGCAAAATTCCCATGGGTGTTAACGGGAATGATCTTTGCATCTCTAGAGGAGGTATAATGCCCCTGATAGGCAGGCTAAACCATCGAAGAGACTGTCAACTTGGGCCCTCTGGCAATCAGAATTGTTCCCCCACAACAAGCGGCCTTTCCCAGGCTCTCAGAAATGTGCTGTCTTATGAGTTACTTGCTTAACATTTGTGCTTGTGATCAATTCCCCTCCCTGCTATGCTTTTCCAACTTTAGTTATTAACTCCAGTGTATTGCCAGCAAGTTCAGCACTGTTATTCTCACAAACAGAAGTAAATTAAACCTATGTGTTTTTTCTGGCCCAGTCTCACAGGGACCCAGGTTGACTTTCATAACCGCATGCTACGTTTGAACTTTCAGGGATGCTGCTGGATACTGCAGTACGAGACTCTCCCTGTGTTGCTTCGGTGGGAGGAACTGAGGTAAAAAGCTCACAGCCTATTGAATCTGGTAAAACCAACCAGCTTTGAAAAGTGAAAGTAAAAACAGCCTCCCTCAAGAGTGGGTGCACGAGCCCTGCTATCTGTATCACGATACAGAAAGCATATTATATTTCTTCAAATGCTTATTTGCATCCAGCTGTTTTGGGACTGATGGAGGAAATTGGGAATACCAAATGGAACAGAGTAGGATAAAACAAAATGAAATGTTGTCAGAGGAAAAAAATAGCAAAAACTGATACTGGAAAATACTTAGTGGAGACATCAGTTGCAAGGGTGTTGGACAATCAAAAAAACGAGGAAGTGGCTGGAAATGGGTTATTGAGATGATTAAGATAAAAGATGTGAGAGATCTGAAACCAATCTTTCCTC
>RSEF01000005.1:15828020-15883443 GCA_003993805.1 Himantopus leucocephalus
GGGGGGGGGGGTAGACTTTTCTCATTTACTGCAAGAACACTGCCTACCAAAACATATTTCAGCTGAGGCTTCGAGATGCTAAAGCAACGCTAATAAAATAAACAGCATGTAATTAGAAAAGTGTTTTAGAGCACTCATATAAAGGAAGCCACAAATTGCTCCTGAAGAAAAATACCATTAGCCAACAGTGTACTTCTGTATTTCTCCAGTTATTTTTTTAGCTGTTTTACTCTTCAAATAGCCAGTGAGCTTCTTAACACATTAGTTAAATTGTTTTTTTTTAATCTGGAGAGAGGAAAAATAATCACAATTAACCAGTCTGTCAGGGATTTTATTCACACGTGAATTCCATCGTGACATACCCAGATAATTTTCAGAAACATTCCTGTTTAGCTTAAAGCTGCCAGTTAGTAACATTTCAGAGAGGCAGGGGGTGGGGGGAAAGTAGACAGGAAATGACTGGGTTTGTTTGTTGATCCTGGTTGCCAGGATCGACACCTGTCTGTCAATGACTCTGTGAATTTGGTTTCAGCTGCCACCAAATCAGCACTTTAAACTTAAATAAACCAACAAACAATTGTAAAAATAAAAAGAAAAAGTAAGATTAGTTGTTCTTGAAATAAGAAATTGTAGTTAGAATATTTAAAGGTGCCTCCAGAAAACCAGAAAAGGGGATAACAAAGAAATAGGAGCCTTTATTAAAAAACAAACAGGAATAAATCTGTCTTTTGCAGTGCATGACCCAGCATGGTCCATACTGTATGCACCAAAAGCAGCCCAGGGGTGTGATTTATTTTGAAATGCCCCTTCTTTCAAGACACCAAGTCAAGGAACTGGGCCAAAATTTGTTGACAAGCAGGAATTGTCATAGCAAATTCCTGTTCCTGTGGTGGATTTTGACTGATGTTCTGGTCATTCTGCCCATGAACCATGGGGCTGTGACGAAATCCCCACATACAACCCTGCCAAAAGAAGGCAAGAGCCACTGGAAATCCAAATGTACTGCCCTGGTGATTAGAGAACCTCTGAGTTTCTGGTTTCCAAAAGGATTAACGCAGGGAGAGTGCACACCACCATAAACACAGCCTTGCTTTCTCCTGCCCAATCTATGAGATATTCACACAGTGGTCCCCCTTTCTGGGAATCCACCTGAACTGCCTTTACTTCATTCAGAAATCCCTAAACACCCTCCCTTAATCCCACTTCCCAGAAGCAACATCTCTAGCTCAGAGGGTGTCCTTGAAAAACAAAAATCAATATTAAAAATAAAAGGAAAGAGAGCGAAAAAGAAGGAGAGGAAGGGGCTCAGAAAGGTCCTCAGGGTATTTCCCTAAATAAGAAAAAAAGCCTGAAAAGCGAGCAAGAAAATTAAAACAAACGGACAAAAAAAGTCTACAAAAACAAAACAAGGAAACACAGGAGATGCAGGGTGGTTTCAAGTGGCACTGGGCTTTGTCTTTGGAAAGAGCTGGCCAGGTGTTTTAGGGGTTGAGGCAGTCAGAACACAACGAAGCTGCTTCAAAGGCCTGTAAAAGTCCATGAGAGTCTTTCTATGCATTTAAACTGGTTTTGAATTTGGCCCAGGGGCCTTAAATTATCTTGCCCTCATACAAGAGCAAAACTGACCCTGCATATATTTAGATTTGGTCCTTTTACATGAGTCTTGTCCCCATCCATGTGCTCAAGCACCCACTGAACCAAGTATTACGAACACCCTATCTTAAACCGATGGCCTGCCCCTCCCGTATGAATAAATTTATTCATCACATGCTTGATGTTTAGCACAATTTTAAGTGCATGTCTGGAGCTGAAGTTTAAATATCTGTAGATTCAGGCCTGAAGACCATGACCTTCTAAAGGCTGGGTGAGGAAGGCACGTCTATGCAGGGCTCAGCTCCAGTTTCAAGCACGTCACTGGGATTTAAGAGATATTTTCCTGATTTTGGGGGGATAGAGAAGGTTTGTTGATGAGAGGTGTGACACAACAGGTTCTAGCTAAAAGACAAGTCCAGAGCAAGCTTCTAGAACTTGGTTTTCGCCATCTACTATCCTAATGAGGATGTACAGGCTTCTCAATGAAACAGTGACCCCCCAAAGGTGATTGGATATGCACAGTAAACAATTCTTTGCGGCAGAGATGTTTTGGCCCAGTTCCTGAGTTTAAAATCAAGTGAGGAACAAAAACAAATGCAGAAAAAAAAAGAGTGAGATGTTAGAAAGATGACTTTGTTGTCCTAAGACAACACTGAGCTACCATCATAGTATTCGCCTTCTTCATCAGCTGTAGGTTGAAGGATAAAAGCAAAAGAGAAAAAGCACAGTAGTCAATCCACAACCAGCGCTGTTCTCCCAAGAGCAACTGTCCCCACACTCTCCCCGCTACGCTGGGAACCTCGGACTCTCCGGAGATCGAACAAGAAGAAAAACCACCTTTTTTGTGATTTGATTTGACAAACATACAGCCCTTTTCTCCATGTTCATCCAAAGCCATCCAGAGAGACCATTTCCCTCCTGTGCTCTCTCTGCTCTTGAACAAGGTCAGTGTTTTTAACACTGTTTCCCCAGCACTGAAAAAGAAAAAGGGTAAGAGTCTGTAGGTGCATCACGTACCTTCTTCAGGGGCTTCCTCTGCTGGTGTCGTGGTACGAGCAGTGATGGAAAGACAGGAAATAGGGGAAAGAAAAACAGAACAGATATTTAAAGCTCTTGCAAGTCTGAGTAAGAGACCAGGGAGTGCATGAAGGCAGGGGGGAAATAAAGGAATTAGTGAATTAAGGCAAGGAGAAAAGGTATCTGGAGAGGCTGTCAGGAGTTAACGATGCTGTAAGGTTAAAGTAGTAGTAAGCGTGGAGATTAAAGGAGAAAAGGGCTGCAAGTGATCATTGTGGTTAATATTTGTTTCTCTTGTTTTGTTCTCTTCTACCAACCCAAGACTCCTGTTCTCGGCTGTCTCTCATACACACACACACACACTCTTGTGCTGCAACCAGGTGGAGTAAATCAGAAGTCATGTCACATACCTGGCTCATGAACTTCAGGTGTGAAGTGTCATGGAACAAGGTGCGATGGAAAATAAGAGAATGAGAACGAGAAACCTGTTATTTCACACACCAAAAGAGCTTTTGAGCCAAAGAGGAGGAGGGGCAGAGAGGAAAAGGGGAGAGGCGGGCAAAGTTAAGAAGTAAACCTGAGATAAAATAAATTAATTACATTTGAAATAGCATATAAACAAAAGTCACAGGACAGGAATGGGATTCAGTCAGGTGAAACAGGCAGATTTACGATAATAATGCAGTGCTTAACAAAAACTTATGAGCATTATATGACATAAAGCACAACCTGACAGCACAGCGTACCACGGTGTAGCTTGATTTGAAATATGCACATGAACATTGTCAGCACTCTCAAGGCGCTATTAGATCCGTCCTTTCCTACAGCAGTATTTCAGACGTTTGAAATCAACACAATGCGGATCGGAAACATGCTGAAATACCTGCTGTAGCTCATCATCAACATGCAGCTAACTTCCAAAGAAGCTCGGTTCTCTTTTCTAGATCTATGACTAAGGCCACTTTCTTCCTTGAAGACAACTTGGATGTCTATATAAAGTCTAATGCAGTTCCTCACATTCATTTGCAATGGAGAATTATAAATGGATTAGTTTGTAGGAAGAAAAGGTTCATTAAAAGTCTGTGCAGGTCTACGTTTCATTCTTCTGGCTTTTTTGGCAAAGCAAGAATCGATCAGCAATGCAGATTTGCGGGGCAGATTTTGCTTTTCAGCCATATGCGCACTACTGAATATTTTGCAAAGCAAGCATAAAAATAATGCAAAATCTCACAGTATTTATATTCCCTGTGTACAGTCAATAGGTCAAATTCTGCCCCAAGATTTGAAACAAAGCTTCTGCTATAGGGAGAAACGTTCATTCTCCTATCACAGTGCAGAATTTAATCCATTTCACAAGGACACTTTTTGCTGAGCTACTCTTTCACGATAGCGCATGTGTTCCCCTAGTTTTCAGTAAAAATTTCGTGCAACAGGTAAGTTTCCTCCTACATTGTGCTGATTACATTTTACTGACAAAAAAAACCCAAAAAACTAAAAAAACAACCACACTGAATGCATGCAAGTTACAAGCTATCATTAACGGATAGGTTGTTGTCTCCTGTCACCTTGTATTCACTTCCCACGCACACTGTCGCAGCGGACAAACACTGGGGAGTTTAGAAGTTAAATCACATACCTGGAGGGGGGGCTTCATTTAGTAGGAAGTGTCAGGGGAAAAAACATAGGAAAGGAAGATAAAAGAATTAGAAAGAAGTTATTCAGGAGGGGATCACCTCAAACTTTGGTAAGATCGGGTTGAAGGAGTATCGTTTGCAGACTAGGTTATAGGGATAGAGTGTTAATAAGAGTGGAAAAGGAGAGTAATTACAGTGGGGTGTGAAGCAGACAGGGAGGGGATGCCATAGAAATGAAAGATAAAAGGAATTTGAATGTTGATGAATTGCAACAATTTAAATCATGCAAACATATCAACAGTGGGCAATTGCAGTGACACTGGTGACCCTTACATTCGAAAGAAAACATGCCCAAGATGAGGGTGTTGCAAGCGTGCAGTGTAACCTATGTTTCAGCTATGCACGTGCCCTTTTAGCTGTTGGAGGAGGTGTGGGGATACAAGAGTTACCGCAGGGAAATAAGGCTTTAAATGTATCTCTGCGTTTGCCTCTGAAGCTCCACCATCTGAGGTCCTCCACTGACAAATGTGAGGCTTAGCTCTGCAGAACTGGAAATATTCAGGTCTACACAGGGCTTGTCTCCGCTGCGAAGGAGTAGATACCGCTCAAGCCTGCGTGCCGGCATCCCGCTGCAGGCAATGCCAGCGAGCACAAGCAGCTCTGGTACTCAACTCTCTGTCCCAGCTGCGGTATAGTCACAGCCCTAGAAGTTTTCAGGGGCACTAAAATGTTTATTCTAAGCCTCTCAGAGGGTCGTCAGTTACAAACAATAATAATTATACTTGTTTCCTATAGGGAAAATAAATTTTAGGGAGTCACAAGAATGGATTGATTCTTCATGACGCTGGTTTTCTTCAACATCATCAAATTCCTATGTACAGGAATGCTTCAGATTAATACATAGGAATTTAGATGTCACACACGTGCGCTTGGTTAGGTGGAAAGTGTCAGCGAAGAAAAATAAAGGAATTAGAGCAAGAATCACACAACAGCAGCAACTCTGAACTTGTGCAGGCCAAGGCTGTGACTTAGAAGATGTATTAGGCAAAGACAGCGTTAATAACAGAGAAACTAAATAATCGAAAAGCTGGGACAGTCTCCCTCTGACATAAGTTTTCTTTTAAACTTGTTATATTTACATCTTCTTTATAAAATTTCCTTTTCATTATGCTTTATGTTACAGAGGGAAAAGAAAACATGGGGAGACTANGCAACTCTGAACTTGTGCAGGCCAGGGCTGTGACTTAGAAGATATATTAGGCAAAGACAGCATTAATAACAGAGAAACTAAATAATCAAAAAGCTTGGACAGTCTCCCTCTGACATAAAAGTTTTCTTTTAAACTTGTTATATTTACATCTTCTTTATAAACTTTCCTTTTGTTATGCTTTATGTTACAGAGGGAAAAGAAAACATGGGGAGACTATAGGTATGGCTTTATTGTTAATCAGATTACGTTAATACCTGGTGCTTTGCACCAATTTCAAGCTCCTGTATGTCAGAGCTTGAGACCAACACTCAAGTTGTGAGTAGCAATTCAATAAATACCCGGGGAAAGAGGTACAGAGGCAGGCAAAGCAGCTGGGATGGCAGCAATGACCTTTAACTTCTGCAAACCAAGGTCAGAAAAACCTTAGGAGCAGGTAACAGACAAGAACGAATATGGCTAAAAGGAGAAGACAAGGACGTGAAACGAGAAGCGGCGAGAACAGGAGGGAAATGAGAAGCAGCGCACAGACGAATGTTGAAGTGTTAAGTCATGCAAAAATCAATCAGACAGCTTTCACCTCACTCACTCCAACCCTGGCAAAAGTACTGATCTCGTCTAAACTAAGAGGCTGGTCTCCCTCTGTGGACAGCAGAGTGAAATAGCTGTGATGGGCGGCTGCTGAGATGTGACTGCTTTAATAAAGCTACGCCAAATGGCACAGAATAATTTTCACAGACAGTTTAGAGGACGCTGCAAGTTCAGTTTCTGCTTTTCCAGATAATAAACGTTATAACGTTCCCATATGCAGTGTGAGGATGGCTCTGAGTCCAGTCAGTGGCTATTATTACACCTTATACCTTGAGATATACGTTATTGCATTTTTCATGCAACGGTTAGCTCTTCATTATTATGCATCACAGAGCAGAGGAAATTATTACTGGTGGAAGGTGTAAGGAAGCTGCAAGTTACAGTTTATCATTAATATTTGACTTTTATCTGTTTTCTTCCACCAACTTTGAATTCCTGAGTATAATATTAGAGTTACTGTCATCATTTTCCTACAGAAATGATAGTTTCAATTAAATTTCAATATTTCAAAATTCATGTAGATTTAGCTAAGATTTTGGTTAAAAAAATAGAAACAGTTTCACAACCTTAACAGGTTGCATAGATATTAACATCTCTAGAACAAAACCCTTGCATTTTTTGCCTTGTGACAATCTCTCGTTCCAGATTTGTTCTTGCATTTCACTATGTATACCCGACATTATCCATAAAATCAATGCTTCAGAAGCATCTCAAATAGAATTTTCATTTCAAAATTTGGAAATCTTCCATAGAGGAAAGAGGAAAAAAAATGTTGGAACAAAATGTTTTGTTTCAACTAAATAAAAAAATTAATTTTCAATCACTGCCAAACAAGGCTTTCCTCCCTTTTTTTTTTTTTGTTGTTGTTTGTTTGAAAGGTTTCCATCCTGTTCCAATTCAGAACATGACCCAATTGTGAAATTGCCAAGCACAACTGAATTTTCAGCACACAATAACCCTTCAGATTGACGCAGAGGAATTCAGAAGTCACATACCTGGTTCATGGACTTCTTTAAGAGGGAAGTAGCAGGGAAGGAGATGCAAAGAAAGATAAGAGAATTAGAGCAAGAAACAGAGGATGATTAAAAAAACCTTACACTTTTTTTAGCCAGAGTGGAGGGGTTAAAAGCGTAAAAACCATTAATAAGATTAAAAGAGAAATAGAGGGCACATATAGATGTCAATTAGAAAATCATGGAGAGGAAGGACAGGGGGTGTTGGGAGATAAAAGATGCGGATGACTAACATATCTATTCATAATGTTATAAAATAAGTGCCATCGGTAGCCTTTGGTTAACAAAAATATTCACTTGTATTTAACCCAAGTCCATTACCCATAGGTTTGAATGTGCAGAAAGAGTAGAGACAACCTGTTCTTATTCATGTGCATAGAAATCCCAGCCTCTGCAGAAATCAATGGGCTTGGAGGAGCTGGCATTGATTTCCTCAGGGCCCAGGATTTCACCACTGGTGTGTAGGACCCTACACCAATGGGGGAAGATAGGTACGAGCGTGTTACTGCTCTTCGACCTGCAGGATAAAGTATCCAATGAAAGCCTAGCTGGACATGCAGGGGGAGGGAGGGCAGAAGGGCAATTGAAAGGGAAATGGGTTTGGGCTGGCAGACTGGTGCTTTAATAAGCATAACCTACTATTTTGCTGATCACACAGATCATCTTACCAGAGCTGGACTTTAATTCACATTATAAAATCAAGCAAAAATGCAACCCTGCTACCCCCGGTTTTGCATAATGCATATTAACCCAGACAAAATACTGATAGTTATGGAAAAAGCATGCAACTACATCTTTTCTCTGAATTGGTGTTTTCTGCAAATACGCTGCAACCAAAACGATGCCACTCGGTCCAGCCCTTAGCCCAACACAAAACTGTGTATGATGTGGTGTCACTTGTTGCTCATGACTTCAGACGCAAGTCTCTCCGCGTCGGCACATATTGCTGTGAAAGCGAGTTTTGTCTCTGCTCGGTGGCGGGGGGACAGGAGGAAGAGGTGCGCACGACTGAGGGATGTAGCATTGCCACAGGGCATGGCTGTACCACCTCCAGCCCCGCTGTGCGGCGTAGAGGAAATGCTTTCGGGAACACTATCCCCATACCAACTGGTATCCGTACTGATAGCCTGGTTAGAGAAATCAGAGCTCTGGGGAATAATATAAGCAATCCCCAGCCCGTGCTTCGGGCATTGCTTTCAAAACAGCGGTTAGTACTTATTACTCATCACACCGCTTATCCTACGAAAGCGAAGCAGCCGCCAGCCAGCATGCAGAGGATGGTTTTGCATCCTCTCCTCTTCAACCACCTCCAGAATTTCTGCACGCGTTACCGCTTCGGACAGAAAGAGAGGAATTCCCAAATCATGGCACATACCTTCCTCATGAGCTTTAGCGGGTGGGAAGAGTCACAGAGCAAAATGCAAAGGAAGACAAGAGCATTAGAAACATCAGAACAACCTTTCACTCATACAAAGTGAAGTGGGAGGGAGAGCCTGAGAGCATATTGCAAGGAAATAAGATGAATATGGATACAGAAAGCACTAGTGGAAGTGAGGGCACAAATGGTCTGAGATATTAAAAATGTAAAGCTGATTTAAGTGGCTGTATCAAATGGTATTTGTCTTATATGCACATTCCTGCAGTCCTGCGTGAAGCCCAGAGCTGCATGCCGTTTCACAACCCTGATGCTCGCCCAAGTGGATTTACAGCCTGAGGCCGGCAGGTTTTTGGTGGCACGTGGCTGCACATACTACCATGAGACGGTGGCCTAAAAACTCTATTGCATGAAGGAGAAAACCATCTTTAATCATTTGCAAAGCTAAAGCATCAAAATTATCACCAGTTGCTTTATACAACAGGGTTTAAGCTTAAAAAGGGGCATGTGGAAAGGCTATCCCAAGAACATCAGCCCAGTAAAAGAGGGCAAATCCTCTCCGCAGCTGCAGCGTCGGCAGCTGCTGTAGCAGCAGACTGATCATGGGCACATCTGCACATCGTCCAGAGGCCCGACCCACCCTGAATGGTCCAAAATAAGCCTCTCAGGGATACCCAACCAGTCTTGGAGCAAAGGGTTTTCAATCTTCATCCTTTTAAGAGGTTTACATTTCCCAGCAGTTTTCACACTTGATTTTTTTTTTCATGCAACAATTACCACATAGCATCGACAGTGCATTCAACGTCAAGACAGAACATGAAGGAAGAGAGTACAAAAACCAAAATGGTGGCGTTTTATTCTATATTAATAAGCCTATTTTTAACTCCTGTTTCTTTTTACCATCTTATGGTTTACTGGCTAAACCAGAGCTTATGCTGAAAGACAGGAAATCAGGAGTCATGTCACATACCTTCCTCCTGAGCTTCTTTAAGTGGGAAGAGCCACAGGACAGGATGCAAAGGAACATTAGGAGAAACACATTATTACACGGGCCAATATCACACAGGCTGAAAATTCTGTTAAGCCAGAAGCAGAAGTTTTATCCCAGTAAATGATGCACTAATGACCAGGAGGGAAAGGAATTTGAGGCAGGTGTGATTGAGAAACAACCACACCAAGTAAAAAGAACAGGGAAAAACATATTGGCGAGGGAAAAATCTAACAATAAGCTCAAATAATATACGCTGAAATTTCCTGCTAATTCCAGTTTTATAGGAACAATCTCCTGCCGTTGCCCGGGTGGGCTTTATGGCGAGCTCCGCGCACGGCAGGAGAGGCTGGGTTACCACTGAGCCGACGTCCGCCGGACTTTGCACCACGAGCGTTCCCGTGTGTTAGCCTGCGACAGAGCCAGTCACGGAGGAGAGGTGGAAAGCAAAGACAACAGAAGCGATGAGGCAAAGCAACCGGGTCCTGCTCCTCTCACACCACCCTTGAAGCCCCACCACCACCACCACCAAGGAGACAGCAGGGAGCAATTTGGAAGGCGATGGCACGTACCTGNCGATGGCACATACCTGCTTCATGAGCTTCGTCAGGTGGGATGTGGTAAGAGCAATGAGATGGAAAACGAGAAGAGTTAGATTAAAGGGTGTGTGAATGCAACAGGGGAGTCTAAAAAGCACAGCGGGTATGAAATAGAGGAACAGAGGAGGAGATGAAATGGAGACAGACAACCAAAGCACACACAAGTACAAGAAATGTAAAACCTTCAGGACCTGGATGCTGTATAAACCCTGCAAACCGCTCCGAGCGGGTCTCCCACAGCGTTATAAACAGGTTTACCCTTGTTTCAAATGTGCCTGTAGCACAAAGCTTTGCAAATGTGGAACCAACACACCCTTTGGCTCCTCCTACCTGGAGCATCACATCCCAAACCTCTGAAGCGCAAAGGGTGGGTTTCTGTTCCATCCCCTCTGCTGCCCTGCCTGGCCCACTTTGCAAATGCCACGTGCAATGCGGGTAGCCTGCTGGGGTTACTTGCCAGCCCCTACATAGATATAATTAATAAGACCTGCATTCTGCAGTATTATTATTCATATTATATATAATATTAATTATATATTATAGTCTATAAACTTATAATATATACAATATACTATATATAATATTACATATTATGGAATATGTACTATGTAACGTATGGCTCCACACATACCTTACCACAGATGGATTTTGATTTCAAAATCCATCCAATCGTTATCTGCCAAGCTACATAGGAGAAACCAGTTGACATCCAATAGAAACCTTTATAGCCAGACCCCAGTTATTCCACGGTGGGCATTACAAACACCCGGGGCTGAAAATCAGCCTCGGAGCCTGGTGTGGTTTGGATGAGGGGATGGTATCCACATTTCCCCTGCTGCTCAGTCCCTGAAACCGGAGCGGAGGTGTCTGCACAGATACGTGAGGATATGGGGCACCCTTGGTACAAGGTGTGCAAGGGACAAGGAAAGCCCTCTGCCTGCAGGTCATCTGTCGCAGCATCTTTCCCTTGCCTCTTGTTTTCTTCTACCACCTTGCAAAATCGAGGTACGCATCGGCACCGAGCCCTGCTGCAGAAAAGAGGGGGGCTGAGAAGCTGTTTCACATACCTTCTTCTTGAACCTCTTCTGCGGGTGGGAAACGGCAGCAAAGGGAATGAGAGGAGAAAATTAAACCAAGAAGTATCTTATTGTAACATTCTTGAGGTTTGCCAAGCTCCATGGCCATTATGGGTAAGAATACACAATGATGGAATTACAGGGTGAGAGAGAATTAAAATTAACATTTTTTATGGGCATGTTATGGGGTTATAAATGTTTCTGAAATATGGGAATGTGACCACAAATGAAAACCACATTAAAAAAGGCATCCAATATTTTATTCCTTATTAGAGCTGGCTGAAATTTCCTAAAACTGACTTTTAGTGAATTTTAAACCAAAAATAAAATTGCTGCATTTCTTTTCTTTTAAATCTTTTTCTCAAATGGTGAAAAATTTTCACCAACGTTTATCAATTTTTGGAATTTCAAAGAAATTCATTCCTGAATTTCAACAGATGGATATAAACTTTGCAGTGTGTCCCCCTCCCTTTTAAAAAAATCTAAACTTTTAGAGAGAAAGGAAGGGACTTGACACCATTGTGACGAAAAAAAAGGCAAGCAGTTCAGTAAAAATGGTAGGCCAAAACAAATATATTTGTTTCCATATACATATATGCATACACAATTACACATGTATACATATGTTTATAGATAAAAATGATATATGTGTGTGAATATTATATATATTATATTGTTTGAGGTATAGGCATGTATTTATATATATAAACGTGTATATATAAATGTTTTGGTATGTTTTTTTAAACAAAAAAATGGGCCCAATTTCCTACCAGCTCAATAAGTGACATCAATGTCCATCATTGCATTGATGTCTGTGGCTCAGGACTGAGTCCCGGCCACTGGGTGTGAACCAAGTGCTCTGGATTTCTTCACACACATTCTTCCTCCACATTGAGAGAGAAAGAAAGCAGAGGCCATGTCACATACCTTCTTCCTGAGCTTCAGGTGGCAAGTGTCATGGAACAAGAAGTAACAGCAAGCAGGAAAATGAAAACAGAAAACTGTTAGAAACTGGTATTGGGGTGAGCTGAGGCCTGGAGAAAAAAGTGATTAGAAAGTGATGGAGAAGTTACATGGAAAGGAAATGGATGACTTTGGAAGGTAACACAAAGGTCAAGCAAAAGTGGAGAGCAAGGAGAAGATACACCTCAGAGGAGACGGTCATGCAGATTAAAAAAATAGGAAGTCACCTGCCTATTAATTTCATATTAATCATTAAATTCTTGAAACCCAGGAGGAGACAGGGTAGGAAGGAGAAAGGCAAGAAGAAATGCTTCTCCTTTTAGGAAGGCTTGTCTGTAGGAGCAACACCCTTTGCTTACTCTTTGGACATTTGACAAGGTATGAAGGATGGAGCATGAATACCACCTTCACCTCCCTGGCTCTGCCTCTGTCCTCCGGGCAGGACTGGAGACATGATGATGACTGAAGGCACCTCTACAACCCATTTGGTGTCTCTATTTTCTTTTTTAAGCTCTTGATCCCTTCGAAGCAATGCTGTGGGGATTAGACACATAAGGATAATGTACCTTAGGGAAGGAAGGACGGAGCACGGCCACAGTCACACCTAAGTTACCACCACCACTGATGGGAATGAGCCAGATGCAGCAATTTGGAGGAATCTGTGGCCAAATAAAGCCTGCTCTGCATAAATCCCCAAGATGGACATTTCCACACAGGGGCAAGTGTCTGTCTCAGAGCTGGTCTCATACCCTCCATGTGCAAATATTCCACCTCTCAGTAAAGTGTTGACCTGACCCCTTAGAAGATATCTTGGACACTAAGGGCAGATCCTTGGAGAAAGACCAGAGTTTGGCCCTCACCTCTGTCCCAGACACCTTGGGAAAATGGAGGATGACAGCCAGCAGCTACGCTTGCCTGAACTGAAGCCAATGTGTCAAAAGTGCCCAGCAAAGACACCGATATGTCTTCAAAATATTCCTCTCCATGCTGCCTACAAAAGCTGAAGCAACTCAGGTGAGAAGGGCTTTTCATGCTCCATCTTTCCAGATCTGCACTTTATCTCTTACAGCTTGTCAAATCACCTTTTGCCAGCTAAAAGCGTATTAAAAAACTTCATCTTTACCAGTCGGTTCTCTGCCTTGCCTTTTCCATCCTTGGCAGTGCCTTGTTAGGTGCTCCTCAGGAGCCGGGCAATCTGCTCTTCTTTTTGATTTCAAAATTTAAACTCAATACGTGCACATTGCCAAAATGAGAATGGTAGGATTTCACCGATGATATGTTGTGTGGGCTCTGCACCAGTTACCTGCTCTAAAACGCTCTGAGTTTACAGACAGGTTAGCTCCCAGCTTTACAACCATCCCCTATGGCTCATATACCACGTTTCACCGTAACGTTAACGCTTGGCACATCACAGCCCCAACTTGGCTGGTTACGGTTTCTGACTGATTTACCGATCAAGTGTTTCAGATCACCTTTAGTGGCAAGCACCAAAGAGAAGGGTGAAATACAGACAAGCAAAAAGCAGGACCAAGAATCAAAGAAAGATAAATTACATTCCACGTTTTTTTGTTACCTTCTTCTTCGTATTCCTCTGCATTGAAGTAGGGGAGGGGAAAAAAAAAAAGCAGACAAATCAACCATCAGCCTCAACGCATCGGTAGGACATTACCCATGGCAGAGCCCTTTGTGCTCACAGGGATGCCAGGCAAGATGGCCTCTGAGAGGCCACTTCCAAATCAGAATGTAAAACAGCAAATAAAATGACTTTGAGAAAAAAAGAGGAGGNTTTGTGCTCACAGGGATGCCAGGCAAGATGGCCTCTGAGAGGCCGCTTCCAAATCAGCATGTAAAACAGCAAATAAAATGACTTTGAGAAAAAAAGAGGAGGTACAGAAGGGCAGGAGGGCAATATGGTATTGATTTTTTTTCTTGGGCACTGGGAACTCGGGTGTACACACACATTAGAAGGAAAGAGGTGGCAGAGAGAGCCTCCAAGTATAAGAAAAAACAGCAAAGAAAACAAACTTGTACATTTCTATGTATATTGCTTGTACATACCGTGAGTTTCTATGTTTTAAAACAGAAAATATTATGTCTACAAAAGTCACAAAATAAATTGCCAGCAGATGGCAGTGCCCCTGCAAAAACCAGCAGCGTCCCCCACAACCAGGGCATCAGTTTGGGGCTACAATCACCAAAAGCTGGTGACAGACAGACAGACACACACACAAAAAAGACCTCAGATTTGTCTAGCTGTACCAGCACTTTTTGTTAAAATAGCAACAATAGGCAGAAAGGAGAAGACAGACATGGCCAGTAAATGCTGCAGGATTTCATGGAAGCAATTAGAGACAGGTTTAAGACTTACCCTCTCCTTGCTCCCTGTGAGAGAGGAAAAAAGTTATTGAAACTAGATAAATATTCCTTCCACTCCGTATTAGCACCAAGCTTTAAACAATATACTGAAGCAACCCAAGGCACTGTTGTTTAAAGTCTGTTGTTTCTTCTTTCCCCCATTCTCCCCTTGCTCTTCCAGGACCCGTTTGGTTTTAAGATTAGTAAAGTCACTGGATTTGGGTTTTATTTTAAATAGCGTTGCTCGTTCTGATGGTGCGTATGGATCCATACCCAGGAATAATGCTACCGCCACAGGGCTATAGCATGATACTTACACATAAGCGCTGTGCAGGGGCTGATGAAGCTGGATGTCAGCCCTGGTGGGCCAGGCAAGCCAGCCTGTAGCCGATGGCCCACGCCAACCCACACGTGCTACAGGCTCCCTGAACCTTAGGTCTGTCTAATAAAAATTTGGGATATGCCAGATGCTGCTCAATGTTTATCCCGTGGCTGTAGCAACATCAGTCTTGCGCTCCATTTCCATTCCTTGCCCCCGCTTGCCAGCCTCTCCTGCTCTACCATCACCTTGCATGAAACCCAAAATCCAGAGCAGCCCTGGGGCCAGAGCCTAAACAAGGAACGCTTTAGTTAGAGATTGCTTGAAAAAGGTGTCAGATTTCATCTCTGGAATTATCTTTTTAAGAGCAGTCTGGACAAAATGACACAGGTTGCACTGAGCCTGCCTCATAGCAGAGGAGGGGTTTAAGTGACAATTGCATGTCTGTCCATGATGGCTCTAATCCCACAATTGCCCTAAATCTCCCCTCTGTACCTACTGATGCATAAATGTCAAAAGACCCCATTGGGTTTGGTCATATTACACTAGATTCATTTAACCAGGGCAGAAAGTGGCTCCTCCACTACACTGTATGTTTAATTCCCCCTCCTCCAGGTGTAGTGCCATGGCCACCAAGAACAGGCTGAGCTGGGTGGAGGTGTTTGAAGGGCGTCCTGTGTTGGACAGAGAGGGTGTCAGGTGAACTTCGATGGACCCTTTGACACCCAAAATCCAAGATGTCCCTTCCTCACTGCCTCGGGGGGCTTTGGGCCATGCACGGAGTGGCACCCAGCCTCTCCTCCCCGCGGGGATGCCCTCGCTCCACCACGGAGAGCCAAGCTGAACAGATGAACATGCAGGCGGCTTTTTCTCTACTTACACTTCCTCGGTATCAGACATGTTGGCAGTGAGTTTCTAGACAAAAGATGAAAAGAAGAAAAAAAAAAAAGAGAGAGAAAAAAAAGTGTTATTACCAGGAGCGCCTCCTAGAAAATGCCAAGGCAGGAGCAGATGGGTTGACATTTGAGGACCAAAAAAGCCAGGCACCTGCTTTCCCACACAGCAGCCAATCCCCCACCAACACTGCCATTTTGGGAGCAGCACAGACCTTTGCCAGCCAGGTCAGAGGAGAAGGAGAGGGGAAGAGGAAAAGATCATCTGGAAAGACATGCCCCATCAACCCGGCTTTAAGTTACAAAACTCCAAAGCTCAGGGAGACGGGTGTCCTCTCGCACCCATCTGACATTTCCCTCGCTCCAGCAAGATCAGAGAAATTTTTCCTTCTTTTACACTTCCACAAGTGGGAAGGCACCAGCTCCAAAGCATTAGTCAGAGCTAAAAAAAAAAATAACTGAAACTACCAATATACTCAGAGATAACCATTTATTTGTCAGCACCCAAAAGTGCTTTAAGTAGTATTGTCTGTCTTATACAGCTGACAAATGAATGAACAATTATCTGCTGATTAGTTTAGGATGAGAACTGGCTAAATACCCGGTTAGGCAATTTATATCGGTATAACCAGTTGTATTTATTACAACCAATCCTCGCACCACGGGGCAGAAGCGTGCCCATCCACGGCGCTGTCGTGGCTTGCATTTCTGCGCAGCCCGAGTCGGGGCTGCGTGCAGACCACCGCCTGCAGAGAGCTGCGGCCGGGGAAGGGCAAGGGCTGGATACGGCCACTCTGCTGATCTTTGCCAGACCCCAAATGCGTGTATCGGAGCCCCAGCCGGAGTCAGAGGGAGTGGTGCTGCTATTCGGGGAGCAACACGGTAATATCGTACGCTGCACCAGGTTCGGTGATGGCCTTGGTGCAACGCTATGGGTCTCCTAAAAGCATCAGCTGCCCTGAGGACAGGGGGAGAAGGTGGGGAAAGGGCCCCAAAAGCTTCCTCCAAACCCACAGCGGGTCTTAAATTAGAAAACAGGGCTCCTCCTCACTGAGAAACTCTAGCCATGACTTTCATTACTTCGTTACTCAGCTGATATATGTGAGACGTCTTGAAGGAGCAGGTGGGCTGACAGGTTCAAAAGGAACAACTGCAGCTCAGCAGCTTTCTATTTCAGAGGAAGGCAGTAATCCCATAGGCTCCAACCCTGCCCTATAAGGGATCCTCTCCATTCCCCAGCAATGACCCTGAGCACCACGCGTTAACACCAACAGGATTTTAAACCCCCCTGTTCTAAGCAGCGCTAAACAGCCAGCGTTTTTTCTTCTAGTCCCTCATTTGTCCTCTTTCTGAAATTCAGCATTGCCCTGGAAGTAGTGCCAGCAATGGCTGTGTTATGACCGGATCTGAGTAGCTGGACAGGAGGGTGATTTACTGCTAGGACACGTGAGATTTGGGTTCAGTGATCTCTTGGTCCCAGGGTGCTTTTAACTTGGTAGCTGTGATTACTCGCTCCTCAAGTGCAACAGCCATCCCAGGGAGTGGAACTCTAACCCCACCAGGCAGGAGGAATGTTGGAGGAATTTCGTGTTTGGGAGGAATTTCAGCTCTTTGAAAGGCTTTTCTGCTGCATCAGTTCCTGCTGTTTCTTCTTACTTGGATGCTACAACACCTCTGGTTTCTCGCCCCTGGTCTTTTTTATCTAGATGATCAAATCTTCAGGATAAAGACTTCCACTTGCTCTCTGCACAGTGGCTAGCCGTATAATAGCTTTGCAATCCCATTTCAGCCTCCAAAAATTATTCAAGCTATTAGTAATAAGGCTTGACAGTATGTTGGTTTATGCAGCGGGACAGCAGAGCTTTTCCTGGCAAAAGCCTGCAGAGGGAACCTGCCAGATGCCCAGCTGTTGGCTCCTTCCAAAATGCATCATCTCTAAAGACTCAGGGCAATGCCCAATCCTCCCACGGTTTCTGCTTTTATTTTATAAACCCAGATTTCCCTTCTTCCCAAGTTGGAGGGGAAAAAAGGGGACTTTTAAAGGGCTTTGGGCTAAACTCTTCTTCCCTCTCACTCCAGTAGCAAGAAGAGTAATACTGCTCAATGCTGGAGAAGAAATCAGCTCAAGAGCCCTGCATGTGCGTACAGAGAGCAAACGTCTGTTCGGTGTAGGATAGGCACGTAATGCAGTGCATGCTGTTCTTTCCAAGGCAATTGAAGTCAATGGGAGTCTTTGCAATCAGGCTTTCCATTAACAGTTTTTGGAATGAGCTCATCTAGTCTCCAATTTAGCTCTAAGGACATCTTGCCGAGGGTTGTCACATTGGCTGTTCCCCTACACCCTTCCATATTTGTTAATCCAAGCGCTGCAAATGCGAATGGGATTTTACATGGCATCTGTCCGTGTGCTATAAAAGCCGAGCGAGAATGCCAGCATCCCTGACACCGTAAGACCCCAACCCTGAGGGGGTTTCTGGGCCCCAGATGAAATGAATTAATAACAAGTGCATTGGCAGACTCTGTGCGGAGATGAGACAGATGCAGGAACCCCAAAGGCTAGGACAGGGGGACAAAAAAATCCAGGGGGAGGTGCAGATTTCAGCCTTGCAAGGGCCAGACGTTCAGCCAACTTTGGTGGCTTTGTCGGGGGGAGCTGGCATTTAAGGCTGTAGCTGACTGCCACTGCCCTGCCTGGAAAGCCGAAAAGGTCTTGACTCAAGAAGAACAAGGTGTCTGTCCGCTTTGAGGCATTCAAAAGCCATCTGGTCCCTCCAAGCCAGGGACAAAACACAGACTATCATAGCAACAGCCACCCGAGATGTGAAAGGTTCTTTGATGCCCAGCGCTGTCCACGTAGCTAACTCTGTCATCAAAGCAGCCAACAAAACCGAACCATATTTACATCCAAAAGGCAATAAAGAAAGCAATCCTCTAAGAGCAGTATTTTTTGCTGTTAGGATTAAGTTCGCTGAAGGCAATGGAAAGTCTCCAGCTGGCTCAGGATTACCCTTTGGTGGAAATTACTTTACACGCAGCAAATGCAGCCTAAGATTAAGGCTGTTAGCACCTTAAGGCAATAATTGGGTTTTGTTTGTACAGTGGCAGAAAAATGGGGTCTGGTCTTGAGTGAGGTTTAAGGATGTAATAAAATCAATTAGCTAATACTGCCCACCATTTGGAAGGAAATCAAAACACATGGGAAAGTTTCGCCAGACCAAAAACTTCCTGCCTGCTCCCACCCCTTAAAGGTGAAAGCAAAGGTTATTTTCTGTATTTTGTTCAAGCTAAGCGGGTCACAGCTTGAAGGACAAATACCCCAGTCCTTATTAGCCTCAGGTGGACAGGAACGCCGTGTCCCTTTTGGCCCCAAATGCTCCCACCCTTGGCTGAAAGAGCAGAGCCAGCACATCCCAAGAAGCCTCTTAGCAGCTGAGAATGCACCCGGGAGGAGGAACAGGCTGCCTTGCACCTCCGGGCCATCCCTGGAAAAAACCCACCTGTCAATCATCCCCTCCCAAACCAGGCCATACAAGGGAGGCAAGGTAGCAAGAGCCATACAGAAAGTGGGGAGGACAAAAGTGGCCATGCATGGGCGGTGGGACCTGGCAGGGACAGCTATCAGGTGAGGACTAGGGGTATGATCCACCAAGCACCACATAGCCCTGCTTTACCAGCAGGAGCTGCTGCAAAGCCAGTGCATCTATTTTTTTATATACATATATGTATACATTAAAAAATACGTGTATTATATATATCTACTAAATATATAAATATATACATCTACTTTTCTACATAAAAAGTATATACATATACTTTTTAAAATATATATTTCTTCCATCCCTCCACCTCCTCCCTTTGTTTCTGAACTGCTCAGTAGTTTGCAGCAGAAAGTGTTTCTCTCCCCAGGGGCCGGAGAGAGAGCTAAGTGCCCCCGGCAGTGCTGCTGCTGAAACAGGGGAGCAGGACCCAAGCGCTGCTGCGGGCTCCGCTGACACAAAGCAAAATCCCGATTCCATGCCCCAAAACGTGCCCTTTATCCTTGTCTTCAGGGTGATATGATCTGTCAGATCCCTGCCTGGGGTTTGCTAGGAACAACAAGGCGGACACAGAGGACTAAAAGATAACGACCATGGTTAGCTTATAGCTCCTGCCTTTTCCCTGGTTTTGGGCCCACGAGGGACGTCTGCCTGCCCGGGCACTTGCCTACAGCCTTACTGGAGCTCCCCCACACCAGCGGCACGGCTCCCACCCAAATCGCTGGCATCAAAGCCACTTGTGCTGGTGACACTCCTGCCTTTGCAGGATACCCCACCCCCCCGCAGTGAGGAGCTCTGCCCTGCGGGGCAGCTGCAGGCTGGGGGGGTGGGATATATGCCCCCCCCACAGGGGGGATTCACCCACACTAGGTGGTTGGGTCAGCAAAGTGCAGGGGTTTGATGCCCTGAGAGCATCCCATCACCACTCTGAATTTAACCCCCTCCTTCTGCCCCTCTGTGCCCACAGGGGGATTCTCTCCCAGTTTTCTTCTTTTCCGTGGAAGGGGGCAGTTTTCCATGACCACATTTGTGGTTCTCAGGTCTCCCTCTAGCCCCACACCCTGCAGCCCTCCTCTCCCGCTGGCAGGTCCCTGATCATCCTGCCCTTCATCCCTCCCGCCTTGGCCATCCCTTTCTCCAGATGACAGGGGAAGGAAGGACAGCGCTTCCCTCCCACTGCTGGATGAGTTTTCCCGAATGCTCTGAGAGATGCCACTTCATTCCCAGACCCAGAGCTTGGTTTTGGAAGGGTCTTTTCTCCCACCACTAATCCTTAAGAGTTCAGAGCACCTGAATCTCTGAGAGTGGCATGAGCCTCATGCAATGCCCAACAAAAGCCAGGAAAGAAAAGTGCCTTTTCCTTAGGACCCTGTCCTGGATCCTGGATCTAGTGGACGCCAGCCCACCCCTGATGCTTCTCTATTCAAACCAAGGCTCAGCCCCTCTGTGGTTTTACCCCCCCGGCAGCATCCCTTGCCAGGGTTCCCGCTTACCTGGGAGGAGCGGAGAGAAGCACCAAGCTCCCTGCTGAAGGGGACGGGCAGGCTGGGATCTGCGAGCGTCCCAAGGTGATGCAGCTGTCAACTTATAGTGACATTTGATCATCTGGAGCAGCCGATTGGCCCCAGACCCCCTGCGCTGGGCTGGGAAGGGAGCAGGGTTGGGGGGAGCGGAGGGTGGAGGAGGGAGCAAGGGAAGGGGGAAAAAAAAGGTCATACCATGTATAGGAGCAGCTGGAGGAATTGCACAGATGATGCTAAGATGGGAGGGACATGTTTGGAGGAAAAAAAAAAAACCTCCAGGGCTTATGTTTCTATATTTACAGCCCCACCAGGCAGGCAGGGCTTAAAGAGGGGTATCTGAGGCAAAGGCACCTCAGAAACAAACGGCGGGGCACCCGCAGCCCTGTGGTGCATGGCCGTTGCTTAAAACCTGGTCCTGGCACCCTGGATCTTGCAATCTCAACACACAGCAGCATCCTCTGCTCTCCTGGCCAGGCAGGACCTCTTGCCTGCTGCCCCCCTACATGTCAATAGCTTTGGTTGTGCTGCAGGGTTAGAGCCTGCGGAGGGCTTGGGGACTTTCTGCCGCCCAACGCTCTTTGAAATGAGCAGTCACAGGGCATGTGAGAAGTCAGGAGCGTGTAGCACACATGCCGCGTGTGTGTTTGTGCATGGGTGGTGTGTGGCATGCACCCAGCTCTCACTAAGACTACCAGGGCTCTGCCACACATCAGAGCTTGAGGAGACCTGGAACTAAAAGCAAGAAAGCAGGAACTCAGCAAGAGAGCTTGTCTGCCCTCAAGCCACACTCAGAGCCTTTCTTAGCATGATGCAAAAGCATTGTTGAAGTAAGGGCATCTCAGAGAGGGCAAACCCCAGACGGCTGGACGCCACCTAGGATCCTCTAGGTGCCCAGAGGGGTTTTGCTGCCCAAGCACCCTCCGCAGTTGCACGGCTATGCCGGCAGAGGATTGCAGTGCCTTGGACAACCCTCTGGCTCACGGTTTCCATTTCATTAAACCTCACAGGTTTCAGCTCCCCATCCCCTCCCTCCCACCCCTCTCGCCTTGGCAGGGCTCCCCGGCGGTGCAGAGCATGCCCTCCGGTGTGCCTGGCAGCTCCAGCAACCCCTTTCTCCCAGCCTGTAGGAGCAGAGAAAACCTTTAGGCGCTGCAGGGCAGGCAGTATTTTTGGCCCGGGTCACAGATCGATTCCTGCCCACTCTTTCCCTGCCACTTGCAGGAAAGGGTCCCCAACCGAGGATGTAGAGATGAGCTTTTAAAGCCGTGGAGCAGGAGCACAGCGCTGCAGCCTCCCATTCACCAGGTAACATGCACGAGCCAAAATCCCCTCTCCAGCTTGTATTCTGCAGCTGTCCGGCAGCTTATCCCCTCGCCTCCCTCCTGCAACCCAGCTTGAGCCAATGCTTTTGTAATTCGTCGGGTGGGAGGGGGACAGTGTATCCATCCTCAGTACCCTGACTTCAGCCGGGAGGAGTTTGCCAGCTGGGGGAGCCGGGGTGGGCACCCTGTGCTGCCGAGGAGAGTGGCACCTGCATGGGGACGTGCAGCCAGACCAGGTATTGTGGCCTCTGCTCCCCACCCTAGCTCCGCCAAAAACGCTAACGCAGCAAACCAGCCTTCACGCTGCGTTTTCGGCGCCATCAAGCATTTTTGCCATCTTCCACTGGCTCATTTTCCTCGGGCACTGCACCAGCTGGGCACGTCTCCAAGAAATACTGTATTTGCCCAAACTGGCAGCAGAGCGGGGATGTGTGCGAGGGGAGTCCCCCAGATGTTTCTCCTTTTATGTTTGCCACGGACCCAGTTTGGCAATGGTATTCACCAGCCTCGTTCACCTACCTGCCGGTTATAGACTGTCCCTGCTGCTGACAGGGCATCGAGACTCGGGTCTCCCGCACCAAGGGTTGGATCAATCAGTTAAAAAGGAAACGTGTGTGTGCAAGTGCATGTGAAGCCTGGGCGGTTCTCAGCAGATGTGAGGCTGAACGCTCCCGTGGTCCCGTCTGGCCCGTTTGCTGCCAGTCGGTTGGCAGGAGCAATGTGAGCATCTTGTGGGGCTGCACAGCCTCTGCTGGAGCAGTGCTGCTTGTGCACCGGCAGCAGGGAAGCACTCCACGTCACTCAAATTCCCCTCTAAGCATCTTGACAAATGTGACGTTGATGCAGGCTAAGGGAGGGACAGGTAAGCAGATGTTTCCACCTGCTGCAGCTCTGTTTTCAAATAGATGAGATGCAAATGTTGGTCCCTGCAGTTCCTGTACACAGGTGTCTGCGCTCAGCTCAGTTCCTGATCTGAACACGTTTGGCAACTGCTCCAGATGATATCCGTCTTTACATTACACATCATGTCCATGCTCCGTCTTCCCCATCACCACCCCTTGCAAGCATGGCCCATCTGCTTAGTACTGTCCCAAAGGATGTCTGTGCATCCTACGGGCTGCCTCTGTCAGAGCGCTCGTGTCCGTGCGTCTTGTCTCCAGTCCAGCATGATCCAGTTCCCTTTTCCCACAGGACTGAGGGGATCTGCTCCACCCCTCTGGAAGAGAGCTTATCTGATGCACACATCCTCTGTTTGTATGGCTGGTTCACAACCGAGGCTCATTCCCCACAGCCCATTTTATGTTTGCCCTTTCTTCCCTTTGTGGGTCTCTATCTGCTTCGGCATGTAATCCTCTCAAATATTTGTTTCAGGCCTTAGCCACATACCCTGTGCTTTTCATACATACCCTACATCTAGTCCTTATTTCACCTCTCGATGCCGTCGCACACCAGTTTCATTCACAGCCTGCGACATTTTCATTAGCTTTGCCTCTCTTTACTGTAGATCGTCCTGCTCAAGGATATATATTTTGTGCTGTCTTGACATCATCTCTTCTCCCTGCATCAGCAGCAAGGTGTACTTGGACTTGCCTTTGAGCTGCTGCAGCGCAGCCACGCCAGCCAAGAGAGCAAGCAAACCACCACCGCCAACCTCATGCTCTCTACTGATCGCGTGGACCAGATGAGAGAGAGAGATGGTCCCAGCTGCGGCCACATTTCTTCCAAAAGCTATCAGATTTTCTTAGGTGAGGGCACAGCGAGCACCTGTCTTTGGAGAAGCCCCTCTCACTAGCTGCCAGGTTAGAAGACAGCACCAAGGCCGAAGAGAGTATGCATGCAGGTCACAGACAAACCAGAGTCTCAAACCGCATAAAGTCCCTCCGCCTGCTGACCTAAAGCTGGGGCCTGGCATGCTTTTACAGGGACAGCATCTCCACCTGGGAGAGGATACAGCAAACCAACGTTCCTCCTTGAATTAGGAACTAGAAGCTGGGGCAGAGATCTAGAGAAGTTTCCACTAGGCAACCTAACCCAATATCGCATTTCTTTTCGGTAGCTAGGAGCACCCAGACTGGTTATTTGAGATGGGCCACAGGAATATACAGCGGCATAGCAGGGCCACTTGCAGGGGAGCTGTAATCAGCCCTTCTCATCTTTTCTGGCTGTTGGCTGACCTATTGCAGCAGCCAGTGCGCTCAGCGGGAGATGCCTTTAAATACAGTGTTCACACATTAGCCCCGATAATTTTACAAATTGTGTAAAGATGGGCACTTTGGCCAAATGCATGTCTCTATTTTTTTATACCCTCACCCCCCTTGCTCATTGCACACCAGTCAGTGAGCAGCATTTCCATGGATCACTGCCTCCTACAGCTGGATGGCACCCAGCCAGCAAGCTGAAAAATTGCTGTAAAAGAGCATCTAAAAACCCCTACAGCCCTGGAAGTCTGAAATCCTACCTGTGGCTTCACAGTCATGAAAGACTACAGAGTTTGTAAATAAAATCAGATACAGTCTTCCCATAAAACAGGTGCTCTTTCACAACCCAAGAGAGATCTAACTCCTGAAAACAATACCTACCCCTTATTCACCAACTACTGACCAATACTGAGCAAACAGATCTAATACCGAAGCAGATCCTGGTTTGGCATGCAAGTTGGGCCAGAGGACCTCCTGAAGTCCTTCCTCACCCAAACTTGCCCATGACTCTGCACTTACACCTTCATGACAGAGCTACAGAGGAACTTCCACTGACACCATCTTTCATTGGAAACTGGTTAAGCTATCCAAAGTGAAATTGTTTGCCAGGAAAATGTGTTTTACTTGAGTTGTTCCACCATTCACAGTCTGACTGTTTCTTAAATTTTTTTTCTCCCTCTCTGAAGTCATATTTGAATGCTTTGAAAACAACATCTTTTGATTTTTATTGCATGATAAAGTTATAGCGGTTTTGGTGTGTTTGTCCACTTATACAGACATCAGCACTGAAACACTTGAAGTTATGCATGAAAACGTGTTGATTAAGCTGACTGGGAAAGGGCGGGGATGTGTTTTTCTGTTTTGTGACACTTTCAATTATAAACCTTTTACCATGATTTGGGGCAGGTGGGAAATGGGAATCACAAAAGCCATTTGAGAAGGAACACTGAATTCTTATCCAGTTCCATCCCTGCTCCTTCTTCTCAGGTTTTCTGCAGTGGGGTTTAATCAGCAGTTCAAGGTTAGAGTAGATGCCCTACATTCACCAAAACACTTTCCAATTTAATTGAAGCAGTTGCCAATAAAAAAGCAGATCAGATAGTGACTAAGTAAGTACGCTCAGAGAAAGGACAGAATAGGTATATAATTAATTATTTTCTGTTCCTGGGTAAAATCCAATGACCTGTTTTATGCAGGCGGTCAAGCAGAGATCAGAATAGCCTTAAACTTTAAAATCAGCTCCTCTATTTAAGTATCAGCAGACTGCTGCCATTTTACTGGCGATGACGGGACCGTGAGGAATCTGAAACACAACTCAAATGGTCCGAGCAAAGACCAGGCTTTCTCCCTGGCTCCTCTAATACCCCGGCTTGGCATTTGGGCTCAGGATCTCAGTCCCTCCCCCAGCTAGAAGGGACCTGGTGCAGTGCTTGCCATGCACAGCGATGCACCTCTTGCAGCAGCTGCTGAGATACAGGGGAGAGCAATTATTCCCGAGGTTGTGGATTCACCTACCTGAATCCTAGAGGGTAGCTGGGGAACCTCAGGTTACCGGCACCTTTTCCTGATGGGGCTCCATGACATGTCAGAGGTTCAGAGGCATAAAAATAAGCATAAAGGGCAACAAATAACCTTCACTTATTACCTAATTACCTTATTACCAAATTACCTATGTATGCCTCCACCCACCTTCCTGATACTGCTCTTCTTGCATCTGGAGGGAGGGAGTCAATCAAAACGTTTGCAGAGGATTCTAGTGTGTCATCCTTTCTGTGAAATTCAGTCAGTAGGAGAATCTGCTGCTGTCTTATCCCCTCTTAGCCTGCAAGAGCAGAAACTCTACATGTTTGCATAAGAAAAAGGGAGGGATCTGAATACATCCTACTTCAGCATCAGATGCAAACATAAGCCAGCCTTGTGCATCATTCATATGGTGCATGCTGCAAATACCCTCATTAGGCTGGTGTGGTTTTGGTGGTGACAGTGGCAGAGCAGGGTACAATGTGTCCTTGGGCATTTTTAAATCCTGTGGAAATTTTGTTATTCATAAGGGGTTTTTTAATAGGTTTCCAGTTGGGTTGTCTCTGGTTGTTATTATGTTTTTTTCCCCAGCAACATTTTCAGCATTAGAGACACAGAAAGTCACAAGTACTCCTAAAAGACAATGGAAGTTTTGAGTTGTTAAAGTAATCAGTCAAAGAGGAATTAATTGCATTAGGGTATTTGCATGAAGGATTGAGGAGCTACCCCACAATCCTTCCACAGGTCAGCACTGCTCCTTAGGAGCAGCGTGTCCTGCAGAGCCGAGTGTTATCTCATCACTCATCAGGGAGACAGAGAGGGAGAAAGCAAATGAAAAGCTCCCCTCCAACACCTACCCAAAGATGCATCTGTATCTCTTCCATGAGAACTGGCCTCATCAGATGGGCCACACCTCTGATGGATGCGGGAAATGCTTTGCTATCTTCATCCATGACACAGTGACTCTAAGTCAGATTAGAGATACATTACCACACAGGGTCAATGAGCAACAAGGCTTAGCAGAGTGGTACTGGAGAAGAAGCAAGAATTTGCCTTCAGAGTTGACTTTCTGGCATAGCTCGCTGGTATTCCAAAAGCCGTATGGAACAGACCAAGCTTAAGCCGCATGTAAATCTGCTTTGGACACCTCCAGAGAAACTGCTCTTGCATACCCTCATCTCCCTATGAGCACATTTAACCTACCAGTTGCCTTGGCACCCACACTAAAAGGCTCCTGAAAGGCTGTGAAAAAGCAAAGCCCAAACTGGGATGACAGCTGGAAGAGGGGCTGAAAAGCCCAGGGGTCAAGAGGTGGTAAATAACTGCATGGCTTTTGGGCAGCTCACACATTCGGCCAGGGCAAAGATGGGTATCGGTGCCATCCTTACCAGCTCACTTTAGCAGTCTCTGCCCTGATCTTCAATTCAAACTGCATGCAAATCCCCAACCAAAATTCACCAAACCGATGAATTCCAAACCCCCTCTGCTCTCAGTGCAGCATATTCCACGCTTGCACAGTCTGTACAGCGCATCCCTCACCAGGAACAAGCAGAGACAGAGCCACAATTTACACTCTTCCTCTGTGGGGACGGTAACAATCAAAGCATGGCTTCAAATTTGCATTTTGCAACCCTGTCTTTTGCAAAGCAGTAAATCTGACCGGCAAACTTGAAAAGCCTCCAACTGGTTTCGTTGCCTGGAGCTACTCTGCTAGAATATCTGTCCTGGCAACATCACCATCATCTGCCCTTCACCTCTCCGGTACTTTAGATGTTGAACTTTGCAGGGCCAAAGCTGGGAGCATGCAGTGGTGTTACTCGATAGCCCTTCTTCATGCTAATTTTAGTTGATGGAACTTTTCATGCTTTTAAAAAGGAGTCACTTTATTTCTTTTTGAGAAAACTCTTGTACTTATTGGCTACTGTAAATACTCTTTTCTATCTGATGTTTTGAACTTACCTACAGGGCTCCAAAAATAGCAAGAAAACAACACCCGAAATGATCTCAAAGGAACGATGACCTGTTAATTCTGTAAACCAAACCAACTAACATGCACCCAACATGCAAGTGATTGCAGATGGAAACAAATTACACATCAGTAAGTACTGAATTTCATCCTTCTTCAGTTAATATTGATTCCTGATTTTTGTGGTAGACTGTTGCTCCATGTGCTTTAGGCATCTAATTCCTGTGGGATTCGGGAGATCCTCCTTGGACACCCTAGATCTAGGCTAGCTGTCTCTGCGAAGATAACTTGAGACATAGCCAGGGCCTCACCCTCAGGCTTTTTACACCTACGTGGATGAGACAGACAGCAAGGACGAAGCCTGAGCAGCAGGATGGGAGCCAGGACCAGTGCCTGGAGCTGCTGTTTTGGGCTGTCCCCCAGAGGAAGTGAACCAGGCAGGAGCCCAGCTGAGGTGCTCACAGCAACCATCCACGGTCTCTCCACAACCTCAGGGAAGGACTGCCTAGTCAACCGAACAGCTTNCGAGGTGCTCACAGCAACCATCCACAGTCTCTCCACAACCTCAGGGAAGGACTGCCTAGCCAACCGAACAGCTTGCTGCTTTCATGCTTTAAAATGCGTGCTTATATAAATTCCTGAGATATTTTCCCCTTACTTCAAACTCCCACCCTGTTCTTCCCATCACCCTGAAAAGCCCCAAGCCCATGGCACTTTTTTCTATTTATTTGAAGGATGAAGAGTGCCCGTCTCTAGCATTGCTAAACCACTATTACTTAGAGTTATTGTGAAGTGACTAAGCACCTTTCTGAAATTCATGATCTAAATCAAATTGTTGCACTGCAACCAAAACCCTCAGGGGACCCAAGGCAAAATCACAGGGAAATCACTTGTAGTCTGTCTCATTAGCAGGATCCTTGTAACAGGCCCATCATTTCTGAAGCAAAAGCTATCTCCAGTTGTACTTCTTGTCACTGTCAGATCCATTCTTTACCTGCTTTAAAATATACGTATCACATGGTATTAGTGAAAGCGTGTTGAGCTGGCAAGAGTTACCAATAGACCAACCTCAGAGCCTCGTTCAGTAGCATATCAGCTGCCACCTCATTATTTATAGCCAACCCGCTCCACAAGCTTGTTTATTTTCCTTCCCTAGGGTGGTGGTGTTGGGAGGGGAAGCTCTGACATTCAGGCCCAGGTGTCTCTGAGTCTGACCTTTCCTTCAAAGAGCAGAAACTGCAGACACATTTCAAGGAAGAAAGTCATTTGGAAACTTTAGACCCTCGTGTCCACCACCTCACTGGAGGCCCAATGCAGAGCTGCAAGCAAGGCTTGAGCAGATCTCTTAATTAGCCAGCTTGTGTACAAAAGGATGGTCGTAAAAATGAACCTATAATCATTTTATACCTGGAAAGAGAACCAGATGAAGTCTAGCCCCCAGTCTCCAGGCAGAATAAGTGCTATATAAAGACACAACATTCAAAACAGACTTGAGTTTTCCGTCAGCTAAGTTTTCCCGAAGTTTAAATAATGCTGTGTTATGGCCTGCAGGAAATAGGCATTGCAATGGTCATGGGCCATGTTTTTTAATCCCATCTCACATACACTCATGTAGAATCGTCTGTTAAAGCTTGTTGGGAAAAAAAGCAGCCCTGAAGCCTGCTATGGAAAGACAGGCAGCCTGTTTCAGTATTACTGTAGCCCCCAAAGATTCATTTAATAGCAGGTACTACACAAAAGGACGTTCCGCTTCTGCGTAATCTAAATATACAGGACAAGGAAAGAAGAAATTGGAGAGAAGCAACACCTTGAGGTGTGCCTCAAGGTCAGAGTACTGAGAGCCCCTCTCTGTGGGCACCATTGAGCTGCTGAGGGGGTGGTAATTTGGGCTAGCATGGCAGCACAGGGAATGGAGACAGCCAAGAGATACAGGGACCAGGAGAGCATTGCTTTTCTCCACCAGTCCTGAAGCAGGACACTCTCAATGCCTCAGTTCGTGCTTGTTATACTTAAAGTGCAACAGTCCCAGGAGAAGATAAGTAAGGTCTTACAATGAGTTGCAGAGATGCCAACGCTGCAAAACAAACAAACAAAAGTTTGATATTGTGAAAAATGAGTGTAGGAAAGACAAGGAGCAGTCAGCTACTGAATAAGACCAGACCAGTAACTGCTACAGAGAGGCACAACCTGCTCTTCTTTACTCAGACGAGCAGGATGGGTCCCCAGCAGCACTCTTCACATCCCTATGAGAGCAACAGTCCAAGTGACATGCAGAGACACACAGGAGAGCTGGAAGGAGACTGCCTTTGCAAAGGTTGCAGCATAACCACCACCACGCACAGTGGTTTCTCCACAGCAAATTTGCCTGCAGAAGCCTTTCATTTTAGCAAGAGGTGAGCAGAAGCACTTCATAGTAACACCACTGCCCCCCCCCACCATGTGCACCATGTTAATTTAATTGTGGAAAAATTTCCCCTGGCAGATATAGATACCTCATAATGAGCTACACCCACCTGCTCCANTCACCAGCACTAGTGCTCTGGTTTCCCTGGAGAGTTTCCACATAACCTGCTCCCTTCTGTGCTGCAGCCAGAACCTGAATTATACCAGTTGTTTCTGTTGAGACCACATCTAGGTCCACATGGGCTTTAAGTGGGGAAAATATGCCCTGCAAATCAACCCTCCTTAGAGAAGGAATCTCACACAAGCAGCCATTAGGACCTTTTCTGCGCCCTCCAAACTGGCAGGGCACAGGAACAGTAACACAAGAAATTTCTGGCCATCCTTTCCACCAGCCAGCTGCAAAACAAAGTTGAAACAAATTGGTGCAGCCAGTTAGCACATATGCAAGGGCACAGTAACACTGCTTTCACCTCCTGCCAGGACATCTCTACATACCCCATTGCTACTGCTCTGGCCTCACTTGAAAAATCACACCATGGCAGAGGAAGGGCTGAAGGGAGGAAGATGAGGCCACATGGTATCTGTGCTCCCCAGTGCTCTGAGGAACACAGGCTCCTTTAATTACTACCTCCAGGAGGAGCTGAAGCAGAGAATGGAGAGGATGAGGGTACCAATAAGCAGAAAGACAACCACAAGAAGTGGTATCTGAAAGTGTTCCTGTTCCTAAAACTTAAGGAAAGTATGGTAAGGATAGCACAAACTATTTGCTCTCTCTACACCACAGAAATGTTATTACTTGGAAGATCACTTCCATAAGAAGGTTTCATTGCATGGTTCCAGATAGGGTAGTCAGCTCATTAGAGTGCTGGGTTACTGTACAGACAGCTATATTGACCTCATCTCAGCTGTATAAGCAGGCTATAGAGGATTTTTTTTTTTCTTTTTTTTTTTTTTTTTACATAGCTGACATAGCCAGTGATTTTTTTTTAAGCCTGTGACGCTGCTCAGGTCTATTAGTTGGGGAGCCAAGCTCTCTGCTTCTCCTAGCTGAGCACTCCATAGGAAGTCTTCTGCATGCTGCTTCATCTGTCACCCAAACACCACTCATTCCCATTTTAGTCAATTACCCCCAATAACAATGAAGGATGCAGCAAGATGACAAGGATCCGCTAACGTGGGGCAGGTACGAAGGAAAGGGGCTTTCCATGTGCATCAAGCTCCTTTTCTTCTTGCCCCTCAGCCTGATGTTTCTTCTTCTCCACTTTCTGCTTGAGCAGAGAGCTGCAAGGTCTTAGAAAACAGCTTTGCTGCAAGAATTCCTACATCAACAAAATCCTCAGAGTTGCCATCATTACAACATCTTCCTCAAATTTTATTAAATGCTTACAAAAAAAAAATCCAGGGGACACAGTAAATATCAGCAGAAAGCAAACTGATGCAGGAGGAGCAAGAAGCTTCCCTCCCTCCAGGAGAGCAAAAACAAGTTGCAAAATTATGTTGACAGGGGAAGAGGGCAGGAATAAAACCTCAAAGAAGGTATGAGGAACATGCTAACACCATGAAGTATGAAGAGGCAGGAGAGCTCAGAAAAGGCCCTGGGAGGCGATTTACAGATCTCAGGTCCAAGGCCAGAGTGCCACTCTTTAGGGGCTCAGTTTCCCCATGTTCACAGCAAACCCTGACCTCCACAAACAACTCATTAGGATATCTTTACACCAAGGCAGCTTTCAGCATAAGAGAAGCAGCCATTTCCCAGATATCCTGTCCACCTCCAGGAGCAGAGCAGGCAGGTTATCAACGTGCCCATCACCTCTGACATTCAGAAGTGTTTCAGTCACTGGCACTAGAGCCTACAGGTTAGAGAACAAGCAAATCCCTTTCCCAAAGAAGGGAGATAATGCCAGTGACCAGCACTCCTCACTTGGGAAAGGAGACTTCCAACCCATGTTAGACAGGGAGAGGAAGGCAGCAGCTATTTCAAACAAAGCTGCTATTGCCACCAGACGAAAAAGTGGCAGAACATTTTGGCATGGGTACGTAACTATGATTCAAGGATGATCTGGGAACTACAGAAAAAAAACAGGACTAAGTTGAATGTGATTTGATGTACACAGAGTGGACAGAAGTCCCTCAATGCATATGTTGCAGAGGGACAGAGGCTGCGTTGTAAACAGGGGAAGACTTTACCCACAGCTGGCACCAACAGGGTGACAAGCAGTCCTTGCAGTCTCCTCACACTTGGGATCTGCCCGTTGCCCTCCTTTCAAACACTGATTCTTTTACCAGGTTTCAGTTGAGCTCCTTCTTTCCCACCAACCAGCCACCAAGAGCCACAAAAGTAGAAATTTTTCATCGTGTAGCAAAAGCCCTGCCAGCTCCGCAGGGCAGCAGATCCCCCTCTTCCAACACTTGAGAAAGAAGAAAGGGAGAGAGGGAGCAGAGCCACAGCCTCCCATCTCCGTAGCAGAGGCAGGTAAAAAATAAAAAAAAAAAAAGCCAAAGAGTCACGTAGAAGGTTAAAACAGGGATGGGTTTTCCCAGCTGATCTAGTTCCTTTCATCCAACCAGAGGCAGCATAGGGTATTGCTCACACCCCGAGAGGAGTCAGGCTGTATTGAAGCAGACTGACATCAGGCAAGAGGAGAAGAGAAACATCCTTCAATTATCTTCTGTGGAGCAGAGGAAATAGTGGCATTGAGGGTTGCATCGAGTCAGGACCAAGCTCAGCTGCAAGACAAGAAAACAAAAGTTTATGCATACCATTTGGTCTGCCATGAGTGATACCCTGGGCTCTACAGGGGCAGCATCTTTCTAGCAATTACAGGTGGGTTTTTTTCCCCCCACATTTGCACAAAGCCCTGTGAATCAGCCCATAAAGCTTCAGCACTGCAGGACAGCCAACCGTGCTATGTGCCCATGGCAGAGCAGACGCCAAGGGCTGAACGCCCGGCAGAGGTCATGACTGCCCAGGCAAAGGGAAGGATGTGCTCCTGCTCAGCCATCTCCTCCCAAGGAGGAAATTAGCAGGTTTCCTTCAAGCTCAAGAAAGCCACTAAAGCAGAGGGTGCGTTCCTACAGCCCCCCGGCAGCCACAGCTCTCCGCTTGGGACCATCTGCAGCAGTATTGGGTTCCTGCAGCTCTTGATCTGCTCCGTGCGCGCGACAGCTGGTGCAGCCGAGGGACTCCAGCATGCAGATGACTTTTCCATTGCATGATAAATTACTCCTCCATGCCAATACTCTCTCCACCATTCCCAGTTTGGGGTTGATTGCAGATGGAGCGGACTCCAGGAGAACAGTTGGGGTCCAAGTGTGGGCAAGACCTCCCCTTCACCCACAGGCACTCAACTAGCAGCAGGGAAACTTAACCCTTTGAAAGCCTCTCGACTCAGCTTCTAGCTCAATTTCCTTCCAGCTTATCACAAACCCACCCAAGTTTCTCAGGCAGCATTTTCCCTGTTGTCCCTGCGTTTTCAGCTCCTGCCTTTCCGCTGGCAATAAAGCAAGTCCACCTGTCCCTTTGCTTTTGCTTCATTATGCAGCAAGGGGGAAGATGTTCAGAGTCTTGCTTGTTGCAGAATTTCTCCTGAGCACACAGAGCTCTGAAGGAGATTCAAACAAAGCCAAGCATGACAGGGAAGGCAAATAAATTAAGAGCTAATTTCCTTTTGCTGTCTCTTAACATCTCTGTGCCTCACTAGTCAAATACACATACTTTGGCACAGTCAATGCCCTGGAAGTTACCACCCACAAGGTCTCCAAGACCCACAGCACAGCAGGTTTCAAGTCAGCTGGGATGCTGAGATAGTAGCAAGAGTGATTTTAAGAGCACAGACTATTGTAGGAGACCACAAATCTTCAGGTTATAGGACACAAAGCCACCTCTAACTTTGGGAACAGAGGGAAAGCTTTCATATGCAGCTTATATCTAAGCTTCCCACTCCAAGAGCTCCCATGCTCTCCTCAGTAGCATCTGGCAGTTTGCAGCAAATCCCAGGCAAGACACTGCACTGACCCACGTGGGAAGCTGCATTTTTCTGGCGTGCAGCATTCCATAGGACCAGGAAAACACTCAAAGAGCTGATCAGTAGTTGGGAAGTTCACTGCCCTGCCTCTTTAGTATTCCCAACACAACAAACCTGAAGCAAGTCAGCCTTACAATTCCGGCTTACCCGTGCTGCTGGACCACAGCTCATCTTGTAGTACAGGCTGTCCATAGGACCACATTAAACAGGAGCAGATGAAATCATTCCACAATCAATCCTAAGATCAGATGCACGTACTAGCTCACCTTGCAGCAGATAAAAGTCACCCAAGCAACTACCAATTTCTATACAAACACAACCAGAGTAGTGTTGCAGAAGAGCAAATATGCACCTCCAGCTGAGGCATTTTGGCTTTCTGACCCAGAAGAAACTAGAATATCCACAAGGCTGGGGAAGAGAGCAGGTATACGCTCTCAACCTTTTTTTGGGCCGCTGCAGACTTGTTTCTAAGAGTAGCTCTTGGAATAGAGCAAGTCCTAATCCCAGCCTTGTTCCCAAGGCATGAAGCTGATAAGCCACTGGGAATGCCCAACAGTTGTCACCCCCAGCTGACACAAATCCCCTCCGAGCCCCTCGCCAAAACATGTGGGAGGTTTCTCATGCCTGCAGCCAAAATAAATGCATCAGGTGGTAGCACTGTACCACTTGCTAGACACTGCCCAGGCCCTGCCCAACACAGCCTCTGCCCTGGAGGACAGCTCATCCGCCATGGTGAGGAGCGGACCTTGAAGGCTTTGTGCCCCACATGCCACCTCTTCAGTGCTTTCATTTGCTGCTGCCCTTTTTTATTTTTTTCCTGAGGAGGGGAAGAGTGATCCTTCTTTCCCCCATCCACAACCAGTTTTGGCAGCTACATCATCTGCTTGCTCAGTACAGATCAGCTTCCCAGCCCAGTTCCGACAGCAGCACTGCAAGCCCAAAGAGAACACTGGGCACTCAAGCGCAAATAGCTGTTCTGCACTTTTAAGAGTTTTATTTGGGATAATTTTCCCACACAGCAGGTATCACACTACACACCCACGCTAACCAGAGCGGGTTGGGAGCCACCAGGAACCAAGCAGAGAGTATACAATAGCCCCACTGAGAAACCCTGACATCAGCCCACCTCCTCTTCCTCATTTCAGGATGCTCAGTTGCATCCAGCACCAGCAATTAAGGGGCTCAGTGATTTATGCCTCATTTCATAGCAAAACTCAGCAACTCTGTGCTGAGTGAGAGCCAGGGCAGAGTCAGATTTCTTTTTGGGGGCTGCCAAAGAGTCATGGCAGGTCACAGGCTGGGTGCTTGCTGTTCCCCAGCCTTGCTCAGGAAAAGAAAGAGGAGAACTGAGACTAGGTGTATCTTTCTATCCCCAACACAGACCCTTAGCTCGACTGCAGGAAGTCTGATGGTGCTGCAGAAGAGGAGCTGGTGGTGAGTTAGCAACAGAGAGCAAGAAAAGTAGTCATTTATGCCCCTAGGAGCAGCACAGTGTTGGCCAAAGAGGGTCCAGCTGCAGTTGCCATTGGGGATAAAACCCAACTCAGACCACAGCCCATTTCTGTTTCACTGAAGAATGGGCAATACAGGGAGGACAGCAGCAATGCTCCCCAAGGGAGAGAGAAAACTAGGTTTTATCTTAAATCAAGCACAGAAGGAAAAGGTTGCTGCTGTGCTTGACACAAAGAAAACACCAGTCAAGAGTTAGTGTTGTGACAAAGCACTTTCTCATCAGATAAACGCAGCTTTTAAGTCCTGCATTTCATGGGGATGTCTTTCTGTCAGCCGAAATCAATCAAGGCCAGTGCTGACTTTGACTTAAATGACACATGTAGTTTATGGCTGTTCTGTTGTACATAACATTGTATCAGAGTATTAATAACTGGAATTTGGAAAGCCATGAAACATTCCTGATTTGTGCCTCTGGAGAATGTTTCAAAGCTTCAAAATTTCAGACCTGCTCTGTTTCTCTTGACATTTCCTTCCAAGTCCTGTTAGAACTTGCCAAGACACAAACATCTGGAGTCTCAAGGAGCTCTCACTGGGTTTTGCACTAATGCCAGGAGCAGGAGGGCTCCAGGTTTGCCAATACAACTTGTCCCCAATACATCTCCTGCCCTGCCACACCACCCTCAAGACTGGCTGAGGCTACCTTGGGAGACTAAGGAAACCAAGACAGATGCTCTTCTCCCACAACACTGACTCCATACTCAACAGCTTTTGGAAGAGGCCTTGTGTATGAATACTTCAGACTCTAGCCCAGGGCTAAGCCCACACCAACTCTAAGCTTTGTGTTTTCTTCCAGGAAATGACAATGCTGATAACAGTATCATCCTCCATCCAGCCTGCTCCCGTCCGCCACCACCTTTCTCCCCCTCCCACCCTACCAAAGCCCGGGAAGGACAACCTGCGACTCCAGCGGCTGCTGAAGAAGGCAGCCAAGAAAAACGCTGTCCTAGCTTCGGAGCAAGTCAAGTCCTTTCGGTCCAGCCTCTCACCCGTGAATGAGGCCAGCCCTGATCTAGAGCACAATGAAAGCGCTCCCCCAGCAGAGACCCCTGAAACCGCAGCACCCCCCTCTGCCAGCCTCCCAACCCGCCTCTCTGTCAAGTCCATCACCCACCGTGTCCCCTCCCCCTTCCGGAAGAGCAAGCCTTTCACACTGAAGGTCACTGAGCAGAGGCGAATTGCTGAACACCTCAGGCTCACGACCTCTCCGGCCATGCCCATGCTACACAAGCCAGGTGCTCCTGAGACTCTACAGCAGCCTGAAGGCACGGACACCCACCTTCCCTCTCCAGGCGACCCTTCCATAGTTGTTTTCCCCCAGCCTCCTCCTTCCAGTACACCCAGTAAAGAAAGGGCACCAGAGGTTACCTATGTCACCAAGGTGCACACTTATTTCCACAGTGTCAAGCCACCCAGAGCTAAGACACCCACATCAAATCAGACCCAAGCAAACATCAGCCACGAAGACAAAAGGCCTCCTTCTCCAGCAGCTGAAACAAGCCGCTCTGAACCATCTCCAGGGCAGATACCTGCCCCACTCAATGACAGCAAGGCCATGACTCCCACACTGGAGCCTCCTCTCCTTTCTGCTGCAGAGGCAGAGCCTCCTAAGGAGCCCAAGCCTGCTCCTACTGAAGAGTCCATCAAGGCCCCTTCACCCAAGCCCAGCACCTCCGATTCCCACACCAATAAGCCTACAACACATGGAAGTGACCCAGAAATATCTGGAACAGAGAGAGCTTCTGAATTACCCAAGCAAGATGGTGACATCCTAAAACCATCAACATCCAGCACTCCTTGGAGGCAAGCACACCCACAGTCAGCAACTCCAGCACAAGCTGACAGTATGGGGGCCACCTCTACAGACACCGAGGCAGAACATGTCATTCAGCCTCACTTGACACCTAGCTTACCAAACTCCAGTCCTTCCCTCAAAGCTGAGCCAGCACTACCATCAGGAGAAGAAGCAAGACCTCCTGGAGCTAATGGTGGTGGCTGGCATCGCCTCAGGAAGCACTTGATGGTGCAGCCAGAAGCACCCAACTTCCCAGAGCCTGAGACGGAAAAGCTGGGACAGGAGGAAGGGAGCAAGGAAGACAGCTCTCAAGCAATCATCAGTCAAGACCACAGGCTGTTTAAATCAAGGGCCACAAGAATGTGGGATGCTATTTTATACCAGATGACAGTCAACAGAGAGAGGAAGCAGCAAACAGAAGAGAAGAAGCTGCAGAAGGAAGAAAGCTGCTTTCTTCCCCGACGCTTACCCATCCTTCTACATAAGCCACGCTTTGATGCCAGGAAACTGAAGGAGCTGGCTGCCAAACCCATGACAAAGATCACCACTGTGTTTGAGGTGGGCCGGTTTAGACCCAAAGCAGCTGAGGAGCACACCAAGAGCTTTAACAGAACGGCATCAGGATGGTCAGTCAACTGAAGCCATGCTGCTCCACCAGGCCCACATCTCTGGAGGTTCCTACAGGGCACCAAGGAGGAGAGCACCTATGTCTAGGTTTGCTGCCCAGCACAGCCAAGTGTAAGGAAAAAAATAAAATGAAATAAAACCCCTCCAAGCCAGCAGCCTCATGCTGTGCGTTTAAGGGTTACTCTCCATATGTATATAAGCTTAAATGCGTAACATACCACCATCCACAGGGCATGAGCCAGGAAAACAAACATGCACTTGTAAAAAGAGCCAACAAGCACTGTATGCAGTAATATGGGGAAGAGAGGGGAGGCACACACTGAAAAGGACAAATTGCCTATAGAAAAAGCCCAGTTTAGAGGAGGATGATGGAATCTGAGTTTATTTTATTGTGTTTATTTAAGACTAAGAGAAATCCTAGAAATGAAAGCAGTTGTAGATGAGACTATATGAAGGAATCTGGGTTGCTTCACATCTCCTCTAGGGATTCTTAGAAACTGAACTCAAAGAGGGTACACATCATCTCTTTAGCTTCTCCACTGAAAGTGCTGTGGAGGGCACCTCACACCCGTTCGCTGAGAACAAGGTGGAAACTCATCCTTTCACATAAGGGACAGCATAAGATATCCATCCTGCTGTCACATAGCAGTTCCCCTGCCTAAAACACTGGACATCAGCATTTGATGTCCTCCTAGCTCAGTCTACTAAACTGTAGCACAGAGAAGACTAACTTTGTTGTAGTAATCAAGTTATGTTATGTATTTTATAGTGCTTTTTAAAGTACAGCTGGGGGTTAGTGTTTTCATGATAACCAGCCAGAGCCTGCTTCAGCATGTGGGTATACAACTCCCTGTATTTAAGAAGGTGTTGTTTTCGGGGGATTCCTGCTAACCACATGTAGTCTCGTTTTCAAGAGGCAACCATCATAATAGTTGCATACCTACTGGTGCCTGATGTCCTGAAAAAAGGTATTTAAAACAAAATCCCCAACTCTGTCCATCCACAGAGACAACTGTGCTTTCCAGCATTAGTCACCCTTTGCATCTCCATCACCACCAAGCTTATGAGCATGAAAGCTGGAGATCAGCTATTTCTGTTTCTCAAGGGACTTTGGCATATGCTGGGATATTCCTACACAGCTAATATAGGATTGCTATGTTTAGTCCAAATGGGAAACTTGATACACAGCTCTTTACATTCTCTTCATGTGCAGAGGATATGGAGCTGACCAAAATGTCCCCCCAAGACAAACTGCGAGCAGACTTACAAACAAGAGACCCTTTTGCCTTTTTTGAGAAAGGTCCTCCAATTTTGCAATGATGCTACCAGTAAAGCTCAGTTATAATCAAAGTTTTCACTTTGCTGGTCTTATCCTCTGTTTTGTAACACCTTCCCTATTCCAAGGAAAAAAAAAAAAGAAGGAAGAATAACGCAAGTATCTAAAGTTTGGATTTTTCCAACCCCACTAGTTTTCCAGGAAAAAGCTGAAAAGAGGTAGGTTGGAAATGCAGCAGTAATCATGAGTAGATCCCAGGTAAGCCTTTGCAGGATAATTCAACATGCTGCAAGAGAAGGCTACAGAGAAAGATCCACACAGCAACACAAAAATCAAAAATAGTGCAGCTTAAAACATGCAGAATGCCTAATGCAGATAAAGGATGACCTTACCACACAGTGTTAAAATGGCACCTTACTGTAGCACCGACAGTTGGATGCCTACGCACAAGAGTCTGCATTCACAAGGTCCACAGCATTAGTGTGAAGCCGAACAGCCAATATTTATTATGCTTGGAAGACTAAGTGAATGTGGCCAGAGAAGATGGCGTCAGAAGCAATTGTGCTTTAATTCACTTTGTCCTGCAGTGAGGACAACCACCCAGAACAAACCAGCAACTCTCACACACGACGATGAGGAAAGGCTTATGTCATGCATCTGCTGGGCTTCCCACCAGGCTGCATCCACAACTCGGCCCCACTGCACAGGGATGGAAGATGGAGAGTCGCTGGTGAGGAGAGCGATGCCCGCAGTGGGAAGCAGAAGGAGGCAGGTTTGGCTGCATGATTTAGCCGTTGTGCCCCAAGAGTAGAGGGCAGAGGCATACAGCAGGCACAGAGAGTCCTACAGAGACAGACCCTGGCACAAGAGCATTGGAGAGGAGAGAACAGATGCCTGGAGGCAAGAGGAGATTTCCACCAGTGGTTCTGCATTGGGAGCCATTGCAGCATGTCCCAGCTTGAGCTGCCACACTGAGCAAGGGAAGTAAAATACCACTGGACACAGAGTTCAGTTGTTTTTCAATGTCAACCTGCCTCAGGCAGTTGGTAAGAACCCAAATTGCCACTTTCAGAAAACCTCCTGCTCCGCAGCCTGCTCAGAGGTCCTGCAGCTCAGGGAGGGAGGGGAGGAGAAAAAACTGTATCTGTGCTCAAGCAACTAGAAAGCTGATAAGGTGGTGTTGAGTGAGTGACATGAGGGTGAGCCAGAAGCGTTTGGGAGCAGAAAGGCAACCATGAAGGGATCCGCCAGTAGAGAAAAAGGATGAAGATAGTTCAAGGCGGTGGAGAGGAGCTGGGGAGCAGGGACCTCTCAGCACACAAAACAGACAGCTAAAAACCCAAGAAGAGAAACAAGCAAAGATTGTTTGCTTGTCAAGCTATCGCAGTCATTTTGCTATTCGCGTTCAAAAACACCTTCCTTTCAAATTAGCCCATAGGGCAACAGTGTTGTGAAGTGGTTGTCTGGAGTGCTGCGTGGATCCTAGAGGACATCCCATGACAATTGCTGGTCTTTCAAGAAAGGATGCTGGAAAAAGATCAGAGGTGAGGGCACTTTCCTTTGAGCTGCTTGCAGAAGCTCAGGTAGGGCAAACAAAACCTGCTGACAACCTAGCAAAACCTCTTTCCTATAAAGAATTGAAGCTCAGTAGGATCCCACCTGGTGCATCAAAACAGACTTCAGGAAAAAGAAGAGGAGTGATCAAAGAGGAGACCTTAAAATAGATTTCTGAAAACCACAGGCAGAGAAGCAAGTTGACCATACAAGTCCGGTGGGCTCCTCCTTCTTTACATCTAAAAACATAGCTTTGGGGAGGCTTGGGTTCGTACTGCTGCGCATCTCAAAGTGGTATTCAAGACAGATTCTATTATAAATGGGCACCACAGAAGTGAAAGGAAGGAAAAAAAACCCCACACCCAAACAAAACAATATGCTGCAATCAGAAGCCAGCTCCTTGGGGGGGGGAGAAGGAACACAGTGCCCAGAAGAATTCAGAAACAAAAGGTGTTTTGTAGCAGACAGAGCTATTTATAAGCTTGGCTATGAAATAAAGCTTCTTTTTTATAGTAGGAAAAAAGAGAGTGAGCTTGTTTTCACCCCCAACAACTTCCTCTCCTCTCACAGTGCCAGATGCTGCCCGGTTGGATCCAACCAGTTATCACCTCCCTCTAGGCCATTCCTCCTTATTGCTGCAATCCTCTACTATCATCCACTCAAGATAACACCAGGATATCTATTAACATAAACACAATACAAGCATGAGATCCAAAGACCATTTCAAGAGGGCACAAGCAAGACAGCAACCCAGCTCTGCCTTCCCCCTTGCTACACTTTAGAGGACGGTCCTTTCTGCTCTGTTGATCTACCCAGCACAGCAGATGTTCATGTCCTCCCTACTACAACTCTATTATGGACTGGTTCCAAGAGGTTACTGAAATCATTAAAAGTTTTTCCCCCTGATTAATTCAGTAAATAGGGGAATTAGACCCCAGAAGCATCTGAATTTCAGGAGTGCATCAGCCCCTATGCTCAGTCAAAATGACCTCCAGCTATCTACTTCTTCTTGCAACATAAGAGAGCATAAGAAAAAACAGCAGATAGACTGTTCCTTTGAACTAGCAAAAGCAAACACATCTTCACCCAAACAGCACTAGCTAAGGGACTTATTCCACAGACTACACTAACACAGGTATCCAGCTTCCTAGCAGCCTTAGAAAGTCAAAGACCAAAACAAACCCCACTGTGTACCCGCTCCCTTCCAGCTCAAAGTCAGGTGTTTGCCCAGAAGCAAGGCTCCAGCTGTTACCATACAGTACCTTCCAACTCCCCCAGAGTTTAGCTGGCAGAAACACCCCCAACATCCCACCAGAACAGCAGCAGGATTTTGTTACACACTGCAAGGTCATACCCCACCTACCTGGTTAATGAGTTCTCCAGGCATGCTATTGCTCTGCAGGATCATCTATCAACACCTTCTTGTACTGGCCATGGCCTGTTGCAACAAATTTATACTTTTTGCCAGAAGGAGCGGGCTGAACAGGAGAGAAAAAAAAAACAGCCAAAGTCAGCATTTTTCTCCCTCAAATAGGCAGTCAAGATCAAATAACTGAAATGGAGGAGCATGTGAAATGGTTTTCTGTAATCCCAGAAGGCTTGGACACAGCCTGCTCTGTACTCCCTTCTTGCACCTCCCATGTAAACTGTTTGCACAGACTGACCACCACTTTCTAGGAGTGTAAGGTAACACAGCGAGCGTGGGATGTGTAAGGAAAGGGAAGACGCAATGCCAGGCATCGCGAGGGAGGGCTCATCTAAGAGCCCTGGCCCCCCATGCTGGGGATGGTTTCACCCATGGCAAGAGCCGGTTTAATTTACCACATACTGGCAGCAGTATGGATCCAGTAACAGACAAGATACTTTCATCTTCCTCTCCCAGCCTGGACAGTTCAAGCAGCAGCTGCCTGCTGCATTTTAATAGGTGTTCCCACAAACGTACCAGTAGGCAGAAAACCCCAAGTGTTGATACTGTCTTTGGTTCCGTTCCACTTAATTTTGCATGTCGTCTTTACTCTCAAGATTAAAAACCATAGTGAGAGCAGAGCAACTAACAACTGCTGTTCAATTTTAGCCTAGAAGGCTGGGGATCCCAACCCATGGCCTTAGAACAACATGTTATTCAAGAGACCCTTCAGTATTACTGGTTATAAAATTATTTTTGCCCCCACTTTTACTAGGGCTGAAGCAATAGCAGCTCACTGTTAGGAAGAGCTCTTAGGTATGCAATTGCACTGACAGATAGAGGCAGCCCTTGTCCCTACAGAACATCACCATCTTCTCAACGCTTCCCACCCAGATAAGAGCTCTTTTCTTTTTCCCAGCAGAGCAAGTGCTTTCATACTCACACAGACACTAACTCACCTTGATGTTAGTCTCGGGTTTGGGGCTGCCCTTCTGTTCCCAAAGGCTCCTTTTACTCACGATGTCTCCAGCCACAATATCCTGAGAAGATGATGTTCTCATTACCATTCAACTGCGAACACCGCTGAACGTGCCTTTGTTCATGTTGCTTTCAAACCCACACATCTGACTTCCTTTTTTATTTATAATATCACATCATCTGATCTACGACAGCTGCAGCTAAGACCCATGACTGTGAAAACTTCTTCCTATTCCCAGTATATCCTATGTTTTCCTCTCTCTCACTCTCTTCAACAAGAGCCTGGATCAGAGATCCAAGATGTTTATTTTCTTAAGTTTGTTAACTATTTAAGACATGTTAACATCAAGGCTTTTTTCATGTGGAAGGAATTTTGCTCACATAAACACAGATTTGCAACCCATGTGTTAGAGAACCAGCCTTACTCACAGTGACCAGAAAGTAAAATTGAGAGCAATTTTCAAGTTCTGCATTTTCAAGTTTTACAAGATTTATCATCTTGGTACAAGATACAACTTTGTGCTCAACAACTGGAGCTCAGTCCGAGTCCCTGCAGAAGACATACACATTTTCCACACCAGCTGAGTTTATTCCCATTTCAAAGCAGAGCCTCAACCAGCACCACAGAGGCTTTCCTAACTGTACCACCAAGGAACGGGTCAAGACCATAGCACAGATGATGCAAAGCTCTGAAGTACAAGGACTTACACGCTTATGAAGGAGACTGCATCTCTATTAGAGATCCTTTCGGGCTGGTGGGCACCACCAGTGAGCCATGCCAGTAGGCTAATATGAGTGTAATGCCAGCTGTGCCCAGCAGCCAGCCCCTCTTCCCCTGCACAAGCAAGGCAAGTGCCATACCTTACAGGGCAGGGACTTCGCAGCAGACTGAGCTGCAACCTCTCCAGTCTCCCAGAGGCTTTTCGTGCTGGCTACCATCATGCTTGTGGTGGGAAGGTCCAGAGAGGGTTGTCGGACAGGTTTTGGAGCCTTTGTGGATGTCTGGAAAATAAATGGGGAGAAGTCACCGTCAGGGAGAGTGTGCTTCCCCCACCCCATAATTGGAGGTCCTCAGTGATGAGGGGTTGTAAAAGGAGACTTTTGACTTTTAGGGTCTTGCTAGTTCCTGCCAGATATTCCCACCCTTTAAGCAGGGAGCGTGAGGAAACAAGGATGGGGGAGCTTGCTAAAGAAACCTACTTTATGCCATGAAGGGAGATAGAGACAGGAGAAAGGGCTGCTCCCATCCAAGGGGAGATAATTCAGTTGCCACCTCCCAGACGGTGAGGCTAAAAGGCATTGTGGGAGAGCAACTCCTGGTAAAGAGGGCTCTTTGGAGGGTGGAGGGACAGAGAGACACCACAGCAGCCCACCTCAATAGCCTGAGTGTACTGCTCCAGTCTGTCATCGATCTTTGACACCGGGAGGGGAGGCTGGGTCTTCTTTATGCTGTTACTGGAGAAGCAAGAAGAGGATTGAGGCGATTCCCCAGTACCACAGGCAGAAGGAAGGACTTTGGGGGCCACAGGCAGCCTGTCACTCCTGCCCATACCTACAGCAGGGCCTTCTGGCATCCTCCGTTTGGAGGAAGGGACCTGCTTTACCCCAAGGCCCATATCAACCCTACAGATACCTTTTCTTTATTGAGCGGTTCAGTGACTCAGTTCTGTCCGTGATCTAAAGTGGAAGAGAGAAGACGAAGATATTACTTTTCTCCGTGGACCTCAGATGGATGTAGGTCACCTTGGCTGACCATAGTTCAAACATTTCTCTTCCCTGCTCCCTCACCCAGATTTTGGTTAGAAATGCCTCACTCAGTCCCATGTTCCCACATTGACTGTGCCATTTCCTTCTCCTTTCCAAGCCAGGTGAACAGAATCCCAACCAAAAGCACCAGTGCACAGTAGCAACCCAACCAGTTTCAGGGGCAAACCAACAACGTGCAGCTTGACTGACAACTGAAACAGCAACCAAGACCGTTTTCCCCACTCAAGAACCAGGTATCTTTCTCAGACACTTGGTTTCCTAGCCAGACACAAGAAAAAGTGACAAGTGTGGACAGAAAAGGGGGAAAACTAGAGGGACTGCCAGCCACATCTGCAGAAGAGGAGCCAAGTGTAGGAGGAGCACAGGCATGAGTTACAATGCAGTTTATCCCCACCAGAGAAGTGCACATACAGGGCAAGTCAGCTCGTGGAGCCACCTGCAAGGCAGCCCTTCAGGTCCATCAGAAAAGAGTTTTGCAAGAACTCTTTGGTCAAGACAGGAAGGCAAGCGAGCACTTCACAACCACTGAATAAAGGAAAGCTGAAATGTTGCTAAACATCACAGCTTTTTTGTGCCCCAGAAAACAAGAACACAGAGAGAAAAATCACTTTCAAGTCAAAGAGGGGTCTATTTCTTAACAGCAGCTACTACGGAGCCAAGGAGCAGCGACCAAGTAACAAGGAGCCTTCTCTCCCTGTATACTGCTGCCTGTCCCATGGGAAACATCACCTACCAAGTTACCAGATAAAAAGCAGCACTAAATGCTCATTTTAAGACACTTTCAGGACACTGGTGCTAAATTTTAGCTAAGCAGAAGACAAGACAGTGCCACAGAGAGGACATGTTTAACGGCTGTGCCCAAAAGCTCAAGGCCCATTAGAGAAGATCACAACCACCAAACAGTGCAACTCTGGCTAATAGAAATGCATCAGGGAGAGTCACTCTGCAGGGTCCCAACCCAGCAGTGTGACAGATATCGCTCCAGACAGCAGTTTCTGCTGGGCAGGCTGTCCATCTGCTGCCAGCTTGCTCCTTTGCTTGGTGCTGGAGAAATTGGTGCATGCCTGAGCCATAACTTCAGAGACTGGGTTGCCCATCCCTCTGGGACATCGATGGGCAGGCTGGCACCTCATGGGTCATAACAGCACCTGAAAGGGGAATCAGATAGATCCCTGCCCATGTTCCAGCTTCTCAGCCACAAGCAGATAAGATATCAACAGGAAAAAACCTTGCCAACCCTGCCAGAGAGATGCTGTGCAAGTGCAAACCAACCACAGGTGCTTCCAAAAAGTCATAAATAAGCATCAAGTTAAACAGAGGGGCCTAGAAACAGGCTGTAGGTGACAGTAGATCTCAGCATGACCATCTAGGTGGGAACAAACTTTTCCTAAGCTACTTGGAGACCACCTCTCTCTGCCCTGTAGGGCAATTCCTTGCAGCGAGAGTCATGCATTTCTCCACTCCAAAGCACTTTCTAAAGGCCAGAAGAAACCACAGTTGCTCACTCAGCCAACCTCAAAACTCAGAGCTCACAAGCAGCCTGGGAGAAAAAAAACAGGGCTGGTACAAGGCTCCCCACCTGCCACCACCCATCCATTTCAGCCCCCAGGCCACACTGGCCCTCTGAACCCTAAATACACCATCCCACTACACCCCAACATCCACCTGTCCCAGCTGTGTACCCAGCCTCCACCAGCCACAGCTGGCAGGGGAGCTCACCGCCGGCAGGGGAGCTCACCGCCCACTGCGGATGCTCTCATCTTTCCCCTGGAAGCAGTGTTTCTGCCGAGCAATCCCGTGCCAAAACACCTTCTTGGTGGTCAACGTGGTTAATTCCTAGTGTTCACTTAAAGCCCTGCTAGCTGGGGTGTGAAGAGCCTCGTTCCTTTGGAAAGATTCCAAGCTCGTATTTTTCCTGAACAGCTTTGCATTTGGCTTTTTGTATTGGTGAGCTCTGACATCACCGTTATAAAACACAGAGACAATATTTCTAAACCTTTCCCTGGGCTAATCCTAGCCACAGCAGTTAAGCTCAGGTCAGGAAGCTGAATGTGTTTTGGGGTTGTAATGGTGAGAATTTCAGCACATAAAAGGCAACTGGAAGTGTTTCCCACTTTTCCCCACTGGTCCCACTCCGGGGATATGCTTTAGCCACCCCCACCCCACTTTTCGAACCTGACATTAGCACATGGCCTGCATCCAAACCCACTTTTTCCCCTCTCTATTTGTTTTTTAAAAGGCTTCTCCATAAAGAGCAAGAATCTCATGGTTATAGATGATGAAACCTTCCTCTTACAATCTATTTACTGGTGCAAGAGGAAGTGCTCGTACAATCCTCCCCGTCCAGGAAATATTGACTAAGAAGCAAATAGCACAGATATAAATGCAAAAAAGCAAAGACAATACCAACAGCAGATTAACAGGCTACCCGGGCTCCTCACCATTTCCCTCACTGCTACAGTCAACAAGCTTAGGGCTTAAAAAGACAAAAAGCCATTTGCTACAGAAACCACTTATCTGTAGCTATTGTATTTAAAAGCACACGCACAGAACTGAGGATTTGTAGCAAACGCAACAGGAGTCATGAGACGCAATTCAGGTGGTGTTAAAAATGGACGTTTTGCAAGAGCATCAGTGCAGACAGATGTGATCGGGAAGGACACAATGCTTCAGAGATTAGGAATCCAAGTTTGTTTAAAAAACTTAAGTCATACTTTCTGATTTTATTCTAAGTAAGATAGGGAAATTCCAGTGCTTCAAAGTTTTGGGGGTTTTTTGGGGGAAGGGAAATTTCATTTTCTGATAAAGTTCCGTGTCTGATCTTTGAACAAATTCACAAGCTTAAAGCACAGACATCTTTCTCAGTATTACAATATTCCCTGGAGTCCTCAATGAACTTNAGGGGAGGGGAAATTTCATTTTCTGATAAAGTTCCATGTCTGATCTTTGAACAAATTCACAAGCTTAAAGCACAGACGTCTTTCTCAGTATTACAATATTCCCTGGAGTCCTCAATGAACTTTAGACATTTACGGTGATTGGCAAAGTATAGAGAGACAGTTACAGCTTCCAACAGCTTAAGCAGGCAAAGCAAGAGGAGAGGAGGCTGACGGCCAAGGAAGATGGAGGAAACAGATCAAGTGATTTGTCCCAGCCTGTAACAGGAGTGGGATAATAGGATTCACACCCTATGTTACTGCAAACCCTGGGTCATCTTTCCTCATCTTTAGTTAGGTGCTCTGCTGTGATAGCTGCCACCACCTCTAGAGCTGCCCCAGGAACACAAACCTTCGTGGAGCACACTGCAGTGTGATCAGAGCACAGCTCCTCCTCTTCCAGGCTGGCGGGGCTTGGGGCCTTCTGACGTTTTTCTGGTGTTTCTTCTTCTTCTTCATTTCTCCTTCTCTTCTTTTCCTGAGTGCAGAAAAATGAACAAGCCAGGAAGTGAGCTGGTCAAAGTGCTTACTATGCAACAAAAGTGATTTTTCCCCTGTCTCCCAGGCTTCCTGCTTTACACTAAACAAACACGTGAGCACAGAAACTTTAAGTTCACATTATCTAATTTTGAAACATCCAGGAAGAAGGTCATGTGTTAATTTTGGGAGGAAAAAATTATCGGAGAAATTTTGCAGGTTCAAGGTTCCAAAATAATATGGAAATGGGTCCTTGCATCAGTTAATAAAGATCTCTCACAACTATTGAGATAGAAAAATGGGAATTTCTCACTTAAAGGCCACAAGGAGAAAAAGCAGCTGCCTTTAGAATGAAGGGCTAGAAAGAGTCACACACACAGTTCAAATGCAAAAAGCATACTAGCCTCAGCAAGTCAAAATCCATTTACAACAGAAGATATCTGCAGCTCAGCCACCCTAACGGACTTGCACACCACTCAAGTTCCAGCTTTGCCTCTCTTGTTTACCAAGAATTACTCCTCATCAGAAGAGCAAAGAAAGAAAGCCTCAGGTGGGAGCAATGCAATATTTAGAGAAACATCAAGTCAAAGTGCTCCAAAGGTGCAATAAAGGCTGGAGACAGAAAAGGAAGCAGTAACATTTAGATTTGAGTTCTCCTGAAGAGCTACTCGCTGCCCACAAAACCACAGGAGAAACAGTAGCACTTTCCTTATCGGTATTGCAGAGACATGACTAAACCACCACAAGCTCTGGGAGCAAACGTACCACCCTCACAAGAGGGCAGAGGATGTCTGCAGTGACCATAGGCAAGAGTGGCACCAGCCCCAGGTTACGCCACGACAACTTGTCTACGTGGGCTCAACACACAGCAGTGTAAGCAGCAATGGTGAGTTGAGTTCTTGGAGAGCAGCCCCCAGCCCTCCCACCAGCCCTGCAGAGAGGAGAAAGTCAGCTTCTCCTGATCCCACCTCTTGCTCGGCTCTCTCCTCTTCCTCCTGCTCTTGGACCCGTTCTTCCTCTTGGCACAGCCTCTCTTCCTCCGCAGTAACCACATTCTCCTCCCGGATCTCCTCCGGGCTTTCCTGATCCAGCTGGATCTGCTCCAGTTTGACTTCAGCTTCCCTCACACCACTGTCGTCTTCTTCATATGACTGTCGTGGAGACCTAGAGGTGGGGGAGAGACGTCAAAGAAGCAAAACACATTGTTATGAGCCTACAGACACCATCAGGGGCCTTAGACCTCTAGAAATCCAATTTTTTCATTCCCTCAAGCCTACAACTTGCTGGGTGTTTTACACCAGGGCTCATAGCCACTTCCATAGTCCCATCCAGCTCCAGGCACCCAGATGTAACAGCAGTCACATCACATTCCCACACTTTGAATGTCTAGGACATGGCTCACCTAGAAGTTGTGGCAGAGCTGAAGGTATCTGCACCTTTCCAGCCTCACCACAGGCAAAATCCACAGGAAAAGAGAGATCAGACAGACCTGAACACCAGGTTCTGGCCTCCGCTCAGACTCCTGGCAGAGAGGACGCTACCACCATGATGTGGTGCTGGCTCAATTCTCTGCTCTGCTACAGCCAAAATCCCAAGTCAGCCAGTGTGCTCTGTGGTCCTGGTGCACAAACACCGATCTGACACTGCCTGCTCCCACGGTTCCCAGCACGAATTCAACATGGAGGACCAAACACAGCCTTCCTCTCCCTTAACCCATCTTCCATGTTAACAGAGCCTCTCGCTTCAGCGAGGAGGCTTCAGGAGGATCCAACCACCAACACGTGAATGTGCTTCCTAAGATTCCACCTTTTCCCTAGCTGAAGCTAAACTGCAGGGCAAGGCTGCACAGTCACTCGCACGGGTGGTTTGTTTTCGTTTGCAAGGCACAGTGCTTCACAGGCAATGCTATATCCACACCTGACCCCGCGCCCCAGTTTTACCCACCCACCAGAATAAATGACACCTCTACTCCAGTCACTCGTGTCATAGCCCAGCAAAACAAAGCAGTCCCAAAGTAGCCAGGGTCTCCCCTTAGCTTAGGTTTAAAAAAAACACGATGGGGTTTGTACAAGAGGATTCCTCCAGGTCTCTGAGGCTGCGGAGGAGAGACCCAGGAGCATGTTTAAGCGATCAGCTTTGCAAAAGCAGAGCAGCCCATGCCTGTGGGCACAGAGTCAGTGTGAGCAAGTAACCCCAGAGCTCTCACTGGCTCTCAGCTGTGCATCAAGATGTTATTGCCATCTTTCTTTCCCCGGCCAGAGAATAGCTTTCTCCTCCCACCCATTTCTTAGAAAATCACCTGGCTTGTGACAGCAAGGCTAGAGAGCTGGCTAGCAGGCAGCTGCCAAAGTGCAAGGCTGACTCACCGCTTCTGCCTCATCAGCCAGCACCAAAACATGAAAAAAAAAGGTCAAACGATGCTTTTCCACCCACCTCTCTGCTGCTGGGAAGGCAGCTTACAGGACAGCCACCGTCCAGCCTTCCCAACTGACCGCACAGGGAAAAAGCTGATGCGTACACTGGCTCGCTTGGCTCGCTACTAATCATCCTCCCACAACAGCACAGTCATTACAGCAAACAGGCTCTGAAGGTTTTATAGCCCAAATAACTGTGTCTCTTAACCAGGATGCCAGCAAAGACTCCAGCTAAAGTGCAAGCTCATATTAAAAATTTAGGCCAGCAGATATGATGCAGTCTACAGAATGCCTTTTGCACCGCAGCAATTTTGTATGGGAGGCAGCTAGTCTGACCCAGCTCCCACCTTCTCGCAAGCAGCCGATAGCTGTAGGGGCACGGCTCTGCCTCCGCAAAGTGGGGAACCAGAACCGACAAGAACACATGCCTTAGCACCCAGGCCCTTGGGGGATGCACAAACTGGTTTAGCCCCATCCAAGGGAGAGCAACTGTCTCTGTCCCCTCAGTCGTATCTACCACCCAAACATCCTTCACATGAAAAACCAGGGTTTACTCCATATTCAGTTAAGCAGGAGAGAAGGGAGTTGGGTAAGCCTGGCCACAGTGTTGCTTGTCCCAGCACGGGGCAGCCAGACACACAGCCTACCTGGGTTGGCACCACACTCCAAGCCTGTCCTTTGGATGAGGCAGGTGAGCAAGGAGGAAGGGAAAAGCTGCTAAAAGGACTTCACAGGGCACAGCCACACACTAGGAAGCAAGCCCAGCTTTTGCAAAAAGCCCACTCCCAGCAAGCCTGCAGGGTCTGAGCACCTTCAGCTGCCTCTCCCAGCCAGCCTCCAGCCAAAAGCCTGCTCCCCTACAGCCGCTGCGTTTAAGACACCACCCCTCTCTGATGGGCTTCACCTGCCATGGGTGCCACCTCCCCTGCTCAGCACCCTCCTGCCACGCTACAGAATAAACACCAGCATCACATAAAAACCCAAGGAGCAATTTCTGGAGATGATAATCCAACCCTTCCAGCTAATTCTCTTTTGAAGGCCAAGAAGGGAATAGCAGCAGCCTTTCTCTCTGGACAAGCGCTTCGCAAGGGGGGCAGAAAAAGATGCAGTGTGCTGAAAAGCAGATGGGGTTGATTTTTAATTGCTCTCACAGNTGATAATCCAACCCTTCCAGCTAATTCTCTCTTGAAGGCCAAGAAGGGAATAGCAGCAGCCGCCTTTCTCTCTGGACAAGCGCTTCGCAAGGGGGGCAGAAAAAGATGCAGTGTGCTGAAAAGCAGATGGGGTTGATTTTTAATTGCTCTCACAGATGTGATTATCAGTGCTAAGCGAGGGGCTTGAGCAGTGCTTATAGGGTCGGGGCTGCAAAGGTACAGTTTGCAGAGTGGCTTAGCTACAGTGTTTGGAAAAAAAGTAAGAAAGAGGTGAGCTCTATTTATTTGTTCAGCAGTAAATATTAACCTTAGGCATTTTTTCAGTCTCAGGGGTAAAGAGGAGGCTGTGTCATCACAGGGTAAAATTCCCTATAAAACCAAGCTGCCGAGAGAGCTGAGTCACAGAGTTCACATGCAGGTAGATGGTGTCCAAGGGAAGTGGTTAATGCAGGACTTTGGTTCAGCTCAGCAAAGGGAGAGTGATGGGAGATGGGGACTAAACAGCTGTCACACAAGTACCTCTCAGGGCCCTTTGCGGTCTGTTTTCCCCTGCTGAAAGAGGAATCAAACACGAGGTGGGCTGGGGCCATAACACCCACTACGCTGCCATGAGCCAGGAAGGAGCAATATCTTAAAAGAGCTTTTTAGGCTGGCCTGGATTATGTTAGAGGCCGTTTCAGCCCCTGCAGCAGCTCAGGTGGCTTAAATCTGCTGTTGTCACTCCTCCAAACTCAGGCGTCCTGGCAGGCTGCCATTGCTTGGAGTGCAAAGCTCAATCCAAACATCCCCGAAGTCCGGGGCAGACCCTGAGCCTGTTCCTCCCCGCTAGCCCAAATGGCAGGCGGAGAGCATCCGCCCCAGCAGTGTGGGACCCGTCCTGCCCCTCCTCGGGCACGGTCCTTTTGCTGGTTGATTCCCCTCCCCTCAGTCCGGCTGTGTCCTACCCACCTCTGTTTGCGTTGCTCAAGCTTCTGGGACCAGTCACTGAACCCCTCATCCTCCTCCAGCTCCGAAGTCCCGGATGGCTTAAAGTCATAGCTGAAACAAGCAAGAAAACAAGGAGAGAGATGCAAAAAAAACCCCAAACGTGGTCTGAAAGAACCCCAGCCTGATACTGTCCTTCTCTCCCTGCAGTTATTGCATTTTCTGTCCTCTGACTTCTCCCAAATCCCACTTGAAGCCTTATCCACTGTTGCAGGAAAGACACCTTTGCCACATGCTTAGGAGCACCCTTGTACAAAAGGAGTCTCTCGGGACATCACTGAGAGATGGAGAGGAAGGAGGAGCAGCCCCGTGTCTCCAGCAGGAGTGCCCCACTGCCTGCCTGGTCTCTGGGGCCGCGTGCCGGCGAGCAAAAGACAAGCAGCACATCAAAACCAAAAAGTCCATGGTATTCTTCTGCACCGTAGCCAGCATTAGCTATTTGGGACCAGAGGTGTTTCAAACTTGGTTGCTGCTTGTCCTATGCTTGTACACAGCCACAAAGAAATCGGCAGGAGTCAGCCTGAACAGATTGCTGGATGAGGAAGGCATGAAGACCCAAAGATTAGGACACTGGCTCAAGTTCTGGGTTGGATCCTCACGTTCCCCTACAGCTTTGAGCCAGTCACATGCACTTACGTGACTCTGGCTCCCCGCCTGTGAATACCCTAATGCTGCACGGAGCCGCAGCCCTCCTGGGGCGCACAGCTGCCGGCACCAGATGTGGGCTGGCCGTGCATGGGGATTGTTGTTTTTTTCCTATTTCTTTCCTTGCATTCGCAAGGAGAATCGCCTCCCAGCCAGGGGTCCTAGGTGGGCAGCCACGTTGCAAGAATGGGCCTGAGCAGGTGGCTTCACAGGTGTTTTTGGGATACAGGGCAGTGATGTCATCTGGGAATGGGAATTAGGATGTGGGACCCACAGATTAGTTTAAAACTCCGAGATTCAAAATATGTCATAAATGTGGGTGAGTCTTTTCTTTGCCTTTCTCGGCTCTTAGGAGGTGTCAGGAGATGCTTAGCCTCCTCCATGACCCCGGTGGCTTGAAATATGGGGCGTTTCTCTGAGATTCAGGAGTCTCATATTGAACTGACTGCAGGAGCTGTGGGTTTCTGAAAAACACGTGCCCTCACCAGGCTCACCAGGGAGGGTAGCAGGGGGTGCAGACTGAAAACGGCTGCTCAGCCACAAGTCCGAGCACAGCCCGTTAGTGCCGCACTTCAGCATCCCCTTGGACTGCTGAGCGCGATACCATGTTGGTCTAGGACATCGCAGCCCAGGCTGGGTTATTTTCTGCTGCGTGTGTAGCAATAACTTGTGGATGTCCCAGGACAACACTCAGGAAATTTGATGCAGAGCCAGGACAGGACCACAAATCTGCTGAGTCCCAGGTCAGGGCTTCACGCGAGCTGCAGCATTGATGATGCTCAAGGCAGAATCACTGTATTTGTATGAATCCGGTATTTGTGGCCCCGGCCGCAAACCGGTGCTCAAGCTATCACAAAAGCTCCCAGGGAGCAAGGGAGACCGGCTGAACACTGTTTGAAAATTGGTTGCTTCCCTGTGCCCCTCTGCAAACCCGGCCCCAGGGGAAGCACCGAGCCAGCACAGCCCCATCGGTACCACCTAAGCTGATGTCCAGCCCCCTGCTTCCCAATGCTACACGTGTCTTTTCTGCAAACCTGCCATTTTGGGGGTTATTTCTCTTTTTTTTTTAGTGAGGGAAGGGAAGAGAGGAGCTTCGCTGTGTCCCTTTGGTGCAAGGAAGTGCTGAGGGCGGGTTTGTACANTGAGTCCCAGCGCGGGAAGAGCTGAGGGAAGGAGGGGGCAGTGTTTACACAAGAGAGAGCGAAGCTTTTCGGAAGATTAATAGCCAGGGCTGACCCCAGCTGTATGAGCAAGTCCAGGTGGCTGTCAGCAGCTGCAGAAGAAACCAGGGGATGGCCAGAGAAGAAACATCCTTCCCGGTGAAGCCTGGCCCAGCAAGCTCAAGCATCACGGTGCAGGGAGCAAACTCCCTCATTTTAGGAGTTCTTCTTGTCATTAAACCTTTCGCAGATGTTTAAGCACTCAAATTTGGGCACTGCCAATGGTCCTGTAGGGTCAGCAGCATGTCTGTGCCTGTGCCCACAGGACCGGAGCCTGCAAGCTGGGTTACTGGGGCTGCTGCACGCTGCTCTGTGCCCGAGGCCACTCATAGCATCTCCTGGTAAAGCAGAGACCAGAGATCTTGTTGGCCGTTTTAAAGACTTTTCAGAATTATTTTCCAGCCCCAGAGTGAAGGGGAGTTTGGAAAAGCAAACAATTATTATTACTTTCCAGTTCTTCTGTTTGCTTTTAGGGCAGACTGCAGTGGGTTTGTCTGCAGAATATCACTGGGTGTATTTCCACAAAAGATTTTGAAGCTTCTTTGCAATGGTTTTAGACAAAAAA
>RSEF01000005.1:15883543-15917201 GCA_003993805.1 Himantopus leucocephalus
CCTGAATAATTTTGAAAGCATCTGAGAAAAACCTGATCTTTTAATGGAAAAAATACAGTTTCATAAATAGCTTTTGCTGTTTTTCCAGTAAAATGAAGCTGCTGCTTCTCTCTGACTGTAATCCCAAATCCTTCTGCCACTTTTCCATTGTATTTAATATATTTAGAAATAAGTTGAACACATAAATAGTGGGAAGACTGTGGTCTTTAAGACAGACTTTGGCAACTCTGAGTGCAGACTGGTTTTTGTGCCACCCACAGCACCTGGGCTGATGAATCGTGGACACAGGGAGGCTGCGTGGGGTGCTGAGGTGGGATGCTGGGGACATGACTGGTCATCCTATCCCTTTTCCAGGGGTTTCCTCTCTGACAGCAGATAGCTCAGCATCTCCATAAATGCCTCCTGAGCTATTTCCATTTACGACCTGCCCCATTAAACAATCAAGTTAACTTTAACCCTTGGAGCTGTGAACTGCACCAGCTCAGGAGCTGCTCCACGCTCCCCACTGCTGGGGCAGCATCCTCCGAGGGAGGAGCGGGGAGCCTGGCTGGGAGAGGTGATCGCTCACTCAGCCGCCAGCACCCTGACCTGCCAGGGGTTGTGCATCACATCCTCAGGCAAGTGTCTGTCTTTGCACGTATCAGGAACTTCCATTAGTTTTGGCGTAGGATGGTTCACAAGCTGAAATTTAACCAGGCACTGAAATCCCTGGCAATGGGGACTCCCTGCCTGAGCTCAGCCTTACCCAAGCTGTCCTAGTTTAAACTCTCAGGGCAGTAAAAACCCCAGCCAACAAAAAAGGGCAAGGCAGTGATTCTGGCTTTTTCTGCCCAAACTAGAAACACACTATTTGTTAGTCTCGGCTAAATCCCCCAACCCAAACCTATTAGGGAACTTCCCCACCTCCCCAAACCACCCCAAACAACAGAGACACCCGCCCTGTGGATGCAGGAGTGTTTTGCTGTAAGGGGAGAGCGTGTCACTGAAGGATATATCCACGGGTATTTCTTACTGGTTTTCCTGTGCTGGACCTGCGCTCTCCGAGCATGAGCTAGTGCCATTCAAGCCTTCTTCTGCCTGGGACCTCAGCTGCTTCTCCCGCTCCCGCCGTCGTCGCTCTCTCGCTGCTTCCTCCTCGTCTTCCACACTCCACTGCGCTGTCAGCCTGCCAAGCCAGAGGGAAAACCCATCCTTAATGCCGCAGGGTCTGCAAAACCTGGTAATACCCACCCCTAAGGTGCCTGGGCTCCACCCCCGGCAAGCAGGAGGCTCCTGCAGAGGAGCAGTCCCACCATGAGTGGTGGTCCTCGAAGTGGCATCCCCGCCTCCATCGGCACGGCTCCGCAGCTGGACCCACTGATGTGCAAGGATACAGTGGGGCACACAGACTGAGAGAGAGGTGGAGGAGAAAGAGCCTTCACCCCCACCCCCAAAGGGAGATGTGGTGCGTATCCCCCTCCTCCCAGACCAGCCACCTCCCCACGGGCTGGAAGCCCACTGGGAAGCACCATTTCCTGCAAAGCAGCTTTGCACCCCAGGAGGGGTTTGTAAAGGGTCTTGCAGTGCGGCAGGAAATCCCACACCTCCATCTCAAGCTTTGGCCGCGGAGGGCGAGATCTGCACCCTGGGGGTGAGTTTCCTTAAGCAGTTGAGCTGCTCCTGCCTGACCAGAAGCAGAGGGAACAGTGGCAGAGGGCAGCGGCTGTGTCCCACTCTGCCCTACCAAGTTTCCTTCCTTCCCTGCAGAGAAGAAAAACGTGCCCTGGCTTCTCCCAGATGTCTCAGCTGCTGGATATTAACACCTCTTGTCAGCAGAACGGCCTCTCACATCCTCGAGGAAGCGATAAGGAGGCTGCTGCATTCTTCCTCCGTTGATAATGTCAGTCTCCGCATGGGATTGGCTCCTGCTCCACCGCCGGCGGCACCAGCCGGGATGCCAGCAGAAAGGGACGCACTGTGGTGGCAGGGTCACCGCTAACCCAAAGGGCCTGCGATGGCAGCCAGAGCAGGGCACATCTAACTCGTGGTACTCGGGGCTGATGCTGGGGCAGATGCTGGGGCAGGTGCTCCCTCACCCCACTGATCCCTGGCTCAGCCAGGTCAAAAACAGACCATGAAGGCTGTTTCGCCCGGCATTTGCAAGCCTATTTACAGAAATACTCTTGTGCAAGACACGCACACAGGAGTCAGGAAGGCGATCTCCCACCAGCAGCAGGACCCAGCCTGACCTGTGTGTCCCCACCCCATTCGGGCGCACCCCAAGGACTGCAGTCCCTATAGGGTGAACCTGTGCAGTAGGAGATGCGGTGTGACATCAGTTCAGACCAGGGCAAAGAGCTTGTGGGGGGAAAAAAAAAAAAAAGCCTTAGTTGAGACTTGTTTCAGCCCAGTTTCAGTGAACGAGGGGCAGATTTCAGCTGACCCCAGAAGTTCCACTTTGCCAGCCTGCCTGGCATTGCCCACAGCCTGGACTATGAACTACGTGAGAAGGCCTCCCTTCACCAACAGCCTCGCTAAGATGCCGTTTTTATTTGAGGTTCAGGACAGAACACCTCTCCCAGCAAACCGGGGGGGGGGTGGGAAACAGGATTAATCCAGACATTTTGTTCAAGAAAAATTTGGCTTTTCTAATTACACTATGAACCTTGTCAACCTTTCCAGGGGAGACTCACTCAGAGCCTATTTTACTCTGGCACTGACAGGACCGCTGAGCTTAGCCCCAGTAGCATCCCTGTGCAGACTGGTCCCACTGCCACCCTGGCAGGAGGCTGGGAGTGACCCCGTATCCCTGCCCTCGAAAACTCCAATCTCCTCCCAGGCGGCAGAGATGGGATGCGGAGCCAGATGGAGACAGGTCACTCATCCCCGCCGAGCCCAAGGGGGAGCAGGGAACGAAGCAGATCCTAGACTTGGCCAAGAGACGGCTCCACCGCCATGTAATAATTAGTGCCTGCCTCATTTTGGGTGGGGTCTTTTTGCAAGCAGCAAATTCAGCCGCCCTTTCCCCTTCTTCCCCCTTGTCACCGCTTGCCACCTTGCCCTCCACGGGGAACAGAGCAGACCCGGACCAGAACCCCGGGCTCCCCTCCTCCCTTCCCTACTCATCCCACACTCCTATTTATTGTTTTCCCCCAGGTTCCCATAGAAACCCTTGTCTGTGGGCCTGGCAGGAAGCCACCGTGTTGTTGTGTGGGTTGGTTTTTTTTTTTAATATATAAATGAAGTCATTCATTAAACTCTGCCATGATCTCCCTCCCTTGTGCGACAGCTCCAGATAGTCTCTGATTCAGAAAGGCTCTTAACCCCCGATCGCCCAGATCGCCCCAGTTACGAGAAGCAAGGTCCACGTCTATGCCAGAACAAATTAGATTTCCATTTAGTTCCTTCCCCAGCTCCTCCAGCTCCTCGGGAAGCTGCTGCAGAGGCAGCGCTGCACGAAGCCCCCAGCTTGACGGGGGTACCGGGGGGAGCCCGGAGGGGCTTCCCTCCAAACCATGCGAACTTTCCACAGTGTGAGAGCAACGCTGGTTGGCAGCCCTCTCCCCTTCCCAGTTGGATGTGACTAACTCTCTCCCCATGACTTCACCGGCTCGCTATTCTGTCCCTGCATCCTCCGAATGGGCTGAGGACGGCGCTGGGGGCGACTGTTTTGGGGAGAAGGATTTTTCTGCAAAAGCAGGGAAATATCTTTCCCAGCTGCCTTTGCTGCAGAGCAAACTGGCCTCTGAGTTGCCCACCGCAGCGCTGGGATGCGGCTCAGACACACTGAGCGTTGCGGCCAGGCTGCGATGCTGGAGACTCCATACCTGCTCCTCTCAGGAATAAGGATGGCAGATAAAGCCCTCACCGAGCCCCCGCTCACCCTGGGTTCAGAAATGTCACCACCCTCCAGCAAACACCTAAAATCAGTTTATTAGCAGATTCAGAGCTCTTTCTCATGTTCAAACAAGCTGGCAGCAGAGCAAGATTTAATAAGCGATGCTTTGGGGTTCAGTAGTCACACCAACAAGCAGAGGGAAAAGGACGATTCCTTTTCGATTGACCTAGCAGCGCAAATATTTGTCTTCAGTGAAAAACAAACAAAAAACCCACCAAACAAATGAGAAACTAAACCTTGCCAAAGCCCTTGCGTTTGGGTCAGCGACAAGGGTTTGTTGGACCGCAAACCGAATGTGCCATTTCAATTTGGACAAGCCCAAGCCTTCATCAGTGTGAGGAGGGGGTCAGCTGGTAAATTGCCTTTCAAAGCAAAAAGGTGGAAAGATTTAATTTCCAAACAGTTCCGTTTTCTAAGAAGGGGCCGTGGTCTCCCATTTGCTCTTAATTGCTTGCAATCCCATTCAGTAACTTAATGTGCTCAGCCCACAGCAGTATTGCACAACCATCTTACCCATTTCTAGAAATAATTACCTGGCGCTTCAGGATTGGGCTGAAACCGCGTACGTCTGCCGTCACCTTTGGCCAGCACTTTCCCAGGTCAGGCCCAGGCTGGGGAAGTTTTGGGAAGAGGCAGGCTCATAGCTGCTGGTGGGACTGAGAGCTCCCCACTTCATTTCAGCCGACAAAGGATAGGAAAATGAAGAAGTTTCAAGAAGACTTGAAACTTGAAGACTTGCAAGATGAGCTACAGCGTGCTACACTCCTGCACCCAGTCACCTGCCTGGATAGAGGGGTTTTCCTGCAAGGTGAAAGGAAATTCACCCCCTCGTGCAAACATTACGGAGACTGGAGAAGGAAGGGAGGATGGAGACACCGCTTTGCTGCCCTGGCAGCCAGGAGCCGCAGGCAAGGCTTGCTACGGCAAGACCTCATCACGGGGCCGGGTGGTTTCTCTTATGTGGTCCCTACATCCCTGCCAACAGCTTTTGGAGGTCTTGGTTTGGGGCGAAAAGCTCTTGTGGAAGGGGTTTATCTCTTCCTGAGGAGATCCTGAAGGGAAGAGCTGAAAGCACCTCAGTTCAGCTTTGGCCACAGAGTCACAGTTTGCCAAGTGTCTAGGATGTTCAGACTTCTGCTCTGAGCGGGGCTGGCTGCCCATTTCAGATCCAGCTCTTGACTTCACCTCCCTCCAGACCCCCAGCCAAGGGAGGGGATTTATNCCTCCTCCTCCCGCAGAACAACGATACAGGCTGCGCTGTTCCACATGGCCATGAACGCCCGCTCCAGACAAACCAGCGCTGCTGGAAAGGTCACGTTTCCTTTGGGTAATTCCTCACCGGCACTTGAGGAGATTATAATATTCAGGCGAGAGAAATTTCTGGCACCAGATGAGCTGCGTTTAAGGGAAATGCTGCAGACTCGAGGAGTCTTTTACATGGCCGACGGCTCAAAGGAAGCTTTGCTGGCCCAAACCCAACCTTCAGCACTAAAGCTAATTCCAGAAAGGAAAATTAAATGCCTCCCAGAGGCTTAGGGCTTTGCAGACCTGCGCCAGAAAAACTCAGGAACCCTCTACCAGAGCATTGGACATTCCTGTCTCCTGAGCTCGCCGAGGTATCAGGCCAGGGCAGTGTTGACTTTGGTCGCTGCCTGTGTCGGGTAGGCTGCCCCCTCAGATCCAGGGTTCACTGGGGAAGATGTTTTGGGAACTGAGTTTAGGAGGAGACATGCACAACTCCTGGTATGAAGTCTGCTGTTTCCCAGAGGGCATATAGCCTGTCGACCCAGTGCAAATCCTGTTGCCATCAAGGGTAAAGCTCCCGTCACTTGTGGATGCAACAGTGTCTACCACCACTGAAAATATCCCCCACAAGAGATGGGGCTGCATGAACTAGAGAAGAAATGGGAAGAGTACCCTGCATCCCCCAGCAGCCATCCTGTTGGCCTCTCTGTTGAGGTTAGGGGAAAAAGAGATGCCAGAAACCTGTGCAAGGGACCTGCCCCTTCCCATGTAATCCATCACAGCCTTGTCACGCTGCCAGATACAATATTGGTGTCCTGCTGCCCATCAGGGAGAGAGATCCCTAAGCGTAATCAGGGTAATGCTCTCACTGTCATCCAGCAACCACCTACCAAAGCTGGCTAAGCAACACAAACTGGAATATGGCCTATGATGGCCAACAAGTTCAGCCTGCTGCCAAGCAGAGCTGCCAGGCTTTATTTCATATTGCATTTATCACTTGTTTTTAAAGGGCCCAGACATGATTGGCAGGGGTCCTGAAACGTGCAGCTCACCCTGTCACATGAAATAGGACACCCTCAAAAGGCTACAATGGAGCAACTCCCTCACCCACTTGACCTTTCACCAACAAATTAATCACTTATTAATCTCTTATAAACGGCATATAGTGGATTTGCGCGACTGAGTCAAGTATGCTGAAATAACCAGGTAACACCTCCATTCACGTCATTCAGGACAACTGGCATCAGGCCACCGCAGAAGTCATGGTTGAGCATGTCATGCTGCCATGGCTCAGTTTCTCTCCATCCCTGCAAACCACATATGCCCTGACTCAAAGCAGTGTCCCAGGGGATGCCTCACACCACGGGCACCGGTGGTAAGCATCAGAGAGTTTAGCATCTCAGCCCTCTCCAAAGATGTCTCTAAGACCCAGGTTTACCTCCACACATCAAGACACCTCAAGAAACCTACCCCTAAGCCCAAGGGCTTGTCAAAGGTCACCATGAAGCCAGGAAGATGTAGGGAACAGAGTAGAAGTCCAGCTGGCATCCCAACCCCCTGATTACCACTCTGCCAAGAGGCTGCTGCTAAATGCCAGCAACCACGGCTGTTGACACCAGTGACATGGGCTGGCAAAGTGTTTACAGTATGGCCATCACCAAGTCAGATGGCAGGCAAGAGTTACGCTTCTTTTTTATGGGTTCAAGTTAAGCCAGGCGAGGTTTAGGTTGGATATTAGGAAAAAATTTTTCACTGAAAGGGTTATCCAACATTGGAATAGGCTGCCCAGGGAGGTGGTGGATTCGCCATCCCTGGAGGTGTTTAAAAAAAGGGTAGACGTGGTACTTGGGGATATGGTTTAGAAGTGGTTTTGTCAAGTTAGGTTAATGGTTGGACTTGATGATCTTAAAAGTCCCTTCCAACCTTAACAATTCTATGATTCTGTGATTCTTGATGGATGGGTTTCTGTGACTTAGGAGTAACGTGGCTTGACAGCAAAGACTACAGCCGGGCAATCATCCCACTGGATAAGGAAGGGGGTGTGGATAGTGGTACGATACAGGGAGACTGGGAAAAGAAATAAAATCAAAAATTATTATGTCACAGCCTGGAGTTTATTGCAGCCTAGTCTCAGGGGAGATAGATAGTTATCCTAGCTCTGAAAGATCGCCTTGTCAGTCAAAGGCAACCAGAGATGCTGCACAAGCCTCTCCCTCCCTTACATTCATGTAATTCCTCAGCTGCATTGCTCCGTTCAGAGTCCAGGCTACAGAGTTTGAACAGGAAGGGGGGCAGGGGGGAGAAGGAAAAAAAACATGTATATGTGCTTCACCCTCAGCCTTTTTCTCATACCAAGCTTCCCCACCCCACTCGTAGCTGCACCATCTCAGCCCCATCTCCCTGTTCCTCCTATAAATCATGGCTCGCCTTCAAGATGCAAACAGCAGGGTAGAGCTGCTTCACACCCAGGGGCAGCCGCAGAGCCTGTCCCCACCAACCCTCTGGAGCTGGGGCGGGGGGTGGAGAAAGGCATCACGCACAGGGTGATAAGGACATGCCAAGGCATCTGAACAGAATATGATATGGCCCAAACTTTCATCGAGCAGAAGTGGAAAAGTGGAAGAAAAACCACATGCAGCACAGCAGAGCCCTAGCTCCTCCTTAAAAATAAAAGCAACTCTTCTTTTTTCAATGAATCTTGGGTTTTCTCCACAAAAGCACATCCCATTTCTGCCCAAAGAAAGTTGTGCAGCCATGCATCCACATGTGCCAGGTATAAAACTCTGCCTGGTTTAGCCTTCATTAAATTCCCCGCAAAAAACTGACCTGTCACTGTGGTGTGACAGGCAGGGAAAGCCCTGATCTGGTAATTTACAGTTTCCACAAGCGAAACAAGAGACCTTTGCGAAAGCTGGTGGCAAGTGGCAGGAGCAAGCCTTGGAGGAGGGACGCAGGCAAGGGCTGGTCTTTCAGCACGAGCCTCATCTGTCCCCTCCCCTGCCTCTCACAGGACAGCAGCTCCAGAAAGGCACATGGGATGCCATGGGTGGTGCACAAGCCACTCGTAGAGGCATGAGGCAGCCGATGGGAATGACTGCTTCTTTTTATTATTATTGGTTTTAATCATGGCAGACAGAATCTCAACGAATCCCTTACAAGATGATGGATTGCACCCCCAGGACCGTGGGTCCTTAGCACACAGATAGGCTGGTGCGGTAATGTATTAACATCACCAGTCAGGAATTTGGCAGGCGGGAGGAAAGAATTGGAGTTCGAGCCCTCCCAGTGCTCCACGGTATTCAGTAGGTGTGAGAAATCGGTGCCGCGCACGACCTCGAACCACGGACCTTTCTCACGGTCTCTCCATCTCAGCCCTAAGATTCAAGAAATCGGAGGGCTTTTTTCCTAAAGAGCAGGAACTCTGGTCTCTGTTTTTGCAAGGGAGAAGCACGCCAGAGGAGAAAATAAGACTTGTCAGAGAGGTTCAGACTGTCTTACCCAACTTTTGTATTTTATTTTTCCTCTCTCTCAGAGAGAAGCAAGCCTCCATAGCCTGCCTACCTTGGCTACAATCAGCCAGCATCCTCCTCAATACCCAGGTTGGAAAACAAGTCTGAGCCTAGGGAGGCAAGCAATAGCCTTACCCCTGCTTCAAGCCTGGGATTTAGAGTGAGATTTATACCAGGCGTGCTGCTTTTTATAGCACCGCTGGCTTGGCCACGAGTCCTTCTTTTTGCAGGCCTCGGGGCGACACAGTCCCCCCAACCCCTGCGGCCACCAGGAGGGAGTTTGCTACTCGAACACTGGCAGGAGGCAGCAGGGAGGCCGTGGGAACGCGCTGCTCCATTCCCTGGGAGAGTTGAGGCTCTCTTCGTTTATGGCCATCACTGATGAGTTGTGCTGCAGCGGGAACTGGAGTCAGCAGCAAGCCCTCGGTCCCTGCTGTGCTAAGGCAGCATGTCTTCGTGAGAAAAAAAACAACAGTCTTTGCCCCAAAATACTGGTTGTAACTCCCATGCAATTGAACAAGTGAAGTCGTACCAATGGTGGGAGAAGAAGAAAAAAAAAGTTTGGAAGCTGAAAATTTATTCTCACACACCATCACAGCTGCAAAGCCTCAGACCCCAGTGTCCCCATCCAGCGTCCTTTCCAGCTGAACCATACTCAGACACGTGCGGTGGTCCTTCTCCACCTCGCCAGAGGATGTGGATAAGTTGCAGCTGCAGCCTTGAGGGGCTCAGAGGCTCATTACGGTTCCCCAAAATTTCTGTGGGCTCAAGTTCAGGCCCTAAATATCCAATTGCTTGAGAGCAGGTAGAAGTCTGACACAAGCAAGGCTAAATGCAAACAAAAACCCTCAGCTGGCTTCTGGGAAAAGCCAATGGTAGGTGGAGTACTCCTGATGAAACAAGCCCCAGGGCTGGGAAAATCTGGGAATGGATCCACAGGGTATTCACAGGGGATGGATGAGCTGCCCTCCTTGGGGTGAAAGCAGAGGGCGGGCATCCCACAAGGCACCCAGTGATGGGGTGCCCACCATGCACCAGCTTGGCCCTTTACCCCCACCCTACCCCACGGCTCAGCTGGGCCATAAAGCCCCGGGTTGCTCCCGCCTTGCAAAATGTGATGACATCGCTCCACAAGCAGCTGGCATCACCGAGCCCCTCTGGGATCCGGAAACCAGCAGGGCATGCCCTGCTGGCACTGGGTGGTCTGTTGGGCCTAAACAGCTCCCCTGGCCGCTTGTCCCCACGGGCAGTGTCTGGTCACCTCTCCCTTCCCATCCGCCCTCCACTTGCGATGCTTGCAAAGTTGCTCATCAGCTCTGCCCTGGCCCCAGTGATGGGATGTAGACGGGGGAGAAGGAAAAAAAAAAAAAAAAGGACCACTAATAAAAACATCAAGATAGCGAGGATTCAGGAAGGGGAGCACCATGGTGGTTAAGCCCTGCAGGGACCATAGGCTCCTCATGAAAGGTTTCATGTTCATTGCAAAGCATAAATTGCACCGATGAAGGCCCTGTGTCCCTTGCTGTCCCCCCATGCCAGCATCCCTCCCTCCCTCCTCTCTCCGCGCAGCGGCACTGCTACTGGCTCGTTCCTGCCTGTTCATTTTCCCTATCTCCCCCTAAAGAGCTGCCCCACTTCACAGCAAGCCCACTCCCCATACCTATCCACAACCCGGAGAGGTGGAGTAAAGAGATGCTGCAATAGCCCTCAGAGGCAGTAACTGCTACCTCCCAGGCAACAAACCGTGCCCAGACCACGTCCTGGCATCAACCACCCCGCCAAAAAACATCCTGCCCCTTCAAAGTGCCGTCCAGCCCTCCCAGGCGCTTCAAGCTTCTTGTTCCCAGCTCAGCGCTCGGGAGGACAAGACAGAAATATTGGAGTAGCATCTTCCCTGCTGAGACACATCCTGGCAAGCTCCAGGAAACATCGCACATAGGCGGAAAGGAAGGCATCCCGCAGAGGTGGGCAAAGCCCCCGGATCCCCATCAAACTAAATATTACACTCATGACATACACCAAAATTCAAGGAGTTCAGAGAATTTTAAAGCTACCCCTAATGCTGGGGGACGCTAAGCATTGCTCAGCGATGCAGCAGCACATTGCACGGAGAAAGAAGGGGCTGTGCAGCTGCCTTGCGGGCACCAGGACCATGACTGCTGGCATTGGCCGGAGGCAGAAAGCATCTCATCATATATGGTGGGCCAAGACACAGGGGCATGCAAGCATGATTTCAGATCTCGCGGGTTGGCTTCCCATGTTAATGACTCCACAGAAGATAAAGAAGCAAAAGTGCCATCCTACAGAAGAAATAATTAGGTTTATCACCCAATCTAAATTTCTGATTCATTTTCTTCCCCTGAGCTTTTTCATCCTCAAGATTCAGTCCCCTTTCCCCACAGCATTATTTGCACTTCGGACTCTACAGCATTGCAAAGACATGTAATTATAGACAGTCTTTTATTTGTTGCCCGTGCAGCAGCCGTGCTTTGGAGCCCCTGTTTTGGGCCAGGTCCCCTGTAGTGCTAGGAAGCGTGCAATCGATGTGCAAGAAAACTGCCCTTTCTCCCCAAGAATAGATCACAGCTCACTTCCTAATGACAGCCAGGATTCACCCACATGCTGGAAGAAAAATGAAACCAGCTGAGACGAGAGCAACAGTTCTTCTAACACACATCCATCCATACTCACACTTCAACCCACAGCACTGCACACCCCAGGCGGGCACCAACAGCCCGGCTATGGGAAGGCGACCACAGCAAGCCACCATGGCACTTGGTGGGAGAGGTGTCAACCGAGAGGCCCAGTAATCCAGTTTCGAGGCGCGGCACAGCTGATTTACAGAGAGGCTGATTTGTAGGTTAATTAAACAACCATATTCTTTTGTGAAACACTCGAGGCTCAATAAATAGAGGGAGAGTAAAATTCCAGCAGGAGCAGATAACGAACTGAATGAACCAACATGACAGGCGCTGGATCCCTATCTTATTTATAGGAATTCATTAGAAGGATAAGAAAAAATAGACCGTGACAACAAGATAAAAAGGCTCATGTTTGGAGAGGACTTTAAAAAATACCGAGTCTTGTGGGCGTGTAAGGGATCACCGCTGTTATGGTGCTACAAAGGGAGAAATCTATCCCCAGGGATATCCTGATAGAGAGACTATGCGGGATGAGGGGAGTGTCCTGGCAGCAGGGCAAAGGAGGGGAGGTAGATAACTCTGCAATTGCTCATTCTTCCCTATGCCATTCCCAGGTAACTACTCAGCCGCTTGTGCTCTTTGGTCCAAGGCATAACCCTGGGCTCTCTTCAGCCTCCGACCTTTCAGATGTAAATGGCACGGTCCTGCAAAGCCACCAGTGTCCCACTGCTGGCAGCCAGTGAAGAACAAGGAGGGCTAATCTTTCCAGCCCACCTCCAGGCTGGGAAAAGGTGAAGGATGTTTCCCAGAGTGCTGACTCAGCACTTCAGCCTGTGGTGGCTCTGACATGGCCCACTGCTCTCGAGCACACCAACCCACCCCGAAACCCAGCATGTGCTAAACCTGTCAGAACGATCCATGGAAAAGCCATTTCATGCAAATCTGGCTCCTGGGACTGATGTTCGGCTGATGGCAGTCAGGCACTCCTGCTCCACACATGGGCATGGGCTACTTTGTCTGAAATGCTGGGGTTTTGTCTCAAGCACAAGGCTGGATGCTTAAGCGTTGGGACTCAGCTCTTCAACCCAAAATCCACAAGATTTTTACACTTATTTCAGCTCAGGATCCCTTAATCCCACCATAGGACAGCCTGGCAAGCAGCTCCCTTGGCTGAGCGATGCTCAGGGAAGGTAACTCCGTGGTTACCCCTGCTGATGCTCTGCAGCAGAAGTGGCCAGGTAAATCTTGGCACCATGCTGAAGTCCCTGGCGCCCATGAATATGGCTCTGAGCAGCCATTTTCACTCTTGTGCTCCACCGGTGCACTTGGGCACATCAGAAGAGCCTAGGGCCTACGCAGTGTAACCGCTCCACCTGTGCTCACCTTGGGACAGATAAAAGCAGAGCACGGCAATCTTGACAGCAATATATCTTCAAGTCAGGAGCCTCAAGCCATTCACTGGCTGAAGGAGCTTGTGCCTGTACCCGGGCTGGCAGGGCTTGCAGAGCCAGTCCCATGGTCGGGCTTAGGAGGGAAACTGCCCTGGGAGAAAATACAACTGCAAAACAGGCTGTGCTGTGCACGGAGCAGATCCTGCCTATTCTCCCGTTGACTTTTGTGAGCATTAGTGGGGTTATTTGAGTGTCTACCATGGATGAAATCCCTTAAGCATCTTCACACCCCACCTCCCTCCTCATCTGTAAGCAGGACTGGAAAACACAGCCACAAAACCAAACCTCAGCCAGATTAAGCGTAATAACCCTGTGCAGGCCAAATGTCATCCCAGAGTTCTTCTGAAAAAGCCCCTGTGAGTCCCTAGGGCACCAAAAGTCCCTTATCCACAGCAGGAGGAACTTGGAGACACCATTAAGAACAGGAAAACACCTCTGGCTTAGGCTGTGCCACAGACAGCTCTTTGGACACCCCTTTTCTGTGTATGAGGCACACGTGCCTCCCCCTCCATCTGCCACCCTGCAAAATAAGTTGCCACGAAGCTGTACGCAGGTGATTCCCATCCCAGTTCATTTGCCTGGCCCTCCTCAGTACCAGCTGGCCCCAAATCTGTGCCTGCTGCACACCCACGTGGAGGTTTCCTTACCCCTCGCGAGTCCCTGACCTAGCCCTTTTCTGAAACAGGGATCTGTAACCAAGATCTCAGTCCCTCTGGGCTGAGACCAGGGTAAGCACACAATGGGCCAAACAGGAGATGAACAGAGAGGAGTCAGCTTCTCCTGCCCGCTTGTCATTCCAGGGGTCCATACAACCAGTTGGAGCTTTCCTGCCAGCTCCTCTGGGTCCAGAATGACCCCCAGGAGAAGGTGGGAGGGACTGGATGGCTGTAGGAGCCAGCTTCCCTTCCAAGGGAAGAAACTCGTTCAAGGGGTGAGGTTTAGAAGCTGCATTACCAGCCAGGGAAATCCCAAGCTGACTGGAAAGCGCCTGTCCAAATAAACCCCATGCCCCCACCTTGACATCTTCTACATCCCAGCCAGAGACCAGCAGGCACCAACAAGCACAAGGAAGCCAAGAGGTGCAAGTCCGGCACTCCCTAATTCCATCTCTCACCCATCCAGCTGCTCAATTAAATATAAAGCCATGAGGAGCGTGTCTCTTCTGCCCGGTCAGAGCCATCAGCATGGCACAGAATAAGCTCCCCCAGCATCAGCAGCCGGAGGAGGGTCCCAGAGACTCATAGAGGAAAGCAGCATTTCCAGCCCCCACTGAAAAGCGGTATTTCCATCCCCCAGGGAAAAGCAGAGTGACCACATGGAAGGGAATCCCAGCGCCAGCAGACAATGTAGCCGTCCTCCCTGGCTCAGCCCCGGCTGACAAACGGGAATAAACCCAACTGAACCATCCACCTCCCTGCCCTGGCAATTATACTGTAAGAGAAAGGTTCAAAGCACTATTGCAATTAAATCAAAAGACCAATGTCAGCTCACAGCCCTGGGAGGATCCGACCCTTTACAAATCTCTGAATTGAAAAATGCACATCACAGCATGCCCACAGTACATTTCTAACAAAAAAAAAAAATCCTTTTTGTAGGCAGAAGCCTTCAGCACTCAGGGGACACAAAAAGACACATACTGAGACGTCCCTTGCATGGGGGGGGGAATCAGCCGTCTCAGGTGAGTGTCACAGTACAGTTGTGCTCAGTTATTTCAGTTGTGTGCTCCTGGAAAAGCCATCAGTAAGTTCAAATCTGCTTTTTTCATATTGCTTTTGGGGATGGGGGGGGGTGGGGGGTATCTATTTTCCTTCCTTCCAACGCATCGCATCTGCTGAAGAACAGGGGTGAGGAAGAAATCCAGCTGATCTAAAGGGACACGAAGATGGTCGATGCAGAATAAATTTCCTTTCTTCCCCCCCCCACCACGGGTACCCCCCACCCGCGACCCGCGGGCAGAGGCGCACCCCTGGGGGCAGCAGCCAGCCGGAGCCGGCTCCCCTCCACCACCACCCCGCGGGCAGGTGGGCTCTCTCACCTGATGAGGTTCTGCAGGCCCTGCTTGCTGGAGTTCCTCCTCAGGATCGCGCTGGTCATGGTGGCCACTGCTGAGTGGCGGGCAGGGTCCCGGCTGCCGCCCCCTTCCCCAGCGCCGCAGGCAGCTGCCCGCCCGCCCGGCGCTGCGCGCTCCCGCGTCCCCCCTCTCCGCCTTCAGGAAGTTCTGCAGCTGGTTTCCTTTTGTTTCTGCGAGCCCCCCCCCGCTCCACACCCCCGGCTTGCCTCCTCCACCTCTCCCACCTCCTCCTCCTCCTCCTCCTCCCCCTCCGCCTCGTGGAAGTGTCACGGGAGAATCTCTCGGAGCGCAGCCGGCGCTGGGTCCCGCAGCACAAAGCCCGGCGCTCCCCACTTCCCCAGCGAGGGGGGCTTCTCCCTCGCCCTCCTTTGCTTTAACCCCCTTCTCTCCCTCCTTCATCTTCTTCAACCCCCTCCTCCTTCCCTTATTCAATCCCTTCCCCCTATATTCCCCCCCCCCCTTCTTTTTTTTCTACCTTTACCACTGCTTTTCTGATTACACAAAGCAGCTTGGGAGCAGAAACCCAGGTTGGCAACCGTGCGCTCAGCGGGCTGTAAATCACTCCTGGTCCATTCACAGCAGAAGTCTTCCTCGAAGGGCTCACCTTCAAACGATACCCGAGCGCCCAGAGGTGAACCAAGAGCCAGCTTCATGCGAGAGGGGCTTTGTGCTGGGAAGCAACGCACCGGAGAAATATGTTCTCCTGGGATGGGGATAGCAGCTGGATTCTGGGGGAAGCCACTGGGCTGCAGCCCCAGGCAGGCAAGCAGCACTGCAGTCTGCTTCTGCTCTCAAACCAACCCCTCACCTGCTCAAGTGACCAACTCTCCCGTGCCTCGGTTTCCCCAGCCATCAAAACTGGGCAAGAGGAAAAAAACCAACCTGGCTTGCCTCCATGAAACACTGATATTTCAGGAGATTGAAGAAGTGCATGAGTGTTTGACGAAGGACTAATGACATTGCCACCTGCTAAAACAAAATGCCTGTCTGCCATGCATTCAGATGAATGCTCTTCACGCTACCATGGGAGCAGTCTTGGGAAAAACAAAGTCTTTTTTCCCTAACCTGCATCACCCAGTCCACGTGTGCCTTTTTTGGGGACAAGATCTTCTGCTATATGTGAGGAGTTATGATGGGACCACCCATCAGACCCTCACCATCCTTCTGCTTTCGGTCCCTCTCATCTCATTTACACGTTTCCTTTCAATCACTTCTGCAGAAGTGTTTCTTGCCACCTGGTAAGCTGAAATGGGGAAGTTGCCCATGAAATACACCCAGAAATCTAAATAAAAAGGAAGTGCATTAAAGCCAGATCAGAAGGAAGTGCCTGCCCTCCTCCCCACTGTCTCTTCATTTCAAGACACTTTTTTTTTCTGCAGATATTTACTAAGCATCCCCTAGGTGATCAGGAAGAACAAAAAACCACTAAACACAGACAGTGATGCTGGCCTCACTCTGTGGGCTTCTCAGATGTTGTCACACTGCATTTTTTTCTTTCTAAATTTGGTGAGAAGTTGCAAGAGATCCACCACAAAAGGTCTCTGTTGCTTAAAAAGAGCCTGTCCCAGCCCTGCAAGTACTTACAGGAGTAATTAGGTTTAAGCATGTGAACACTCCTATTGACTTCACTGCAATTGCCCACAGAGTTGAAATAAAGTATGCACCTACAGGGTTTTCTTTCTGGAGAGAATTGGTCCAAACCTGCCAGTGACTCCCATGGTCCAAGCATGCAAGACGGAGAAGCCCCAACAGGCAGAGGTGCAGCTAGCAGCTATGGGCAAGCAACAACTGGGGGCTTGAATGAAATCACAGCAGCACTCTTATTTCAGGCAGAGATGCCAGACGATCTGCAGGGAGCTGAGGAGGGGCAGGGAGGAATGCAGCTGCTGTCACCAGGAGAAGGCAGGAGCTTGCTGGGTGTGGGGAGGGGAAAAGGCGATGGCACACCACAGAGGCGAGATGCTCTGTGTAAAGAGGCAGGGGGAGAAGCTGTTGATTCCCCCAGCAAGAGAACTTTGCCTTGACACCAGTTTGTCTCCTGGAGGATGCCAGTGTGAGCTCCTCCTCTTGCAAGCACTTGGCCAACTTCCACTCCAAGCCCAGGACTGACTGCGTCTCAGAGACAGGGGCCTTCAATGAACAGGGTGGATAAAAACCCTGCTGGGTGATGAAATCCAGCACCAGACAGTGGTCACAGTGTTAGCTTTAAGGTGCTAAGATTGTTTGGAAACACCAGAAGTGAAGCAGTGAGGAAAGGAGTCCCTACATTGCAACAGGCTGAGCTCTGCATTGCTTCCAGGGAGAGAAATTCCCAGTATTGAACTCCACCTGGAAAATCCTCCTGCCTTCTTCACAAGGCAGCTGTGCTACTCAACCTCTGGGGAAGGTTTCCTGCCCTTCTCCCTAGCTTTTTTCTTAAAGACAGAGAGCAGGTATAACAGGAAAGCTTATCCTTCCTCCAGCATCAGCAGGGTCCTGCAGGACCACAGGGAGGGGAGAGCAGAGCAGGATCCTCTTTCTAAACTCACAGCTTGCAAGGAGGAAGGAACCGTACACCCTCAGTGACACATTGACAGAGTCACTATCCCCTTCTCTGTGAGGCCGGGAGCATTTAAACCCACTATTCAAAAGCACAAAGGCGGGCTTAAGGGACCACGGAGAAAGAGCGGTGCAGGAGAAATCCCACACCATCACTCCACCGGACAGAGGCGCCTTCTGTCCCCTCTCCTCCCTTGCTTGCTGCCAAGCCCAGGTGGATCAGTCTGACTCATACCATGTATCCAAGAACAGTAAGGTCAGCATCAGTCCTACAGCTGCTTGTATCCTTTCACAGAAACAAATCTCCTGGTCCCACCAGGAAACGGGTAGGAGTACAGCGGACACAGGAAGAAAAACAAAGAATGAATTCATCTGTTATTTTTTGGCACAGTTTAAGATAGAAGAACCACCGTAAATCCCTGCAGCAAAACCGCACCCTGCTACAGGAGCAGGGATGCCCAGAGCACCCAGAAACACTCTGTAGGGCACCAGAGAGCTTCCCAAAGCTCTTCCCAGCAGCAGGGGAAGCAGAGAAGGTGAGATGCCGGGAGGGAGCGAGTCTGGCTCCATCGCTGCGGGAAGGAGGGCGGGAGTCCCAGAGAGATAGGGCCGCACCAGTTCCCGTTAATTACACAATCACTCTGCTATGTAGGACTAGTTGCAAAATCAGTTGGAGGCTAACACATGGTCTAAGAAATAAAGAAACAAAAAGAAAAAGACTCTAGTCCTGCTAGCGAAGAAATGCAGCCCAAGCAATTTTCTCCCAATATTGCTGGGATGCAAAGCACTGTCAGTGTAAGCCCCAGCATACAGTCGCTCCAAGGGCCAGTCCTTTATAGGTGCTGCCAGCATGGTTCCCAGAGGTCCATGCCTGTATGTCAGTGGTGGGATCCCACCCAGAGAAGATCTTCTTGCAGAAAGAGCCTCACCTCTTCAGCAATGACTAAGGAACCCTGTCTGAGCCGGAGACCCCGTGCATCTACCAGCAGCCCTTCTAGGAAGATAGAGTAGATGGGGGTCTCTCTGTTTTGCCTTTTAATGATGCACCCTTCCCTCTGCTATCCCAAACCTCTCTCCCTATCCTGACCCCTCCCCAACCTCTCTTCACCATGCTCATGCAATCCCCGCTTTGAAACCAGCTTGGCAGACATCAGCACTTGCCCAGCCCCCTGGGAGCCACAGTTCAGTGAGAAGGACACACCAATTTGTACATCAGCTGTGTAGATGGTGTGGTTTACACATTAGCCTGATGGATAGGGTTTGCCCATCTCACCTTCATCCCTAATTCCCAGTTAGCTCAGCCCATCTTACTCTGCTAGCTCTCACTTTTGGGCAGCCAAATACAGAGGCCAAAACAGGCAGCCAGAGATAATCCCAAGGAAACAGGGTGTCTAGCAGCCAAAAGCAGCACGTTGTCTCCTTCACACCAGAACAGCTCGTTACAAGCTCTAGAAGTGCACTGTCGGGAGGGCAGGTCATCTCATCTGTGCAATTAGCTCAGGGTGCAGGGGAAGGAGCCCAGTCCCAACGCTGCTCCCCAGCAAGCCTTCCTCTGCCCTGGCCATGAGTCAGGAGAGGATGTTCCCAAGCCAACGCGTGACCCCACAGGCGTTCAGGGAGGGGGTGCGGTAGGCGGGAGCTATCTTGGCTCAGCTTTTGCCTGGCCCACACGCTCAGAGGAGCGCCATGAAGAACATGTATAATTGTGGGCTGGGTCCAAAGAGTCAACAAACACCATGTCATACTAAGTCTGAAGTACTTGGCTCGAGATCAGTGATGGCTTTCATCCTACGACATCCAAAGAGGCAGAAATGAGAGGGAGAGGAAGCCAGGTCTAGGAGCATCCCTCTTCCTCTACCCCACTGCCACCCCTCACCTTCATGCAGAATGGAGGAGGGACACTCCCTGTGGGACACCTAATGGGTACATCCATAAACCTGAAATCCCAGGAGTTGCTTCGTCTCCCAGTGAGAGGGGAGACGCAAGCTCACAAACCTTGTAAGAGAAGATGCTTTTGCTCCAGGGGTGACACAGACAAGGACAAAGGATGAGGGGACAGAGGGAGAAGGAACCAAAAGGAACATCTGAAAGCTGGATTTAAAAAAGGGGGAGAAGGGAAGCAAAGATAGGTGGTATAAGCATTAACCCGGCAGCCCAGCATGGTTAAAAGAGATCAGAGCCCCTGTTGCATTAGGTGCTGTGCAAACAGGGAGAGATACTCCCTGAGCAACTGTGGTGAGCTGCCACCCGGGTTTTATAGACCAGGGCCAAAGTGACTCAGCCAAGTCCTGGAGGAGTGCAGCTGGTCCAGCACGTTGAGCCAGCGTGGTTACTGCAGTGTGCACCGTATCTATATATTAGGTTAAATCAACAAAGCCATTGGGAAAGAGACAGGAAGACAAAACAATGGCTGCAGATAAGACACTCCCAGCCCACGCAGGAGGGTCATTACAGGACAAGAGGAGAACTACCAGCCCTGAGGAGACTGGCTCCATCTCTTTGGGATCCCTCTCCACCACAGGGCCAAGAAGCAGGACAAAGGACTCCAGCCGGGATGAATAAGCCAGAGGCAACTGCTGCCAAGATGTTGCACCCCCACCAGCAGACACTGTAGGAAATGTCTAAAAAAGGCCGTCTTACAGCATCACATTGCCTTGTCACTAGTCTCCACTCACTGAGGTTTGGAAAGCTGCTGAATGAATTTGAACTTTGAGAGTCCGTTTAAAATAAATGGAGTGGACTTTGCTTTGGCTGGGTGGATTAGAAGGACACTGGACAGCTGAAGACACCTTCAGACATCTCCCATGTTTAGCAACCTGTAAGAGCGGCACCACCTTCTTTCACCAAGTGGCATCTGCGTGATGTGTTTAAGATCACTCAAAGCCGAGCCACACATTTAGTTGATAGGTTTGTAGGATAGTACTGCTGCATGAGTACAGCCCTGTGCCCAAGCCACGCTGCTCAGCTGACCAGCACAGCACAGATTTCAAGAAGTGAAATACAGCTCCTGCCTGATATAAACTTATTACCTCAGCTGCAGCTGGCTCAAGGCTCTGATGTAGCACCGCATTGTGCAACACAAGCAGTTTTAGCAACCATTAATCCCTGCCTCACACTGCTGGGCTGATTACTCCAGCTGGGGTCAGGGTAGACTAATGGATAAGAAGGAACCCGCAAGCATCATCTGACAGTTCCTGCTTCCAAGCTATACCCTCACTTCAAGCTGCACCTTGTCCTGGGGAAAGGCATCTAACCTCAGCCTGGCAATATTCACCCATGCCTCCCTCACTGAGCTGGGCAAAAGATGGGAGCTGTTATGAAAGGGCAGGTAAAAGTATCATCATGCATCCAAAAAGCCTGAAGACCAACACGTGTCGCTGTCAAGGAGGACGATAGTCATTAATGCTCCACAGTAAGGCCCAACAAAAATCTAAGATGAGCCTTTCCGCACAAGGGGTGGCTAAGGCTGTATGCAGGAAGATGGCAACTGGAGTGGAGAAGCAGCAGAGGAGACAAATGCCAGCCCAAGGAAGGAGAAGCCCCACTAAAGCAGGGGTGTACAGTCTGTATATCACATTAGTCTGTCCTTGAGGGCAGCTCAGCTCAGACACACTGCTGTCAGCTCCCGTTACATGAAGATGAGTGACAACTGCAAGGAGGCACTTATTTTAAGAGGAAATAATTATTGCCATCAATTTTATTGGGGGAGAACTTTGCCCCTCCCAAACGGCTGGTAGTCATGATTATTTGGGGTCTGTCAATAGTTCAGGGTTTGTCAATGCTAATGGCTCCAGAGCAAGCTTTCACTGGAAAGGAAACTGCTTTTGCAGCAGAAAAATCACATGCATTCACAAGTACAGAAGAGGAGATCATATTTTCCAAACTGTCTGGCAAGGGCTTGATAAAAGGCATTGCGCATACTGTCTGTTTAGCTGCAGCAAGCAACAGATACCTCGAGCTGGGAGAGAGGCTTCTTGGTAATGCAGAATTAATCCCTAGCAAAGGATCTATTTTCAAAATGAGCGTGTAAGCGAAAGAACCTCCAGCCGATGCAAACTGGCACAGCTTTACGGCAGACGGTGGGATGGTGGTGGTGTACACTAGCAAAAGCATTTGGGCCTACAGGTCTGTGCAATAGCAAGAGAAATCCAAATAAACTGAGCTCCAAATAAACCATCTTGCACATCTTAGACCAGTTGCTCCCAGGTGGCTCTGAGTTTTCAGACCGCTGGGTGCAAGTCACCAATCAAGCTAATAATAGAAGCCCACTGACTGCCATTTCCATTCATTCATAAATCCAGCTGGGTTTGCTCACAGATTTTCCTCCTTACCTATGTATTCCCTGGACACTTATCAGGCACACCAGGCTGGTACGAACCACCACTGCTCCTTTGAGATAGGGTGAACCCAAGTAGCTCCCGGATTTAACAGTCACCCCATATGACTCAAGATGGAGCGATCAGTATCAGCTCTGTTGCCAGCCCCAGCAGCCCATCCCAGGAGTCACTTGTTTAAAGCAGCAAATAAGAGAAGTTATTTTGTCCTGCGTTGCTGCGAATTCTCCTGCCGAGGATGGGTGCTGCCAGCCTCCCTGCTCAGGCATTGCTCAAGTAGCAGTGGAGCCCCCAGAAAGCCGCTGCAGACCTGCCCGTGAGAAAGACAACTCTAAGTGCCGAAACCTGGGATTAAGACACTCCAGCGGCTGCCTCACACATCTGGTGTGTGTTAGGAAGGATACACTGGCAAGGAAAACACACACGGGCTCCAAGCGGGGCTGGTTAACCCATTCGTGACTGAGCCTGTATGGAGCACCCAGACAGGCTGAGGACTGCGAGATACCTGGCCAAGCCTCAGGAGAGCTCAGCTCAAATCTCAGCAGTGGCCTGTGCTTCCCAGGTGATAGTGGGAAATCTGAGAGCAATTCAGGTGCTTAAACATAGGTGTCAAGTGCCACTGAGGATGCCTTGGGCTACCTAAGACACCTGCCAAGGCCTGGCAGATGTCACATGGGTCCAATAGGAAACCACCTCTTCTGGATACCCAATCCACGATGGGCAAGTCCTATGGTTAAGGCATCTCTTCCTAAACATCTCAACCTCAGTTGTTTGGCCTTGCAGTAGAGATAACCTGTCCTCTTTGCCCTGAGGCCATTGGGATAGCCACAGAGCACCCACCACCATGACACCCTAACTTTGGTTGGGCACTGTAGGTGCTGCTTTAGTACTGATCATACTGCAGTCATGCCATGCAGGACAGCTGACCTCCCAGCATGCACAGCACCTCCTAGGACATATTTTTGACCCATATACCAGATGACCATGATCCAGAGCACACCCTGGGTAAAGAGGCCCCTGAGTCCCTATCATACAAATACACCTGTCTTCCTTTCATTGATGTACATCCTCAAAGTTTCTCCTTATGAAGGGCTTGAGAACAGAGCCACCACATGAGAAGCCATTCCCATGCATTTGGCTTCAAAGGATGCCAAAGCACCTCCTCAGCGAACCCAAAGACTCAGCCTGATGAGGAGCTTGTTGGACTCATATTAAGGGAACAGGAACTACAGCTACAGGAGGTCAAAGCTCCTGCACAAGCTGGGTGCTGCCTTGGGCAGAGCAGAGCCCTCCCTCCTCTGCACTGGGTGAGCAGGCATGGTCTTTCCCAGACGGGTTTGCATAGCTGGACTGTACTGGGAGGGCTGCACGTGGAGGATGAAGTAAGAGCAGCAAATCCTTGCAGTGTTTCCTCTGAGCCCCTGAGGACCACAGCAGGCTGCACTGTCAGTCAGAGCCAGATTACAGCCCCAGGAGCCTGGCAGCCACCAATCCCCCCTGGAGTCTGGGCAACAACTTTCTTAGCACCAGGACTCCCACCCCCCCAAAGAAAAAGCTGTTTCTGATGAAAACGCAGCACCAACAAGGCCTCAGAGCACCTCCCAGCCAGGTGGTCTGCCTAGATGCAAGTCAGTGTCCCAACAGAGGCAGTAGCCAGGCTGGATGAGTGCCTAGCTGGGAGTAAGCTGAGCTCTGGAGGGAGCACCGAGGCAGTGAGGAGCCCACTCAGCTGCCACGCAGACCCCGCAGTCGCGGGGGTGATGGATGCGAAGGGGGGATGCAGGCAAAGCATCAGCCAGGGCTGGGTTAGCGGGGTCAGTGGGGGTCAGAGCAGAGGGGCCCAGGATCCCCAGGGCATGCCGAGGTTAACCACTTCACTGCCATAGAGCCAGCTGTGATACCTCCTACCCTCCCAGTTACTGCTAGAAAAAGAGCTTTCAGATTTTGGGAAAGGCCTGAAACACCCTGAAGCAGCACACCATACAGGTGTCCAGAGAGGATGCCCAGACCAGGAGGGTGGAAAAAAACTCCCTCTTTCCTCCCCCAACACACCTTGCACATCTCTAGGCTTCACTCAGCCGTGCCCACGGAGCAGCACTCATCCTGTTTCAGCTGCAGCAAACCTGGGAAAGCCCATGGGGCTTAACCCCCGTGGACTGCACAGCTGCAAACAGACCCTGAGCCGTCCCCACTCTCCATCCCAAGGCCAGGACACCACCCTGTCCACCTATGTGAAATCATATCCCCTGGCAGCAGCTCTCCCTTGGGGAGATTTCCACCCTGGGGGATGCCCGCCTGCTCCACGCAAACGGTAAAGCCCTGCCATACCTCAAAACTCTGCCTGGACATCTCCGCTTTCCTCGTTGCTGCAGATTTATTGGTGTTGTCAGAGAAATCAGGCCAAGCAGAGCTCGCCCCCTCGTGGGGTGCAGCCAGGGGATAGCTGGGCCCCCCACAACCAGAGGGGTTGGGTGCCCCAGGGGTGCAGGCTGGGCTGTGCCTCTGCCCCCCTTCCTCCAGAGGAGGAAGAGCCCCGACACCACCTCAGCCAGTGGAAGGGCTTTTTCACCCCACCCCAGCAATGCTGGTCTGACAAAACCTCCTCTTAGCTGTCCCCAGGATGGTCCCTGGGACAGCCAGCCCAGCCTTCCTCACAGCCAGGTCTCTCCAAAATCCAGGGGCAAAGGGATTCCCACAGGCTTCAGAGCCAGGCTTCACCCCAAGAGTTTTAAAACAGCCAGCCCTACAGCCAGCAGAGAGTCTTCTGTGATTTAAAAGAAAATTCAAGTGAAGGCTGCTGGGCAATCCCCTACTTTGACACATGGCTCCAAACCCATAGCTTTACATTACAAATTAAGGTCAGAGGCAAGGTGAGGGAAGCCAGGCTTTTTTTTTTTTTTTCCACAAGGAGAAAGGAGCAGTGAAGGCACTTGATACCTCCCTATAATTAGAGATAGTTCCTTATCCCTAATGCTGCTGCCAGGGCACCTATATCCAATTTGGAAATGCTAAAGTATTGCCCAGCTTCATTAAATTATCCATCTGGCCCTCCCCTGTTCATTTCCCTACTATTTTTCCACTTTAATGAGCCCAGCTGGGTCAAACTGTGACCAGTTACCGCTGAGCGGGGATCAGCCATCCCTCCCCCAAGGAATCTGGTGTGCTGGTCCAAAGACTCTCCACATATCAGTTTTCCCAGACAACCTCCTTCCAACCACGGGTATACTTAGCAACAGCAGTCATCCTAGCAAGGGCCCTCGAGACTCCTCTAAGGATCTGGAGAATTCAAGACAGCTGGGGATAGACATGACAAAGAAAAGCCTGGGGCTTGCTAGCACAGCAGAGCCTCTCCTCAGGAGGTGACCATACATGGGCTGCCAAGAGCTCCCTGCAGCTCACAGGGTGGGAAGCTCCAGAAGGGAGGAGATGGGGGAATTTGGGACAAACCGATCTCTCATCTCAGACCCTGTAGGCGAGAGAAACCTGCCTCGTGAGCCATGGTACAAATATTCTGCAGAGCACAGCCCAAGCCATAGGGATGTGCGCGGCCATGGGCATAGCAACTAAGGTCAGGGGCTGCCTGAAGCCTCCAGAGCTCTATGGAGAGTGCTCTGAATGACAGACCCAGTACATATTGGATTATCTAACCCTGGCATAAGGCAGGCTTCGCCTACACCTCAGGCTTCCAGCCTTCCACTGTCAAGGCAGGAGGGTTGGCTCCTTCATCCTGCACCGTGTTGTCCCATCAGGGCAGGACAACCCAAGCAGCCACCTCCCCAGAGCCCACGCCAGCTTCTTGCTTCTTTTGGGTAGGCTTCACATCAGGCTTACACCACAGTGGTTTCCTATATAGCAATTTCAGTTCATGGAAGAGCGTAACACCAGTTTGGTTTGGGTGGTGTTACACTGGCATCAGCAAGACTTTGCCAGCATGTCCCCGTTTGCATGGAGGAACACAGTAAGCTCTGTCCAAATTAGGATTTCTAGGGCATTTTCTAATGCAAGCTCCTCTTCTATATACACTGGGCACAGTTAAATAGATAAGGTTCATTGTTTAAGTAAACCCAGCACCTTTTTCCTCCTCATATCTCCTCGCTGTGCTTTTACAGCAGGGAGCCTTGGGATTTACTTTCCTGGGAGCTCCAGCACAAGACTCGCTGCTCACATCTCCAGCACATCTTAAGCTGTCTTAGGAGCACTGTCCTGACTCCATCCATACACAGGTCAGCTTGAAAAGAGCTTTGTCCTCAAGGAGAGGGGATCAGAGAGCTGAGCTAGCCACAGGGTGAGAAAAGGGAGCCCCAAACAGCAAGCAAACACTTCCTTCCTCCATTTTGGGAGTGGAAATCACCAGAGCCTAGCAAGGTTTTAAATAGCACAAGTAAAAGCAGGAGAAGTTTAGAGCTGCACATGAAACTATTACACAAGCCGGGAGGGAAAGTAATTGTCCATATTTTAAAAACAATAAGGAAGTTACTTTTGCTCACTACTTCTTTTTGATCAAGCTTCACATTTCATTCAAATTCCGAAATGCAGCTAGGGAGGAAGGGTTGTGCCACCCTGCCATCGGTATTCATATACACAATTTTTAAACAAGTTTCTAAAGGCTGTAAGTGTTAGAGTGGTACAGACCAGACCCCTCCACACAGCCTCTTATTTAGCTGAAACTCCAGCAGGAAACAGAGAAGGGAACAAGCTGACCCTGCCTCACCAGCAGCCCCCACCATGTCACCCAGGCTGTGCCAATGTACCTGTGGCTGCCATAGCAAGAGGGAAGCGGGAAGGCTCAGTTGCCTTGGGCCACCCCCAGCATCTGCTCCTTGCTCCTCCAAGGTGAGCTGAGCCTGCAGCTGAGGCACGGCCAGGCTGGAGTGATGCTGGGAATCCCATAAACCACACTAAGAAACTCCCGCGCTCCCCCAGCAGCCAAGGCTTCCTCTTTGTTTCAGCAGAGTTGCACACAGAGGCTTCCAGCAGCTTTTGAAGCTTCCAGTCAAGCCTTCAGCCAAGGCTAATTGCTGTCAGGTGTCAGCCAAAACACTAACTGCAACCATTAGTGACAGGAGATGACACACCTTTCTCCTCTCATTGTCACTCAAGGGTGGGGTGGGTTTTTTTCCTATCAACATTAACAGCACTGGCTTTCAGAAGTCTTGGGGAGAAATGCTAATGCAAGCTTTGAAGCTGGAGGCGAAAAATCAGGCAACCCCCCAAGCTCCCTGGATGCTCAGCCTGAATCCAGTCCAAATCTGAGTAGTTCTGGGTGATATACCTCGTCCAACCTCATCTCTGTCTGCCACCACTACAGACAGATGTGCTCTCTGCTACTGGTCTATCTCCTTTTAACCCCCACACCAAGCTGTCTGTGTTGAAGCAAACAGACCCCAAATTTTACAATCTCTGCTGATACAAAAACAAAGCAGAGCGGAGGCGCAGGGAGATGTATAACCTTACAGCAACCAGCTTGAAACGTTGCCAAGTTAATTTGGTTAGAGGCATAGGGGACACAGCAAGAAATCAGATGAGCCCAGCGATGGTTGCAAGGAGAGGAGGCAGCTGATCTCCACCCACTGGTCTTAAAGATGGGGCTGATTTCAACTGCGGAGCAGGTCCAGAATGCCAGACCCCTTGCTGAGCTTGCCTGCTGCTCGAGCTGTGGTTCCCCACTTGATCAAACCCCCTTCCAAAGGCTTTGAAGTTCAAAGACGATGAGACCTTTAGACCTAAGTCTCTCCCTAGCTGGAGGAGCTTGTCAAAAGCCTGACAGAGCATCTGATCCATTCCAGCCTCATGGGTCGTCGTTGTTTTGGCCGCGCATCCTCCTTTCCCACCATCACCCCTCCCAGTTTCCCAGCCTCCCAGTCTTCTGGGACTGGAAGGCAGCCGTGGCGTTGGGGTACCCAGTCCCCAGGCCTCACCTCTCGGTCTCCCCAGGGGATTCATCTCCCACTTGGTTGACACCTTCAGCACCCTCCTGGCACCCCTCCGAGTCTGACATCTTCTCCCCTGGCTGGCACGGTGGCCCCACGGACAGCTCCGGCGCAAGCGTGTCACCACTGTTTCACTTTTCCTGTGCTCAGCAGAAGTGAGCTGTGCCGGAAACTTCATGGGCTGAGGGTTTGGGGGGATGGGAGAGGGGCAGAGGGAAGGCAAATCTGGGGGGTTTTTTCTTTGTTTTTTTAAAACCACAACTTTAAGGTTTTGCCTCTGCCAGCAGCTTGAAATCAGAAAGTGCTGGGCTAACCCAGAGGGAAAGAGGGGGGCATGGACATCCCCACTATGGCAGAGAGAGGGGTGACCCACCTCTCCCCCAGCTGCCCACGCCACTTATGGGACAGCCAGCACCTCTAAATCGCAGCACCCTAACAGTGCACTGGGTAGCAGGGTGCTGCTGCAGGAGCTGCCAATGTTGTCCTGACTTTGCATCTTTCAAAGCCCTCTGGAACCAAAGGGTCCGTTTCTGCCCTGCAGCTGTAACCCTCACCTCCCTTCCCAGCTCTGCTCCTTCCCCACGGCTTCCCGCTGTTGCCTACATGGCTGGAGGTTCTGCAGCACCTCCCGGGGCTTGGACTCTTATCTCTTTCTCTCTTCGCCACCAGTGAAGGACATGGCCAGGAGCTGGTGGTACAGCCTGGCGGGAGGATGCCATCAGAGCATGGTGGCACAGCCTTCACCCTTCTTCCCGCAATGAGGGGGATGAGCATCCCCGGCTTCAGACAGGAACCAACAACAGAGAGGTCCCACATCCCCATCCCCACAGCACAGCCCCCGCCAAAGCCTCCTTGTCCCCACCAGGACCCCCATGGTGGGGGCAGGCCCTGCTGGCACCATGGCACCGGTCAGGGTCCAGCACCCCAGGCAGGCAACACCCGCCTCTCCCGCCAAAGCTTTATTTACACCGCTGCTGCCAGGATGCAGCTCTTCGCAAAACCAGAGAGAAACAGCACCCAGTCGGGGCCCTTGAACCCGGGGGGACGGCGGGGACAGGAGGGAGTGGAGGACGGGTGTGGAGAGGCAGGTGCTTAGGACTCGCCAGCCTCGAACATCTTCTTCCTGCCCTCCATGCCAGACTTCTCCTCGATGTTCTTCCTCCAGTCACCGACATCACGGAGGTCCTTCTCCTGGGGGAGGGATGGATGTGTGGGTGCAAGCAATGCCTCCCAGGGCAAGAACCCACCCGGGCGGGACCCTTCACCCTTCCACCCACAGAAAATCCCATGCCAGCTACAGCAACCCAATTCCACTCGTCGTACGTCTTTTTGGGCTGCACCCTCCCTTTTCAACATCATGGGTGCCGGAGGAGGCAATATGGAGCAGGAAGAACATTACAGAGAAAGGCTCACCCTCAACCCTGTCTATCACACCGGGAGGCATGAGCCCCAAAAAACAGGGGCCAACTCCTGTATGGGCACAGGGGAGAGGGAAGGAGTACCTTCTCGGTGTCTTCCTTCTTGACTTGCTTCAGGTTGGCTCGGAGGTCCATGCAGACCTTGTGCTTGGAACCCAGCAGGGCCCGCAGCATCGCATCAGCGGACATGCGCACCCTGCGCAGTGGTGGCCTCTTGAACTTGCCCCGCAGGTCAAAGAGCTTCTGGCTCAAGTCTTCCAGCTGTGGGGGGACAAAATGGGAGGGGCAGAGAGAGAGCAGGGCGTGGGTTTCATGAGACAGACCCAAGTGGTACGGGGAGACATGAAGGATGGGCTGGAGACTTCCCTGAGGGATTGCTCCAGCAGAAACTCACCTCCTTGTTAGTCTTCTGCAGCTTCACTTCTGTGTCATACCTGTCCTCATCCACTGACTCTATCTTGGCATGAAGCTTTTTGCACAGTTCCTGGAAGGAAAAGCAGAGAGGGATGTTGACTACTAGGGCCCACACATGTGATTCATCTCTCCTGATCGCCCTGGCTCTGAAAGACCTCAGTCCAGAAGACCAGGTTGAGTCAAGACCAAATGGTGAAGGGTGGCTTGCAGGCCAGCTCCTGGTCTCCATGCTACCGGTTTCATGCTGCCTCAAGACATCATTAGAAATGCAGCTTTCCTGCCAGCTAGACCCCTTTGGGTTTTTTTTTTCAGAGAGACCCCAGCTGTGTCTCAAGCCAATTCCACATGCAGCCAGCTCCAGGGCACCCACAGGTAAGAAGGGGGACCAAGATGGGAAGGACAATCTAGATCCACCAGGCTGACTGATGGACCCAAATCCTTTCTGCTCCGGCACACTGAAAGGGTTAAAGAAGTCTTTACCTGAAGTTCCTGCATGGATCCTGGGAGCGACAGAGGAGGGCAACGCTCTGCCAGGTAGTTTTGCTTTTCCACTTCTTTAGCAGCTGCTTCTTTTTCTATTTCAGTGACAGCGAGCTGGAGCATAGCACTCTGGAAGGCAGCAGGAGGATGATCAGCATGGAGTGGAGGCAAGGGAGGAGGGCAGAGGGGGTTGGCAAGGGAGGGAGAGCCATGATGGAGAGGCAGCTGGGGGAGCTCCCCATCAATACCAGCATCTCCAAGAAAGGGATACTGATGGGAACCCAGTAAGGAGTGGGGAAGGGTGTGGGGGGCCCCTGGGTTGTCCGTCATGGCCTCTTCCAAGAAGGAGAGTGCCGAGAGCTGGCTGACTCAGGATGGGAGATGGGATGGTTGGGATACACCTCGCCCAGCCCAAGCTGTGCCACGTACCTTCAGGTGCTGCCGACGGGCAGTGGCTGCCCTCCTTTTTTTCTGCAAGTGGGAGGAATGAGAGAAAAACAGGTTATCAGGTGCCCATTCCCCTTTCCATTCCCGTTCGCCATACAACCCCACAGTCCGCCAAGGACCTGCAGCCATGCCAGGGACTTGGCTCCAGCCAGGATGTACAACTTGACACACTGTTGGTCCCCAAACTAGCAGCACTCAAAGAAGATCCTCCCTGCTGAACCCAGCTTTGCCAGCCTCAGGTAGCTAAAACCTATGAAGTGCCTCAGGAAAAGATAATGAGGGTGACAAACTTGAAGATGTGCATACAAAATATAACTTGAAACTTGGCTTCTTGGGACTTTTAGTTTTTTTCTCTAATTTGGTCTTCACGCAGACATGTGTTTTGCTTTGCACTCAACCACCCTGATGCCCCCGGGCATTTGGGAGCTGTGGGATGTCTTTCTGAGCAGTCCCTGGCACACGAGTGAGAAAGATGGCCAGTCAGGTAAAAACATGAAGGCTGCGTAATTTCTGGAGCTGAAAGACCTACTGCAGGTGATGCTGAAGGTGACGCTGTCAGAAACAGCAACCCCTTTTTCAGCTCTTCCCCAGCCTGGCAGTTTACAGGTATTTCAATGTGCTGCATTACGGCACTGGGGAGGCAGGTCCAGGGTGTGGGGGTTCATCACAGCTGGAGGACAGACACAACCAGGGGGTCTGCAGGCCTGGAGGCTGCCCTGGCTGGCAGAGGTGGAGGACCACGAGGCTGCAGCTGAAAGATGCAAACTAGCTCCCTCTTCCCTGGGATGCCAGGTGAGCCTGGAAGACCAAGCCTGCCCTCCTGTACCTGTGATGTGCTGGAACAGCAGCAACAGGTCTCCTACTTATAAAAGAAGCCACAACCTTGATGTGCCGCTGCATTGCAGCTGTTTCCTCAGCATTTTGCCCAGAAGACCAAGCTAGGCTGAGTGTGGCTGGGGCAAGGGACGCACGCCCTGACATCTGATATGCTGTGGTTTAGTAGTAAGCAAGCAGCGTTTGGGTGTGTATCTCTGCTGCATAGAGGAAGAAGCGGATAAGGATCTGCAGAGTGAAATGTAACAAAATCTGACTTGCTTTGCATATACAAATGGTGCTAAGGCCCTCCTGACAAGGCTGAAGAGCTCTGCAAAGCAAAGGCACCCCGCTCAGAGATGCAGCGCACCATCAACCAGCAGGATTTGGCTAGCATGAATCTGGCCATGGGCCATGAGAGAGTGGATCCCTTGAACGCTGTTAGCCCAGGGCTTATTCTCCATCTGAAAACTGGTACCTTAGCAAGCAGTGCCCTCCCAGCCTTCCCTGGGGGCACTGGGTTTGATGGGGAATCAAGGCATCTGTTGGACATCAGCACCATATTGTGGAGTTTTTATGTGTCCCTGAAATCCTCTTTTCTCTTGGTGAGGACAAGCTTGAGCTTGTGGTGTTTTGGACATATGGGGAGGTGTAAAGCAGAGATGAGGGACAGAGAAACTTGCTAAGAGGAGATACGGAGTGATAAAGCCATGCACCACTCTCCCACACCTTCCCTTGCATTTCCCCAGCCTTCAAGCCCAGCCCTGCTCCAGCTCTGCCAAAAGCCAGGGAGAACTTGCTAAGGATGCAACCTCCACCCCGCTCATGCTGTCCTCGATCGAGGGGTCACCACATTGCCTTTGAGAAGCGATTTGGTAGTGCTCAGTGGGCAGAAAATGAGTGGCTAGGTGGGGGGAAGGACAAGAGGATGCTCGGCCAAGGGCTAGGTGGTGGATGGGTGATGGAGGAGAGGTGGCTCTGGACCACCGCCTTCCCAGCACCATCTCGTGGCCGACTGGGGAAACAGGAAAGGAGGATAAAAAGTATCTAACTCCAAGCCAGGAGGCAGAAAAGACCTTCAAAAGGGATTTTTCTTCTACTTCCCATCTTTACCAGAAGGACTCAGCAAGAAAGCCTTGCCATGAACCATTCTTCCACACTCACATGCAGCAGCTGCTTTTTCTAAGGACAAACAGTGAAGCCAGGATTGATGCCATGAGCATTGCAAAAGGAAAAAACCCAGCAAGACACACTTACCTCTTCACTGTTCAGGATGAGCAGATGGACAAGGAAGGGAAGGAAGAGAAAGGGGAGAAAAAGGCAGTTAGCATCCTAATCAGAAACAAGCAGAGGAATCTTAACAAGCGTAAAAAGTTGGCAGTTGAACAAAAGCTTTTAAATGCCAACAAAATATTAGAGACAGAAAAATGGGAACTTACTCAGACATCTTGCTTTAGATGGTCGTGAGCCTGCAATGAAAACCAAGGGAAAAAAAAGTTCACAATTATTCATACTGGTGGTGGCTTTCTTGGGTTTAAAAACAAAGCAAGATTCCTCTAGAGAAAAAAAAAAAAAAAAAAAAGAGGAACAGGTTTGCTCTTATTTCCCAACTTCTCCAAATTTTCATCATATGGGGAACTAGGCTGCAGTTTGTGGACAAGAGCAAAACATGTATCTACTCACAGACCTCAGCATCAGGGGACTTCTGGCCCAGCACTATTTGGTCTGGTCACAAAGAGAGATTTGTGACAGTATCTCCTGCAGGCATGATTCTTGTTTGACCCCCAGGAAACCATTTTATGCAATGAAGGAAGTATAGGGAAAAGCTATTTCCAGTTTACTGCTTCACTTTACCGTGCAGTCTTGCCCCACTTCATGAACAAGAAATATCCCAAAGCCTGTGGAGAGTGGGGACACCCTGGGAACAGAGCCAAGCAGCGACCCCAGGTGACAAGGAAGGACTTCAGAGGATGCTGCTGCCAGTATACACATCCACTGCATGAGGCGGGGGAGCCTGGTGCAACAACCTCAGCACAGATGACGTAGAACGCGGTTGGAAGTTGTTGTTGAATTGGTAAAGGCACAAAGAGTTTCCCCAGGAAATTCCTTGCACTTCCTTTAAGTGGAAATTTTACAGGTACAACACAGCATATTACGGAAGAGATGGAAGAGCACCTTTGTTTTGCTGTAAATTATTTCCCCGTAAATAGAACTTCACTGTTCTAGCAGAGCAGTATCTCCTGCTTGCATCTCCTAATGGAAGGATGCAGGAGTGTTGGCTGAGCCCAAACTAAGCTAGTCCTCTGCAGAGCAGGCAAGCCCCCGAAACACAGCCATCTGCAGACCTGGGAGGCTCTGTCGGGAGATGAAGTGTTAACGGGGGCTCATGCCCGAGGGAGGACACACAGCTTGCAGGGCCAAGGAAACTTTATCCTGGAAAATGTGCAGGCCCATCACATTATTGGGGGGGGGGGGGGGGGGGGGGGGGG
>RSEF01000005.1:15917210-15951726 GCA_003993805.1 Himantopus leucocephalus
GGGGGGGGGGGGGGGGGGGGGGGGCGGGGGGAGGAAAGTGCTTCTAAAAATGGTCAGGGAGCTGCAGAAGGAGCTGCAGCTGTCTCCTCGGACGGCAGCCTTTTCCCGGTGCCAGCCCCCGTGACTCAGGGAGGTCGGGGCGATGCGAAGCAAAAGCCACCGCAGGTGGCTGGGCTACAGCTGAGGGACAGGGCGGCCGAGGAACGCCAGCTATTTTTACTTGCTTCCCTGCCCCGCGCCCGCACGCACCCACTTCGGCAGCGGCTATGCTGCGAGCGCTGAGGAAGCGAGGGGACAACGCCAGGCTGTGGCTCGCTGCCCGCAACGGGGGCTTTAAATCACCTGTTCTTGGGGGGGGGGACACACAGAGTAAATTTGGATGTCGTCCCTGTCTGGGGATGATTTTTTGGTGAGAAAAGCGCTGCAAAGATGGGGTCGGGTGTAAGTAGGGAGCATCGCCAAGTTACTGCAGTCAAGGATCCCGCATCCTATGGCCCTGAGGAGGTCAGCATTAGGAAGCCTGCGACTCCGCTCGCCCTTGCCACTCAAGCCGGAGAGAAAATCCAACCAAGGGAGGGGAAGGCATGAAACCAAAGAGAAAGAAGGTCACTGGAAAAGGCAGAGGGAGACTTTCCGATGCACGGACCCTCTCCCGTAGGCAAAGGATGGAGAAGGTTTTATTAGCACCCCCATTTCTCCCAGCAGGTCACCCCACCTGGCATTTATCTCCCTATAACTCAGGTGAGTGTATCTGCTCCCCCGTCAACCCGTAAGAGCAAGCTGGGTCAGTAAGAGACATGCAAGACGGCTCACCCAAGTCTGGAGGAGAAAACCAAAGTGCTGCTGGCCGAACAAGACGGACTGGCGAGCCGCAGGCAGCTGGCTGAGTAAGGAGGTATAAAAGGGCTTCTCGGGTGGCTCAGCAGAAAATCCACCTTCTCTTTAAGGGCATGGAGACCTTCTCAGACCAATGATGTGCAAGAGTCCCTTGTGCACCTCCCTTGACTGGGGCAGGCCAGGCAAGCAGCCCCGGAGGAGAGGACAGCCGCCAGGGACGGAGGGGTGGGGAGGGGGAGGACATCTTCTACCCGTGGGGTGGGGAAGCAGAGCCACCCCGGAGGAGCCAGGGAGGTGCTCTTCCTCGGGAGCGCCGAGGAGGGAGCCTTCCTGCCCTTCTTCCTCCCATCAACCTGCGACACTAGATATGGCTTCAAGGTTGTAGGGAGCCCGGGGGTCCCTGCGCACACCCATCCATCTGCAAGGCCTCTAATAAAATTTCCTGTTGGAGACACAGAGTGGCTTATCCACAGACAGGGGCACGGCTCCGATCACCTCCAAGGGCTCGGGAGCAGCTCTGCCCTTTGGGAATGAAGAGGGGAAAGAGCCTGCACCCCTCAATCCACCGCCAATGGCATGTGCAAGAGCAATCCCTGAGGGAGCCATCCATCACTAGCACATTTTTTTAACTTCACTTGCCACACAGGAAGCTTTTGCAGCTCCTCCCCGTGTGAAATATTTCAACACAACTAAGGTTTTTTTAAAAAACAAACCTGTGGAGCTGCTACAGGCAGCCCCGAGGCTGACTGCAGCGCAAGGGCTGGGGAGAGGCAGCAGAGCATGAGGGAGCAGCCCCATGCTACCAGCAAGGAACGTAACCCCCCATGTCTGCTGTGGGATGCCCCAGATCCGTATCTCCATGGGTCCGAGGGAGAGGCAGGTGGAAATGTAGCTGGAAATATGCACCAGCTCAGTCACAGCACATGTACTCTGTGTGTGTGTAGGGGGTCCCATGGAGACAGGAGCCCAAACAGCTCCTGCCCTCCTCCCCCAGCCGAAGCGCTCCCTCCCCTTTCAGCCACGTTTTTTTTTGGGCTGATTCAGATGTGGCCCTGGCAATATTTTCCAGGCGCCTCTCAGAGGTTATATAGATAGCGGCAAATCCACTGCTGCAGGCTTCCCATTTCACCACCTTCCGCATCATGCAAGTAATGCTGCAGATGCTGGTGAAGGAAGAGCAAGTCCTCGAGACAGGGCCGGTGTCTTGCAGGGGTTTGCCCCCGTACCAGGTGGAGGAGGGAGAAACCCCTAGTGTGGACAAGGCTGGGTCCACTCAGGATTTGTCCCTCTGAAACGTCAAAAGGTAGATGGTTTGGGTAGCAAACATCTCAGTGTCAATGTGTGCTGGCCTATACATCTGAGCTACACCCTTGCAAATCCACCACGGGAATCCTGGAAATGCACAGCAAAGGTGCAGTTCAGCAGAGCTTTTGGCTGGTTTTGCCCTCATCTGGGCTCCCATGCATGGCTCCCATGACCCACGCTGTGGGTCGGCACCTACTGAAGGATCCGGGCTTGAGAAGAGCTGTACCAAGGATCAGCCTGATCCAACCCTCCTCCTCACTCACCTCCTGCACATCCACATCCCCAGGGTGGTGAGCTCTAATGGAGACAGGGATCTGCATCTCCAGGCACACCTACTAAACACTGAGGTTAAACTCCAGCAGCTTCTGCCCATGAGAAGCATCCCTCGCTGCAGCCACAGAGGAAGACTCATTGGTAGAGGCATCACTGTACCCAGCACCCATCTCCCATCTGGACTTCAGCAAAAAACAGACAGTTTGGCAGGAGGAATGTCTGCTTGTCCCAGCTAAAGCCAGTTTGTCAGAAAATGAAAAAACAGAGACCAAAGCAAGCAAATTTGCAGACAGACACCAGCCACCCTCAACAGCCAACGGCAGAAAACACCCGGTCAGGGACAGCTTAGCCGCTTCACTTCTCCTCTCAGTGCCAACTCCATAAGCCATGGTTGACTCAAGAGTTAAACCGACCCTTTATTATTCTTTCCAAAGTCTCTACAGCAGTTTTCTTTAGCTCCCTACACAGCCATACACATTCCAGCCACTGCTGGCCCACCAGTCCTCCGAAGAACAGCTCAGCTCTTGGTGGAGGCATCAAAACTGGGAAGGTTATCCGTTCAAAAATTCCCCACACCCAAGGAAGTTCCTTCAGCCCTGTGAAATGAAGGATTTCTGAACGTCCTGGTGTTCAGGCATGCAGCACAGCAGAATAGATTTGCTCGGAGTTCAAGGTTTTGTTTATCACCTTGTGATAGGGAAGTGATGGCCTGAAATAGTTGAACAAATAAGTTCAAAGAAAGAAGTCCCATGAGCTAACTTTTGGCTAAAAATTATGTGTTTGTAGGATACAGAAGGAGTGGATGATGAGGTGTGGTAATAGGGTAAGCGGAAGGTTGAGCCTCCAAGTCTGCATAAGGCTTTCCCTGGAGCTGCCTTGCATAGACGTTAAGCTGTAGGGCAGCTCTCCTCAAAAAAGAAAGAGGTTTCAGACCTAGAATGCCATGAGGAAGAAACCCAGTGAGGACCAGGAAGAAGAGAAAACCAAAAACATCCTAAAGTAGGAGCTATGGTTAACATTAAGAAAGACAGAGGTTTCCAAAGGAAGTAGTGTAAGTGTTTGAGTGATGAATGAATACGTTCCTTGCAGAAAAACTGAAGGAAGACATAAGGAAGCTCCAGGCAAGGCCTTCAGAGAGGCGATCGGCTCTGTGAATATGAAGTATGAGTGAGGGTATTGCACAGAGGCCGGGAGCAGACACACTGTTCACACTTGGGTACCTTTCCTGTGGAGCAGATGCCCTTGTTCCCTTCCCTCGTTCCCCTCCACTCGTGCTAGAGGAATGTGCCATGAGTACAGCCCACCATTACCATTCCCAGAGCACTTTCACCATCCTGTGAAGCCAGATGGCGGGAAGACCTGGCATGTACAGGAGGTTCTGCCCTATGCTTTACAGTCTCAGGTGTTGGAAGGACTAGGCTGATGGATCCATGCAAGGTCTCCCTCATGGCCATCTCCTACACCCTTACACCTTGCCTCCTCTTCAACATCCTGCAAGCATCAAGTGGACAAGCACTATGGAGTGACATGACACCAGATGACATTATGTCTTATTTCCAAGGATGACACTGTTAGCAAAAAAACCAAGCCTTCTACTCAGCAGCAGTTGAGGTCATCGTAAAAGCTGAGGCAGGACCGCTGAGCAAACCAGTGTCTGACTTCCCTTTGCTTTCCCAAAATCACATCAGACCAAAGCAAAGGACATGGCTCCCATCCTGCCCAGAACACTCCCTCTCCCTCTAGTGTACCCTTAAAAGAGCTCCCCACACCATACCTCTGCCAGCACCAGCCTCTAGGAACTGCTACCAAAGAAGGCCACTGCCTTTGCATCTTGTGCCAGTGTTGTCCTACGTACTCCACAGCTACTGTCACCTCATTCACCCATGAGCTGGAGTTAAGGCTTTTGGCTTTTCCTCTTTAGGGCCACTTCCAAACAACACATCCACCCTGTCATTTTAGCTCCATGCCATCTTCCTTGAAAGGGAGTGCTTCAGGCACATGATGTTGATGCCCCCAGGCTGCAGGGACATCTCCAAACCCACCAGCAGGTCCTGATGACACTCCTGGATGTTCAGCGGGTACCGTGCCCTCACAAACTCATAGGCTGCCAGCAGCCTCATGCTGTGCTTGACCATGAGGTACTGAATGACACAAGTAGGACCTAGAGAGTAACCATCCCTGCAGTGGATGAGGACACGCTTCCCTTTCTCCAGCGAGGCTTCAATGCACTCATTGATGTCCCGGAAGCAGGGTTGCTCTTTTTTGTGATGATCCCCATGGAGCGGAGCCTGGATGTCAACCTTGAGGCGTGACCAGCTGTGCCTGAACCCTCCCCGCCGGCATGTGCAGGGGATGACGCTCAGGCTGCAGTCACTGGGCAGGCTGCTCATGTCGATGATGCTGTCAATGCTGTTGGTGCACAGCACCCGCCCGCTGTAGGCAGCATTGAGGTTCCCCAGGTAGATGCCGTCAGTTATCCGAGCGATGATGGGTCCTGTGAAGGGGAAACATGCAGGCTCTCCTGGTTTTGGACAGGTGGGCTCCTCAGGATGCGGGTTCTTCTTCCAGCTCCCCCTGAGGGATTTCTTGGAGCTGGCATGGAGCAGGGGGCTGGAATCAGGCTTGGAGCCCCGTGATGGTGCCGAGAAGAAGGAGAAGCAGCTGGAGAGCTTGGCCTTGGAAGGGGAGTCTGCTGGACAAGGCAGGGGTGGAGCAGGGGTGGGACTGGATCTGAGGGCACAAGAATGGGATGCCCGTGCCAGGGACCCCATGCTGTGGGCTGCCCCTCCACTCTCAGCTTCTTCCATCTGCAAAAATAAAGGAAAGGACTGGTGAAACCGCAGAAACTCGGCTCTCCAGCTGCACAAGCAAGGATGCACGAGCTGGCAGCTGGCTTTGCCCACAGCAGCACTTGGAGACACCAAAGGTCCCGAAGACCTTGCACATCACCAGCCCAAATACCCAGCCGTCCTGTTCCCCTGGGACAGGCACAAACATGCCACAAAGGCTCACCTGGACCTGTAGACTGCTCTGCCAGTCCTGGGGTGCCAACTTGATGGAGCGGTGGTCCTCTCCTGCTGATGGCAGGAAGCAGCATGACCGGTGTGTTCTGCCAGGCTGCATGGCTACGGACACCACATCCCCACCCTTCTCTTCATGCGCTTCACTTTTACTCATCACCAAGTTTGGACAAGAGCCTGTAGGAACAGAACAACTCCATATGGACACACACAAGTACTCACACACAGGTGCTTTCGATATGAACACTGGCCTTGAAGAGAAACAAGGCATTTTAATGATCCCTTTCACTCCAGAGGGACACTCTTCAGTGTGGGCTGCTGAAGGGGTTTGCAACTCATTGCAAGCTGGAGCCAGGAGGAAGGACAGCATTCCAAACTGACAACATAAAGGGGTGAAGAGCAGCTGCAGGGAGAGGGCAAATAACAGAAAACCCCGCTGGATAAAGCTTCAGTCTCCAGCGACGCACAGGCTGTGTTAGCCAGGGTTAGGATTGCTCTGTTCCCAGCTCAGACCCAGGCGCACATCTCACTCCTCGCAGGAGCTTTTCCCACTTCCACCCTGGACGCTTGGACCAGAAGGTGCCTCAGTCCCTGCCACAGCCCAGCCCTTTCTCCACAGCCCCAGGCTGAGTTGGCAGGCCCTCCGGAAAGCCAATAGCCAACACTTCTGTCCAACGGTGGTCCGTGCCCAGGCCTTCAGCAGCTGAGGTGATCCCTCTGGCACTCCCTCGGAGCCTGCCCCTGGGTAGAATTACCACAGTGACCTGACACCTGATCACAATCCTCCGTGTGTCTGCACGTCCTCAAACCTCGCTAAAGACCACAACATGACCCAGAACGTGTCTGGAGAACAGGCTGAGACCTTCGTGTGCTCAAATGAGTATGGCTGCAACATGTCTTCACTCTCAAAAGGTCTTTCAGGCTCTCTGTGCCAAAACGAAGCAGCAGCAAGAACACTGTGTTATTAATAAAGTGCCCATAGAGCTCAAAAAAATAAAGATCAATAAAGCACAAAGCTCTTCTCTCCCCAAGGTCAAAGACTACCCTACAAACCAGTGGCCACGTAGGGAATGACTGCCCAGAAATTATCCATTTCAAGCTCACTGGCTTTTTGCAAGTGCTGTGTGACCACAGACACCACATTTTATAAAAAAGCTGGGAGCTCCGAAGGCCCTCAGCAGCCTCACCTACCTGCACAACACTGAGAGAGAGCCATGGGAGAAGACAGCTGCAAAGCGATGGGCCTCTGGAAGGTCTTCTGGAGGTGCTTTGCAATTAGGCCTGGGAAGGGAGAGGATGAGCTCAGACTAGGAGAAGGCTGAGCCAGGAAAACTCAACACCCAACTCCATCGAGCATCTTTCAACACCATCCCCCATGCTGCTTACTTCAGGGTGTATCTGAGACAAGAGTTTTCCCCTATGGAGCCAGACCTGAGTTTAGCACATACCCAAAAGTCGGGGGCAGTGTGAGATGAGTGCAACCAAAGCAGAGGCATCTTCAGAAGATTTTGTTTCTGGCCTTTGCAGATGTGAACATGTCCTTTGTCACATCCAGAGTGAAGTTCCCCACCAGCTTTTTATAACACCAAGGCCAAGTGATTTAACTGGGCTGTCTTAAGTGACACCCTTCATGCCAAAATTCAGATCAAAACGGCTCTGACTTTTATGTAAGTTAAGAGGAAAATGTTCTCCATCCAGGGCAAACCCAGATGCTGACTGGGCAGAAGCCTCCACCTGAGCCAGCCACCTCCTTCACAGGCAATGAGGAGAACTGGCTCTTCCAAGGGTGCAATTCTTCTCTTCCTAAACAAACGATGAATGATTCACTACTCAAAGTGCCCATTTCCCACAGAGGGCTTGTTGCCCCCAGATAAGTGGCTCAGACAGGGACATCTGCAATGTCCATGTTTATGAGCAGGGTGATGAAATATTTGTTTGCAAAACTACCATCTTCCCAGACGCCTTAAAATAAGATAAGGGTGGGGGTGTTTGCAGGTCAAGATCTCATTTCAGCTCAGTTGGACTCCTATGCCTAACTGACTTTGTGCTCGTTTCTGCTCAAACTGAACTGCACTAAGTGCCCACAGGGGTTTCATCACCTTTGTGTGAAGTTAGCAAGGCTGGTTGAGAAATCCCCGTCTTGTTGACTTGCAACAAGTCATCACAGATGGGCATGCACTCACCTGTGATGCCGATCTTCTTTGGGGGGCATCTTTTGCCCGGCAGCGTGACAGCGCTGAAATCCTTGTGCTGCTTCTCCTCTGGCTCCATCCTGACGAGATCTGAAATATGGAGAAATGGGAGGTTTATTTTTTTTAGGTCTATCCACAAAGTCNGAGGTTTAATTTTTTTAGGTCTATCCACAAAGTCCAAATGGAAGGAGCCAGCAGGGAGCCTCTCTGCGCACCCGTTAGCTGTCCTGTTCCTCGGACGGGACTGTTTGGGGCAGGAGGTGCCTACCCCACGAGGGAAACCCTCCTCCCTTCCCGTCCACGGCAGTGAAAGGTGCACCGGGATGTAGAGTGGTCCTAAAAACACCTCTGTGTCACCAGACTGATCCAGAAGCAAAACAAGCCCAGTCTGGGACAGGAACAGTCCCAGACTCAGGAGCCCCAGCAGCAGCAGTCGGGGCAGGGGCAAGGGAGCAGACAAAAGGGGGCAGAGAAGAGAGGGGCAGGGGAAAGGGAACAGGAAAGCTGGGGAGGAAAGGTAGGAAAAGGGGGATAGGGAAAGAAGTATGGATAAGGAAAGGGATGGGGCAGGGCTCCTTGCCTGTCCCTGAGAAACTGAAAGTCACATCCACAGCGGACTCGGCCAGGGTAGAGGAGGAAGCAATCACCCTGAAAGGCAGCAGCGCACCATCCCGCAGCCCCCCCTCCCGCTCCCCTCTCCCCCCTTTCCCCCCCGCTCCCGCTCCCAGCTTCAGCACAAAGCCCCCCTTCCCTTCCCTCCCCTCCCCTTCCCTTTCCCTCCCCTCCCACCCGTGCACCTCCCCCAGAGACCCCAGCGCCCACGCACGACCTCTTCCCTCCACCCCTTTCCCACCGGTGCCCGGAGGAGGGGGGGGCGGAGGGTGTCTCCCAGCACCCCTTCCCAGCACCCCCCTTTTCCCACCGGAGTTTCCCAGAGGCCACTTGGCCGACCGCAGCCGTCCCTCCCACCGCGCATCGCGCAGGACCCTTCAGCAAAGTTTCCCGCCCCCCCGCCGCCGTGCTTTACCGTAGGCAACCACAAAGGATCAAAATGGGATTTAAAAGGAAAAGCTGCAAACCTGCATAAGACCCTGCAAATCCAAGAGCCGAGGCTTTTTTTTTAAAACAAAAAAAAAAAAAGAAACCGTTGCACGGCAAAGTACACGTTTGCCCATAAAACTGTGAGGCATTAATGATGCGAGTTATCGAATATTTATAAAATGGGCACGCTTGCTCCCTGTGAGAAAAGCTTAGATACTCTCCAGCTCTCAAAAACTGTGTGACTAGCTAAAAAATCTGCGTCTGGAGGACAGCCAGCACATACCCAGGCTGAACGATGACAGCCCATAATCATTTTTGTCTCACGGCAGATGACTGGCAACAAGTACATATAAGGCTCAGCCTTCTCCTGGTGCGGCTCTCCTGTTTGATTTCCTGAAGTGCAGGAACAAATGTCATAAAAATCACTGAATGGGGGAACAATTCACTTTGGGAGGGACTTCCAGAGGTCAGAAGCCTTGGATCTGGATGTAAATAATGGAGATTATAAATCTTAATAGCAAAAAACTCGATTTTCAGTCCTTCTTGCCTCCTTTAACAGACCTCTGCCTGGCCCAAAGCCCTGCTTTTTGCCTTGCCACCATCCTGCAAAGCTGCTAATTAGATGCAGAGGGACTGTCCCTTGCATGAAGCAGAGGAACAAACTCCCCACCCGCCACCCAGACACCTCACACCTTGCAGACTGGCTTTGGATACCTGCTTTTGCCCCCCTTAACCCACTAGCAAAAAATCCTTTGGCCCTGTGGTGCAGGATCAGGCTGGCTCCTGCCTCCTGGAAAAAGCCACATGAACACCTCCAGCATGGCCACCCGGGTACCAATTGGCATTGCGGCAATGGGACCAGGCTTGCACCACAGCATCACAGCTTTCTCGACCTCTCATGCATGTGTTCCATCTCCAGAAGAAGGGATCTTGGCTGGTGAGCCTCTATGAGGGCCACAGACCAGATGACACAGAGACCCAGCTTGGAGCATGTACCTGCCCTGCCCTCTAGATGCAGACAGAGGAATTCAGCACAGACACACACTGAGGAGGAGTTGGTGTCCTTTAACTTTTCTTCTTGCATCTTCCACCAGGGAATCTGCCTGCTCCAGGCTCTCCAAGTACATGAGGAGCATCAGTTGGGCAGGAGATGCTCAGACATCTGGCCTTGGCAGATGGGGGACAACTGGCCTTGGCAGATGGGGGACAAGTGGCCTTGACAAGGCCAAGGTGAAAAGATGCTTGCACGTGAGATGAGGCCGTCCTCTTTCCCATGAACAGGCTCTCCATGAAGGGCTGCATTCACTTTCGGTGAAATAAACCATGAAACGAAGCTCAACTCCACCAGCCCTGCTTCAAACAGCTACCAGCAGATACAAAAACGATCCTGCCAGAGGAGGAGAGCACTTAAAGCCTTGTTGCAGAAGCACAAGGCACATTGAGAAGGAAAAGCAACAATGGAGGAAGAAAGCAGCCTTGGTAGTGCATTAAAAACTGGACCTGGGTGGAGATCGTCCCCACCCACTCACCTCTCCCACTTGAGCAAACAAGTCAGTTTGCTGAGTTTCACAGCACCAAGGATCAGCCCAGGCTGCCTGCAGCTGCCCCAGCTGAGTGCTCGCTCCCAAGGTCCCAGGCTTCCCCCTAAAAAGTGCCGTGGGCTTCCCTCACTGGCTCTGCTCACCTGGGACTGCGCCGGAGATTTGGGCTCTGAGCGAGGCCAATGCTGAAGAGAGGAGCGGTGGGCACTGGTATTGGGGGTAACCTTTCTCAAGGAGGGGATGTCCCTGCATTTTCTTCAGCTGTGTCCATTTTGGAACTAATATGCATGTGCTTTTATACCCAGCGCCATAAATTGTGCAGTGAACCTCAAGGCCACGACTTCAAACAAGGGGGCTGGAAAAAAAAGTGCACACACACAAGAAATGCCTGTTCCCAGCACCTCCAAAACCCTTCTGGGTCCTGCATGGCTCTAAATCCCCACACAGTATAACCAAAAAGCAACCTGGCAATGGATTTGGGACCCCAAACCCAATTCAAAGATGTTCCCTTCTGCACAGCCTGTTCCAATCTGATTTAAGGCTGAGACTGAAGGTTGAGGCTGTAAAGTATCCCTTTACAAGTCTTTCTCAGGTGACTTATTTCCTCCTCCATCTCATTAGTGGCTGCCAGCAGATGCTGTTTCCCCAGCAGAAGCCACACTCCACTTACTCCAGCCATCTCGAAACCACCCTGTCATTTCTTCCCTCCTCCCGGCCACGGCAAAGGCTGGAGAATATTTATCAAGAAGCAGACGCAGCAGCTTTTTATGGTTAAGCTCAGGTCATTAATCTCTATCGAGAGTTTTCATAACCTTCCTCAGCTTCACCGTGTTTGTTTAACTCTCGGATGGTCGCTCCGTGGAGCTCTGGGTAATTGCAGATTAACTGCTTTTCAATATTAATGGCTCTTCATTCATGCGGCAGGCTGTCTCCCCTCCAGAGCCCGGGCAATAGCTATTTAATAATATACTTTCCTTTTCTCTTATGGGCCGACATACAATGACATCTGTGTGCTGTGGCTGCTTTGTAGCAGAGGTACTTTGGAGCAAGAGCGATGCCCTCCTCCAGCCAAATGCAGTGAGCTTTCTCCTGCAGATGGCTCAGAGGAGCTGCTCCCGAGTCACCCCAAACTGCAGCATATTCAAGGACGGGCAGGGACAGTAGCACCTCTCCGATGTCCTCATCCTTCTAGGAGGGATCTTTTCTTATGTAGCCCCCACCCAAGGCCCCACGAAGCAGGGCAGGGCAGGACATGCGGCCACAAAAACTTCGCAGATTACATGAAACCTGCCCAGAAGTGACGTGAGGGCTGCGACCCAGACTTCATCAGGGTAGTGTGATCTGATCATGGCATGAAAGAGAGAGCTTCAGCCCCTCCACCCCAGCAGCACCTCCCGGCGCCAGGGGTGCAAACCTTGCTTCACCAGCACAATAGAACCACACGGTGTGGATGGAGCCAACACTGTGCTGCCTCATCTGCATGGTCTGTGGGGATGATCGTTTGTGAGTCCCATACTCATACATCTTGGGGTGCACAAGTCAGCACGGGCTGGGAACAGGCTAAGAGTGAAGGCGTGTGGACAACCAGTGGGTGATTTTGCTGTCTCATTTAGCCTCTAGCCAGGACACAGAGCATGCTTATTTCAGGGGCACTAAAGAACTAGTCTTGTGTCTCCCACACCTTCCTCACCAGCCTGTCCTCTTTCTCTCTCCTCAAGCCTCTTATGGTGCTTCAAGATCTTGGTCTTGTTTAAAAGCCTTCCCAGGACTCATAAAGCCTTCCCAAGAACTGACTTCTTGCCAAGTTATTCACAACCAAACAAACCACCCACCCCAGGCTGCCCGCACGTTAGCCTTCTGCTTTAAAAATATCAATGGACTCGGTGTTTTTGCATGAGCTTGAAGCTTTGTGTATTTGTCCCCCCAGCCCGCGAGTGGTTGGGATGAGCTGGCTCCTTCGCCCACGCCGTCCCCTCTAGCATCCTCTGCTCTGCATCCAGCCTTGCCCTGAGGTGCCAGGCATTACACAGGGCATGAGCTGCACCAGCATCCAGATCATCTCTTGGCCAAAAAGAGCTCCCAGTCCCCTCTTTGCTGACACTGAGCTGGGACCAACACGTCTAGATGCTGCTGAGCAGAAGCCCCTCACCCCTCCGCAAGCCCTCTGTCCTGCCCCCCAGTGGAGGAGGAGAACCCCACTATGTGGGGGGCAGGGGCAGCTTGAGATGGGACTTGAGCCCCAGGGTTTTGTCAACCACATCTGGGGGCTGCAGGCTGTGCCACTGGGCGAGGGGCCGGCGTGGGTTGGACAGCATGTCGGACCAGTGCCGCAGCTGGTTGCCTGTGGCCCGGCAGCCCAGGAAGAGTTTGCCGATGGGCTCGTTCTTGGTCACTTTGTCGTGATCCCAGACGGAGATGACCACGTCCACATTCTGGGGGGGGACACACAAGCAAGATGGTCAGTGGGAGGGGGCTCACCACAGCAGGGACCCTCTCAGCACTGGGTGCTGCAGGGAAACCCACCTGGATCTGATTGAAAGGCACCTCAAAAACAAACACCTCATTGAAGTAAGGGCTTAAGGTGTTTTTCTTCACACTTGTCTTCTTCTTCTTCCATTTCTTCCTGTTCAGGATGAGATGCACCTTGACAAAAGGATCTGAGGAGAGAGAGGACATAGCTGGCACAAGTGACAATTTTTGACTGATGAGCTCAGCCACAAAACAGCTTCCCTGGGCCATTCCCAAGCAGACCGCAGTATCCCACTTGTCACTCCTTGTGGTGAGCATCCACCCCTCTTCCCCTTGCCAGCCACTCCAGACCTCACCTCCCCTTGCTTCCTCCTGCCACAAGCCCTCCGTACCATCTAGCCATGGCATCTCCTTATTAGAGATACCTCCAGCTCTGCCCAAAGCTGGAGTATCTGTGCTAGGGAAGGCTGGGAGCTGGCCAAGGGCTGGGTATGGTGGTGGCAGCAAGAAGCAGGTCTTGGCACCAAGAGCTTTCAAGGCTTTGCAGCTCTTGGTGCCATCATTAAGGCCTGGGCAGGAGTACATCTGGCTGACCTGAGAGCCCGTGGGAGTCCATCCGCTTCAGCTTCTTGGCTTCCAGGATGAGCACCGTCAGCTTGCCAGTGCCGGGAACATAGCGCAGTGAGAAGCAGATCTCGCCCAGTTGCTCTTCCTGATGGAGAGATGCCAGAAATGAGGACCAGGCAGAGGAGCTGGGTCACCTGGGACTGGAGCAACAGACTGGCCCCAGGTTTCCTGGATCTCCCCCACCCTCATGCTTGCCCTTACGAGCCCGCTTCTTGGGATGGTAGCAAGTGAAGCAACAGCACATCCCTCCCAGCAGAGTTTCCCACCTGCCAGGACCAACCTCCACTTTACTGGCCACCGCCAGGTCACTCCACTGCTCGATGACATGCTGCAGGTTGACACTGGCCAGGGGCAGCCTGACCTCACCAATGATGTCATGCTTGGCAAAGCGGTTGAAGTCATAGATCTGCATCACCAGTGTGGATTCAGGCACCTCTGCCTGGGGTACCTGCAGGGGAGGACCCAAAAGCCTGGACTCACTCCTCAGTTTGCAGCCCTGCCCCCTCTGCCCCACGGGACAGGGCAGTGGATACAATACCAGGTCTTTCTCTGACACTTCTCCATCCCGGTTGCAAAGGCATCTCACTGCCTGGAGAGGTTTTTGTCCAAGGGGCAGTGCCCATGCAACGCAGTTGATGGGACAAAAAAAACACCGTCAGCTATAGTTTCCTACCAGGAAAGTGAAGCTCTCGTTGAAGATTGGGTTCAGGGTCTTGCGGTAAACCTTGGTCTCATACTTCTTCTTCATATCAGACGTTAGGTAGACGATCACATATGGATCAGATGTGCCTCCGCTGTCCATTGCCTTCAGCTCAGCTGCCTGCTTCACACCAACTTTCAGCTTAAAAGGAGTGATGTCCAAGGTCACCAGGTGGAGGAGGACAGGGCCAGATGACCAGGGGCTTAGTGGGAAGCAAGCAACTGCAGCAGGGAGGACGCCTCCATGGGACGTGGGTGGAAGAGCCAGCAGGCTGCAGGCAGGGGGAGAAGTGCAAGAGGGTATGGTCCACCTCAGTGGGCAGCAAAGAGGGACCATGCAAGAGCAAAGCCTTTTCCCTGCCGTGCCACGGCCGCAAGCATCCCCACCTCCTGTGCATGGAAGTTGTACTCCAGGGAGTACTGCAGCTTTCCTCGCCTGGTCTGTTCCACGCCCTGCTCCAGGTCCTCCATCTCGGGCTGGACCTGCAGCAGAGAGCAGCACTACACTCAGGATGTGCTCAGCCACATCCCTGGCCACGCTGTGCTCCCACCACCACCAGGCAGCGTGGCAGCAAACCTCTCAGGGAGGAGGGAGGTGGGGGAGAGGGGAAAGCAGGACGCACAAGACTGGTCGTGGTGGAGCTGCTGACAGCATGAAAGGTGACTCTCTCCTTCTTCTTGGGCTTCTTCTTGCAACAGCAGCACCTGACGATGCAGATGAGGAAGAGGAGGAGGAGAATGGCCACTGCCACAGCCACAGCGATGAGTGCCCATTTGGGTACTGGTGCAACGTTCAGGGAATGGAGATGGACAGAGGAGTTAAAACCAAGCAAAAACATAGAGAATACATTTAAACCCCTTCCTGGTGCTCCAGCATTAAGGACTTGTACTTTCAAAATTGCCCCTATAATCCTGAACGGGCCCCGTGCAGGGAGGCTGCGGCTGGAGAGCATTCCCCAAATGGGCAGCAAGGATGTCCTGTGCTCCTGGAGCAGCACGGTACCCCTCTGCAGCATCCCCACCCCAATGGACCCTGCTGGAAAAAGGGATTTGGAGGGAAAGAGACGTGGATACACAGCCTCAGAGTCCAGGAACACCCCCCCCGGGATAATGCTGCCTGAGAGGGCAGGGCAAGCGCTGCTGTACTCACGTGGGATCCGGCTAAGCCAGCCGCCCAGGAAGCCCGGCCGAGCCGTGGTGGCGATGGCCACGGGGCTGCTGGCAAGCGGGGAGGCCGTCGCCGTGCCTTTCCTGGCTGCCACCACCATGGCTAAGCTGGGGTGACCTGGGGACGCAAGCAAAATTAACAGGGTGGGGATTTCCTTTCCAGTAGTGCGTGTGCTACCGGTGGCCCAGGGCTCTAATGAGAGCAAACACAATTAAAACATAGAGCCCAGCGTAAGCATTTAGGGCTTGGCCACTTTGGCAATGAGGTGTGAAATGGAGCAGGAGGGAGCCGTGGGCGAGGAGGGCTCTGCGCCAGCCGGCCCCTCGCCTACAGCCTTCTCATTTATATCTTTGCAAGCATGCCCTCGGAAAGGGGAGGGAGCGGGGGCACGGATTAGGGAGTTTTCCTTTGTTTTTGAGAAGAGGAATCACCTGACTATACCAGAAAAATACCCAAGAGCTGTTTTGTGCTGTCTCCTCCCTGGCCAGGCAGCATGAGCTAGAGGGTTTGCTCAGCCCCAGGCAAACCCCACCATTAGCTAACACCTTTTTTCAGCTATTTCCCCCCACACCTTGCAGGCTGAGGAGCTGGAGGGTTTGCTCCTGGGCTTGCAGTGGGTCTGGTGCCTGCGTCGCAGGTGGCAGTGGTGCCACCAGGCTGGGGTCATGCTGTCTCAGAAACTTTGCGTAAGCCCAACCCGACCCGTGCACATGGCAACACTGATGCGGCTTAAGGGAAGGCTTCAAATTTAAAGCAGAATGTGTTTTCACTACTGCTGTCCACATAGCAAAGCTCTTATTCTAGCATGAACGCTTCCTCATAACCAAAACTTCCTCCTTGCCTCCTTTTGGGTGAGATGCGGCAGCGGGAGAGATGTGCCAGGAGACAGGCTGCACAGTGAGTGGGTCTGAAGCCATCACGGTGCTGGTAGCACTGGGCCCCATTGCCGCGACCGAGGCTGGCAGGTATGTGCCTGTTTGCCTTGGCTGCCCCAGCCGCCCGCCTCGCGTCCGAGCGGGTCCCCGCTTAAGCAGCCAGCGCTGCCTCGCTCTGCCTGCGCTCTGCCCACTTTCTGCCCACCCCGCAGGGCCATGGCTCCTTGCACGGGGATCCTCCTGGGGAGAAACCACCTCTGCGCTTCCCTCTGCTGAGCTTGCAGAGCCAGCAAGAGCCTTTAATTTTTCCAACCGTGGGCTTTGCTGCATGTGCGCAGAGGGCTGGAGGGTTGTGGGAATTGCTGTCATCCCTGCGGCATCATCACTGGAGCAATGAGGTGCAAGTTAAGTGACTTGCCCAGGGCCACCAGGGACATCTGTGCCATTGGACACCCGAGCTCCGCTTGCAGCCTCACCACCTGCAGCTTTAATGATCGGTTTCTCCTGTTCCCGCATGCGGAAATCCGTGGCCGGTGACATGCCTGTGATATTTAGGAGGCACTGGGCTGTGGCTCCAGGCTGTGGTGGTGGGTAGACACAACAGCGCAGGTGAGCAGGCACCCACCCAGCACAGAATTGGGTGTCTCAGCACTTTTTCCCTGCCAGACCCCCACAGGCTGTGGCACATTAGTCTGACACTGGCCCTGGCTTAAAAAAAAAGATCATCCCAGCCCTGCGGGGTGACCTGGGACGCTGTTTTGGGGATGATGGGGACAGACCTGCTGCGGTGTGGGAGAGGCAGTGCAATCCTGGTGGGCTCTGCAGAGAGCATGGAGCAATCCTGCTCCTGGAAAAGGAGCTGGGGGAGCCCTGCTGCTCGCTCCCACCCTGTGCTGACCAGGATCCCGAAACCAGACTTACCGATGTGTCTCCTTCCCAGCCTTAGTCTCTGTTCCCCGCTGCGTGAGCTCCGGGCCCAGCCACTGTGCGTGGCAGGGGCATGCTGCAGGGTGACACAGGACCCCGCCGGGTGCAGAGCCGAGGGTGCAGCAGGGATGGTGGCTGCACAGCACGGCCGAAACAGGAAAGTCTGCTTTGCCAGCCCAGGAACCAGGCGGCCCCAGCAACTCCGTCGGCCCCACCTCGCCGGTGACCCAAGTGGTGCTCACGCAGGCGAAAAGCCAGCGGGGAACTCCCTGCTGGACCAGGAAGCAAAACCTGCACTCCTGCCTGCGAGAAGCCGGCGGGCATCGCTGCCCAGATCTGTGCCCTGGCAAATTCCCTTCTTCAAGTTATCCCTGCAGTGATGCTTGGCTGGACCATGTGGCTGCAGGCATCTAGCACAAGGAGGCGGACACTTGCAAGGGGATGGGTGCATAGCTGCATCCATCCCTGGTGAGCCCTTGGGGAGCCCAGCTCGTTGACCCCCAGTGGCATGCAGTGGTTTAATGCACCATGCGAGGGCTTGGGAAATGCGTGCAGCAGTGGGGATGAACAGGGATGCTCTGCTCCAACACGGCAGGGAGTACAGACGGGGTGAGTGGATACTACTTAGGAGCAGCACCAGGCACATGGCCAGGAGAGATTTCACCGGCATCCCTGTCACATTAAATTTATGCTTGCACACTTTTTCCCTTGCTGCCAATTCAGCAAAGTCAGCCCAAAACCTGCCTTGCCACTGCACAAATTTGGGGCGGTGCTGGAAGCAGGGAGAAATACCACCAGTGAATGATGGCTGACGTGGACATGGGGGAGAGGCCCCAGAAACCAGACCCGTTCCAGCTCTGCCTGGCCACCCTCGCTCACTGGTCCTGCTGGATTTTCACATGGCCACCAAGGCGTTGCCACACCAGGCACTGGGCCACGGGAGAGATGCCTGGGCTGCCTCTTGGCCACCTAAAGCCTGGCCCCGCTCGCAAGCGCCCTGTACTCCCTGCTGCTCAGAGAAGCATCACCTCCAGGACCCCAAGATGCTGTGGGAATGATGCTGCAGCAAACCTCTCGGGAGGAAACATAGATGCCAAAAAACTTTTTGCTCTAAACTGGCAGTCCCAGAGGAAGCACAGGATAAATGCATAAGGGGGACGGGGGGAAAGGGAACGTGCCCAATAAAATCAGTCAGGGAAAGGGGGCTTGCATATGCATGCTAAAAGCTGAGCATATGAGTAGCCTTTTCAACAGGCTGTTTGCTAGAGACAAGCATCTTGGTGAAGCCAAAGTGCACAGGACCCCAGCCTGCACTTTGGGAGGAGATTTGGTGATGCCAGCGATAACCTGGTGCCATACACGGGGACAGCTGCTTGGCTTTAATGCAGGTGAGTTTGGTCTTCTTCGGCAGGAGCCAGGCTGGGGAGGCTGCTGTTGTGGACCATCTTCCAGCAGTGGGGCAGGGATGTGCCCCGGCTGGGCAAGGGGAAAGCTACAGGATGGCAGCCGCCCCTCTGTGTCAGCCCTCCCCCCCCCCCCCCCCCCCCCCCCCCCCCACTCTCAGGCAGAAAGGGGGTGTTGAAATACCCCGGCAGCATGAGCCTCGCAGGGCTGGGTGCTGCACAGCCTGTCCGGGGGAGCAAAGTCCCAGCCCAAAAATCACCCCTGAGGTGCATAACAGGCAGCCTCCAGAAAAGAAGGGAAAGGGGATCCAAAAACATGACAGTAAAATTGCAAATGTGGCCAGACCCCCACTGCACCCCGCCACGCTCCGCACCAGCCCTCCTCCCTGGCTCAGCTCCCTGCATCCGCCTGCGTACTCTGCAAGCCGCTTTTGAACGGGTACCCCTATATTTTTGGTCAAAACCACAACCGTTATGTATTCAAGGGCCGGGAAATGAGAGGTCTGGATGCACGCTATAAATACCCCCGCTACAGAAATAGACATCGCCGCAGCGCTCGTGGGCCTCAGAGTGGTGACAGAGCACAAGCTCTGAGGGAGCCCGAAAAGCATAAGCGGGGCTGAGCCCCTTCCCCGTGGCCGTGGCCAGGCCCAGGCTGCCATGAGCCGCCTGTGCGGCGCCGGCTGGGAAATGCAGTCTGGCCCGGGCACGACGCCAACCCAGCGGGCTGCCTACAAATCCCAGCACGCCGGGGAGCGGAGCTGCACCCCAGTCTGGCTCCTGCCTGCTTCCTGCCAGCACGGGGAAGGGGGAAATATAAACGGCAGCATCTCGGGCAAAGTTTGGATGCTGGCGCTGGACAGGCTGCGCCGGGGAGCAGAGGCAGCGCTGGCGGTGAGTTTGGGCTTTTCTCTCTAGCAAAAACACTGGCGGTGTGCAGTGGGGTCATAGCTGCTCCGTGCTACGCAGCTGTAGGGTGAGCTGCGGGGACCAGCAAGCATCCATCTGAAAGGCTCTCCTGCGCATCTGGCATTGTGGGCATGGGGGGTGCTCGCAGCGGAGATGTTTGTATGTGCACATATGCGTATCTGTACGTAAGCAATACTGCAGTTATCAGCGGCAGGTAGATGGAAAGGGGAAGCCAGGGTGGGTTTGCAGCACTTGGGAGGGGCAGAGCAAAAATTGGAGGTGGTGTTCTCCCTCCAGGAAGGGCTGCTCAGCTCCGTTGTCTCCTCTCATTTCATTTTCACTTTTAGAAAAGTGCTTGGCTGAAATTTGGTCAGAGGACAGCTTCTCCCTGCTCAGCAGACAAGGGCTGGTGCTTGCCACCCTCTGCCCGGCTCTGTGGGAGGAGATCCCTTCCCAGCATGGGTTACGGGTGGAAGAAGCAGAGATATGCTCAGCATCTCCTGGCTTTCCAGGCACCCCCTGGCTGGGGAAGCAGCCCTGCCGGCAGGGCTTTCCACCCCGGGGGCATCTGGGGATGCACATGCAAGCATCGAACCCCCATGGCAAGGCTCTGGCTCTCAGGGCTGGCATCAGCCAAGTGCATTTCCTACCAGCCCAGGCAACACTGAATAATAAGAATAAATGAAAGAAAATCAGGGCAAAAGAAAGGTCTCTCTGGAGACCCTGACTTGCCCTTCACACTGCGTGCTGGCTTTGATCTATGCTTGCACAGACCCCCAACCCAGTAATCAGGTAGGGATTAGTAACTGGTAAAAGAGGTTTTAACCCCCCCGCCATTCCCAGCACGTCTGTGCAGAGACATCATTGCTGCTTCTGCTCTCCAGAGAAACCCCACAGCATACTTGTAGGAGCTGCTGGGTGGAAACAACCCCTATGGGATGCCCTTTGGTGGGAATGGGAACAGATCCCATCCCACAGGCTGAATCCTAAGAGTTCACTCCTAACACTGACTAGTGCATAGAAATGAAGTGTACAGCGTGGGGGTTACAGAAACCACAGGACCTGGGTGTACAAAAATAAATGTGATTTCTTATTCAGCTGCTAGGCACAGGCAGACCATGTAACACCCCCTGCCCCCTGTGACTTTCATCTGCCAGACCTGGGTTAGCACAGCCTGCACTGAGACCTTTAGCATAGGGGCTGGCTGGCTCACAGGGCTGTGGAGGGGCAGACCAGCCCCATCAGAAGGATCCCATCCTGCACCCAAGCCCTCACCACACATCTCTACTTACTCAGGCCTTTTGCAGCTGCAGGTGAGCTGCTCACACAGTGAACTTGCTTATTTCTGGATACAAATTCACCATGCAAAACAAAAAAAAAGTAGCAAGAAAGGCAATAAGGATGCAAACTAGAAGCCTACCCATAAGACCTGACCCATTTTGACTTCTTAGGTCCAATCAATCTCCAAGCCCTAGTTAAGGTGCATAAAGAAATTTATTTTGCTGGAAAGAGCTTCACAACTGCTTTCAGCAGTTCCCCCCAAAGGAAAATACTCTTGAGAGGCGGGGGGAACCCAAACCAATGATCTGTGATTGAAAAGCCACTTCATCATATTTAATCGGAACTATTACACCAGGCTTTCTCAGAGCAGAGCTGTTGTCAGCAGAAACAGGTTCATTTGGGTTGCTCCACTTGGTGGGTAGGATGTCCCCTTTTCTTTCCACACTTCCCCCTCTCTAGATTGGCTGTATTATAATGTATCAGTTTAATTGTATATTTTCTCTTTGAGGCTGAAAGTTGAAGATGGCAGAGGCTGAAAGCACAGTCATAAACATCGATGTGAAACAGGTAAAAGGTTGTTCATTACAAAACACACATCCTGTATTTCCAAAGCAAGTTTTGAAACGCCACCGCAGAAAAGGACACACCACAGCCCAAAGCTGTGGTGGCCTGAATTGCTTGTGCCTAGGTTTTGGCAGAAGTGGCCTGCCCCAGGGCTGCTGGCCACCTGGTCCCAGTGAGGTCCATGTGATTTCCACATGGGAAGAGGTTGCAAGACTGAATCTCCAGTTGCATGGACAGGACGGGTGCATTTTCTCACACGTAAATTTTGGAGCAGCCAGGGAGAAAGCAGCAGCTTCTGTACATATATAAAGACTCTATTATACTCTCCAGAACAGATACAAGTGAAGGGGAAAACCACCAGTACGTGCAGAGAAACACAGCAGTGCCCAGCTCAGCACAAACAGGCAACCATGGCTGTGCTGTGCCCACAAACACCAAAATTATGAAGCAATATCTTCTGGCATGTGCTGTCCTCAGAGTACATGGCACTTACCAGACAGGTTAGGGTTTCACAACTGCCTGCCCCATCCTTGGTGGCCTGAAAATGAAGATTGGGCTTGGTACCTCTTCTCCAAAGGCCCTCTGGCATCAGGAACCGTGGCGCATGCGCGATGCCTCCAACACCCAACCTCACCACCCTGGTCAGGGCAGATCTGTGTCTCCCTGCTCACCCCACCTCCCCAGGCTCCTTCTTTGCTGTCTCCTAACCCCTCTTTCCTCGCTGTCCTGCAGAAAGACCCCAGTGAGGCACTGGTCATTGCAGTGACCACCAGAGCCATCTTCAACCTGGAGGAGGAGCACAAGCTCTACCTGGAGAAGGGCAAGGAGGAGTACACAAGGCACCAGCAAGCCAACCAGGACAAGCCCCTGCCACCGGGCACAGCCTTCGCCTTCATCCAGGTGAGCCCCACACCTGGCACATGCAGACACTCGCAGGATGGGGTGAAAGCTCAGCTTTCCCAGCTTTAGGTCTCAAGTCCCGTCATGGGGTGCAGATATGCCTGTCCTAGACTCTTGGCCTTGTTGCAGGGCATCGAGACCTGTGTTCCTCACCAGTCCCACATGTCCACCTCCCCCCCAGTGGGTATCCTGCTCCCTGCCCTCCTGGTGATGGCTTTTGCAGTACATTTGCTCTGCCTGGCTCTCCATAACATAGCCTTGCCATAGCTGACAGATGCAGCACAAACCAGTAACCTTAACTGCAAAAAAGCCCCAGCAAAGCCATTGCAGTCATGCCCTTCCAAAACAGTCTCATCTCCTCCTCCCAGGCGGCGCAGTATGTGAACAAGAAGATCCTGGAGACCAACCCAGCAGAGAAGGACCTCTTCGACATCCTGGTGCTCTCCAACAACAGCCCAGAGAGCGGCATGCGCATCATCAACAGTGCGAAGCACTATGGTAAGGGGGCCCCCATCCCCAGGGGTGTCTGCTTCCCCCTGGGAGGCTGCAAAGCAGATACGGCACCACAGTGGAGCATCAGTGGCAAATACAGAGCCGGGGACACAAGGGGAAGGGGTTATTTTGAAAACAAGCCCAGTTCCTGCCTGGCCCACGCAGCTTGCCCAGGGTGCCGGAGCACACCCAGCATACAGGCTCCTTGGCAGAGCCCAGCTCCCTTCGGCCATATCCTTTGTACCATGGGGTCTGGCAGAATTTTGCACAGCCTTGGCATCCTCAGGCAGCTACTAAAAAGCAGAGTCCTTAAGGAAAAAAAACCAAACCAAACCAAAACAAAAACCACTAAATCCCAGAGTACTGTCAGGAAGGCTCATTTAAGGGAGGGATGAAGGGAATATTTAAACTGCACTCTGCAGTTTTGTAGGAGCAACAGCGCAAGAAGATGCAGCAAGAACATGGGTGTGTTCCCCACACAGCACTGGGAGACTAATTGCCCCAAGCTCTGCAGCAAAGCATGCTGAGACCCCGGGGAGGGAAGGGGGGGCTGTGAGGAGAATGTTGCCCCATAACAGACTTTGCTCACATTCCCTGACCCAAAGGTCTGGAGATCTCAAAGTTCTGCTTCGTCAGCGACGAGGACTCCACGCAGTACCTGAAGTCCCATGGGGTCAAGCTCTTCCTTTCGGCTGACAGGACAGATGTCTGCAATGCCCTCCGGAGAGGTGTGTTCTCCCCTCCATCCCATGTCCCCAAACCCACCACATTTTTCCCAAGCAGCTCAGTACTAAGAGGCAACACCAGAGCCCATGCTTTCACGGGGGCAAGGTGGGGTATGGTACATTGATTACCAGTACAGTCCTGAAAAGTTCAGTCTCTTCTTCTGTCCCCAACAGTAGCCTTGCAAACACACCAGGGTTTCTCAGATGTCTTCACAAGTCACCAAGTGCTTTATGCATAATTCTGGCCATAGATCTGCCATGGGCTAGTCATGCCCTACTTGACATTTAAGCCTTTCTACCAAAGATGCTGCCTGTTGCTGCTCCCTGGATCAATGAGAGTGCAACGCTGGGTTTTGTAAGGATGCTACAGAAAATTGCTTTCTTGGTACGTGCGGAGTTACCATGTGCTCAGCGATAGATGTAAGCACATGCTTGACCTGGATCGGAGGGAGTGCAGTCGCCCCAACAGCTCTAATGGGATTAATCGCCTCCTTATTAATTTGCTGGGCTATGAGCACATCAGCTGGCCAAGGTCCTTCAAGGTCAGGAGCAAGCCATCTGCAGCCTGGGCTTTCCTTTGCTACGCAGCACATTCCTTGAGCCTCCTTGAAGAGCACCATTGCTCTGACAACTCTCTCTCATCTGGGGGCCTTGGTCCACGGATGAGGGCGGGCAGGGAGCAGCCTGTAGGAAGGGGCCTGTAATTAAGCCAATTACCCCAATCAAGTAGAGGTGCCAGTCCCTATTACTCACAGCACAGAGTGCTAAATCTGGGCATTAAGGCCAGGCTTGGCAGGGTGAGTGAGCACCAGGAGGAGGGCTGCTCATGCCCACACAACCACCCATCATCTCTTCACAGACCGAATATCTCTCCAGACACCAGAGTCTGATCAGCAGCGCTGTCTTGTCCCATCCCCATCCCCTCAGAGGGGTAACACAGCCCTAGAAAGGCTGGGCTAACCCCCCCCCAGAAACACCCCTGGCTTGAAGACCCCAACATTTGAGCTGTGGGACAGGTCCATGGCAGNAGCCCTAGAAAGGCTGGGCTAACCCCCCCACAGAAACACCCCTGGCTTGAAGACCCCAACATTTGTGCTGTGGGACAGGGCCATGGCAGATGTGCAGGGAGCAGCTGGCCATGCACGAGCTGCCCCCAGGAGGAGGTGTCCCTCCTGACCCCCACCTTGCTCTCTCTCACAGGGGTCTCATCAGCGCTCGTCTTCCAGCAGGAGGTGCATGCCCCCAGCACCCCGCTCCGTGTAGTGTTCGATGGGGACGCTGTGCTCTTCTCTGACGAGACAGACCAGGTCTTCCGGGACCAAGGGCTGGAGGGGGCAGTGGAGTATGAGCGGGCGATGGAGGCTGTGCCCATGGGAGAGGTGAGCAAGCCACCCCACTTTGATGGGCATCCACAGGTTCTGCATGCACCGTGAGCATCTCTTCCACTAGGGCTTTGCCATGAGTGGCCAAAAAAGCACAAATCCTTACAGGATCCCTTTGCATGCACCATTCAGTCCCTGGTGTGGGCCTGATCTGCAGTCCCACTGGAGATGGATCTGGCCTTATGTCTCCTATAAGTGAGCATCAGCTCCCAAATACCCAGAGTTGTGGATTTGTAGGCCTGGACCTCTTGCTGTGCAAGTCCCTGCAGGACTCGGACCCAGAGGCACTGCTTGCTGGGATGTACCTTCCTGGTCACTTTGGGATTAGGATGAGCACCACAATGCTTACCTTCCTCCCAAGCACCCCAGTGCGCAGCAACAGTCCCAGCACTGCCCAATCCTGCACCAAACAGGTGTCCCTATGCTCTGCAGAGCCCTGAGAAACCTGGAAGAGGAAAAAGTGTCTTGTACAGGCAGAGATGTCCCCTTATTTCCCACTCACTGCCAAGTGTCTTGCTGTGCTTCCAGGGCCCCCTGAAGGCTTTTGCCATGCACCTTGGGAAGATGCGCAAGAAGTTCAGCCAGGAAAAATCCCCCATCCGCACCTACCTGGTGACTGCCCGCAGTGGCCGGGACATGGGCATCCGAGCCATCAAGACACTCCGGGAGTGGGGTCTGGCCATTGATGAGGCTTTCTTCATGGACGGGGCTCCCAAGGGCCCCATCCTCGCCCAGATCCAGCCCCACATTTTCTTTGACGACGGCCTTCATAACATCCAGGGGGCTCGAGACGTGGGCGTACCCTCTGCCTGGGTCCCTTCCTGCTGCTGATGGGCTGCAGGCCAGCAGACCTCTCTCCCAGCAGCATGGGAGACCAGGACAGTTGAAGGCAAACCTTCTGGTGGAGAGGGAAGGAATTCCTAACCTGCAGCAAACAAGCCTCAGGGAAAGGGGGCAAGAGCATTGCATGAGAGCACAGACTACCAGGCAAGACTTGATGTTCATTTCTGCTCCTGATAGGTCCTTTAGGTCTTATGATAAAGCCAAAAAATGCAGCTATTCCAGAAAGGAAGGACACCTTTGCTGTGACACTGAGGACTATCACCTACATAGCCAGCAGGACCTGGGGACTTTTCTCTTCTGCAGAAAAATAAATGAAGCTATTGCCCCATACATGAGCTAAAGGAAGCATGAAACCGAGCACTAGAAATGCTAGCTTTGGCTGTGCTCAGACAGCGTGCAAGATTTATTCCTAGGACCTCTGCCCAAAGGAAGCCCTCAAGACCCTGCCTCACCAGACACACTCAGATTGACTTCCTGAGGAGGCTGATGTGCTAGCAAGTCCTTCAGGCATCTCCAGCCAAACTCAGCAGAGGGAGAAATATTTCAAAGCTGTAAGGGACCTACAAACTTTTTAGAAACGGGTGACCAGGTTGAAGCAAGCCCAAGCTGCTCCCCTTTATGGAAGAGGTTATAGCACAAGTCACCTTTCAACAGGCATGCAGGCTGCTCACAGAGACCCAGACCTGTGGGATGCTCAACTCCTGGAGCTACAGGAGATGGGCCAGGGACAAGGCTTCAACCCAGGTCTGAGATCCATCCATGAGACAGGGCTGCCACGTAGTTCCAATGTCCCACCAGGAGAGGGCACTGGAGATGGGCTGGTTACAGGACAAGCCATGCAGGTGTCAGGGCTGTAGATCAGCACCCCAGGAGCCAGAACACAACTAGGGGCCCGGGCCTGAGCTTGAATGGGTCTCCAGGGCTGTGGGCAGAGAGTGTGGGTGGGAGTCCCAGATGTGGCTGTTCAGGGCAGGTGGGGTCCATGGGTGTGCTCAGGAGCCTGCCTGGTACCGAGCCACCAGCTGTGCAGGGATGCCTCTTCTCCAGCAGTTTGGACTCTGCTCCTAATTTTCCTGAGGAGCAAGCAGCCCCCCAGGATTCACTTGCAGGTTTCTTTCCCCAGGGCTGGATATAAGCCGTTGCCACTAGAGGCCACTGTGCTGCTTGGGGATACGGCACCCCGAAAACCCCAGGAGCTCCCCAAAGCCACTTCATAATAAAACACAAACTGGCTGCTCAGGGCAGTGCCAGCTTGGTGGCAGCGGGATTATGGATGGAAGAGATAAAGATGATGGTGGCTTAGTTTTTTTAATCTCAGTGTAATCAGAAAGTAATTTTTTTTAAAAAAAAAAGCTTCACAAGCGTCGCTCTCACCAATGCCTTGTTCCCCCCAATAAATAAATAAACGAGCATCCCTGTGTGAGCGCTTGTCCCTCATGCCGTGTTCAGTGGCGTGGGAGGAGGGCTGAGGTAACTCTGTGCTCTTTTACAGGTATTTGGTTCCTTTATCCAGTCTTATATGTGCGCATTGAGCTGGGTTCAATACACAAGAAACCTTCAGTGGACTTTGGATTAGCCACTGCCAAGCTTCTGGCACCCCCAAACCTGCGCCCTTCTGCTACCCTGGGCTTTGGGGGCTCTGCAAATCTCACCCTGCCAAGGGGAGCTGCTGGCCCCACTGTGCCACTGGCATGGGTCCTGTCCCTGCCACCATGGCCACCACGCAGGGCCAAACTCAGGGCTGTCAGGGCAGAGCAGGGCAGGCTTACTCATGCGCAGGGCTTTGTGAGGAAGCCGTCTCCAAAGATACAAAGCCCAGCAAGGTTTTGGCACTGGCAGTCTGGCCCCTGGCCTTTTCACTCAGTCCAGATGCTGAAATTAGATGTCTCGAGGTACCAACATCAACAACATCAGCTACTCATCATTCACTAATAACACTAAGCACCCGTCACCCTCAATCACTGAGCAAACATTAATTACAGGATGCTCAAAACATGCCCGGTGAGCAGGTACAGATGTTCGTCCCACTTTTATGCAGGTCAGATACCACCGGGTTCGGCGCGGGGATCCAAGCAGCCATGTCCAGTCCCGCTCACCAGGCACAGCCACCTGCTTCAGTGGCAGCTGGCAGCAGGGACACGGACACAGCGGTGGTGGCGGTGGTGGTGGTCCCGGACATCCTCCACCACTCTGACCTACCGCCTTTGCCANTCCCGGACATCCTCCACCACTCTGACCTACTGCCTTTGCCAATGCCTGGACAGCACCAGCAGGAGCTCGGTCAACACCTTGGCCGAGGGGGAATTAGCCGAGTCAAGGGTGGTGGGGACAGGCCCACGTGAGCCTTCACAGAGCATGAGCTGCTGAGGCAGGGGGAAAGCGCCACGTGCCTTCCTCCAGCACTGTCAGCACAGCAGGGGATGACGGGGCGAAATGTGCCCAAAATGGGAAAAAAAGGAAGGAAACTCAGGGTTTGCGGGGTTGCATCATATGGGGCTAAGTGCAGCTGCTTTGGGCCATGGCTCAAAGGTGTAGTATCAAAACTGCCTTTTATTGCCCTGCTCCAAAGATGGAGCATCAAAAACACTCTCTGGCAAGGAGCGCTGCAGCTTCACCCTCTGCTGCAAGGGCAAACTTTTTTCTGTCTTAGAGGCATCTATAATAAGTTCATTAATGCTTGGCATGTTCCTCAAGTCTTGGCTTCCTGTGGTATTTTAATGACCCTCCTTCAAGGGGTTGCTGGTGCCCAGGGGTCTCCTGCTGCTGCTACAGCCCAAAGGGGGTTTAGTTGCTGGGGCTGGTTGCAGGATGCTTCTTGGATATCTATCTCAGGTTTTGGGGGCCAGGGCAAGGAAGGAGCAGGTAATACCACCATGCCACCCACCAGGACATGCTCCCTTTGAGTCCTGCCGGGTTTCACACTTTTCCACTCTGGGAAAAGAAATTAAAGGGTGCAAGGGGGGCTCCGAGGGCCTGCACTTGATTCTGGCCATTGCTCTTCAGCAAGCCTGCGCCATCCCAGCCGAAGCTGGCACTGACCCACCACTGCTTGGGAGAGCCTCATGACACCCTCCAGGTGAAGGCAGGGAAGCGGGCGATGCTCCCACTCCGCTCAGCCGCAGGCAGGCCGGCTGCCTCCTCCACCAAGCCCAGCTCTGCCGGCGGTGCAGAACAAGCAACCCTTGTTTCAGGGGGGGCGCGTGACCCCAGAGATCGGAGGCTGTGGCCGGCTGGCCCCAAGGAGTTTGCAGGAGACCTTTGCCCAGGAGTGTGCCCTTAATCCCCCACTTAATGCATCAGTGAATTTAGGGTTGCAATGCTAAAAGAAAAAAACAACTTAGCACTAAGAGTGAGAAAGGAATTTTTTATGAAATGGTGGCACTGCAAAGAAGGAAGATTGGTGGGTATTTAGCTGCTAAGAGACATCTGCATTGGCAGTGTCCGAGCAGTTCGGCTTTATTGACTCCTGGCTGCAGCAGGAGAGGATGTTGGAGGCTGCAGGAGCCGGGCACAGATGCAGTGTCCACCAGGGATGCTCCCACATCTCCCTCCACCCATAACCTACAAGGACCTTCGACCACAAGCACGGGGCAATCATCTTCACATTTTTGACCTAACCCTAAGCCACACCAGTAACAGAGCTCCTTGGGAAACACTCAGGGGTTCCCAGACAGGGAGGCTGAGATGCCAAGTCCCATGCTGCAAATAATTATAAACAGGGTGTTTTCCATGCAGAAGCTCAGAGAGAGGGTGTGCAAAGCCGCATACTGTGTTTGCCAAGGTGCTTAAACATGGGTCCAAGATCTTAACCCCAGGCAGGCACGTTGGAAAATGCTGGCTGCGGCAGCAAGTGAAGCCGGTGCTTAGGAGAAAGGTGACAATAAATAGGTGGGAATTAAGAGCCTTCATGGGCATATTGACACAGCGACAGCCACCCCAGGAGGTTGGGATTGATTCACCAAAGAGGAGCTGGGTGGGAGCTCCCACTCCAAGGAAATACATTGCAATTTTAAGCCAATCCTTGGGTCGCCATGGAGTATTGACCCTCGTCTTTCCAAGCCCACCCTCCTCCCAGGAACAGAAGGCTCAATTGCTTTGGTGCTTTGTAATATGGAGAAGATGTAATTGCATAAATGATGGTCTTCTCAAGGCAGCTTCGGCTATAAATTAAAGGAAATAATTAAATGGCATCTAGTGCTGGCAAAAAAAAATGAGATAGATGGCACACTTGGATGAGGCTGGAGGCACATCTCTGCATCAAGCATGCAGATCCCACCTGTGAGCTGATACCCCCCACCCCAAGCTGGGCTCACCTGTCCCCAGGGACCATGGCAGGGATTGCTCAAGGCGGGCGACGAGGTGAATCGGGTCCCCGTGTTCCCCATCACATCCTGGCGTGGGAGGCGATGAATCGATGCCATCATTGCCACTTACCACCTCATCCCGTCAGCCGTCGGTCACGCTGCCTGCTGCCAGTGCCTGCCAGGGTTGTTGTTGCCCATCCCCGGCAATTTCAGCCTGCTGCAAAATAACTCGGGTGAGGCAGACACCACGAGATCCCTGCCCCAAGGAGCAGACAGGGCCAGCAGCCGGGGTGAGGCAGGTCCCCTCCTCCCCAAGATGGATGCCAGGCGTGTCCCCGGCCATGGGGGAGGATGCGCTGGGGGATGCGGAAGGATGTCCTATGCTAAGCGGGGTCAGGCGCAAGCAGGAGGTGCGGGGGCAGTGAGGATTTGGGCAGGGCCACGGAGTGCGTGGGATGCAGGGACAGGCGATGCCGAGTTTGGCAGCAGCCCGGCGAGGCACAGTGGCGTATGCGTAAACCCTAGTGAAGACATCAGCGCGTCTCACAGGCTTAAACATCATAAGCATTTTGCTATATAAAGCCTTTTTTTAAAAAAATAGCTAGGGGAAAGGCTGGAAGAGAAGGCTCTGATGGAGAAGGTCCACTAGGGTGAAAGCACCCTGTGCTCAAAGCCTGCTGCAAATGGCCCTGATGGGGATGGAGCCACGCTCAGGGCTCCTTCCCATTATGACACCCAGCCGTGGCACCTAGCCGCTGGCGAGCCACCCTCACCTGCCACCACAATCAAGGTTTGCAGTGGGAGAGACACCAAGGGAACAATTACCACCTAGCCGAAGCCTTTTTGCATCTCCACTTAGCATCTCCCCAAGGTCACTGCAGCCCATGCCGGCAGCCAAAAAATGTTTAAGCAGGCCGCCCGCCAGCTCTGCCTGCAAACCAGCCCCAGCCAGCACCAACAGACCAGGGATTGCCACCACCCGCGGTGCCCGGGACATCTCCCTCAGCGCCTGCAGTGCTGGGACGTGGCAGCCAGAGCCTGGATGAGTCCCTTTGCTGTGCTGAGTACAACCCCTCCCCTGCTCCCACGTTTCCCATCAGCCAGAGCTGCTACTAAAGCACCTTCAGGTTTGCTTTCGCGGGTGTCACCCAGAAAGAGGGTGTAATTTGGGATGTGCTGGTGCCGCTGAAAAAACGCGCCCTCACCTTGTGAATTGTACACCAGTTTAGGAAACGGCGTTGAGAGTGGGCGAGGTCCTGGCATCGCGCCGGGAAAAATTTACCACCGCTTCGCTCGGGGGCTCGGGGCTGGTGAATCAGGCTCTGCTAATTAGCTGCATCCAGCAGCTTCACGCCGGCACCGGGACCTTGAGTTGGAGTCACGGTGTTTGCAACCAGACCTGCCCGGACTTGTGCGCCTGTAGGCTCTGCTTGGCTCAGACTGAGGACTATTCTTCTTTTTTCCTTTAGCAGTGAGCTGCAAAATCCTGAACACGTTGTTCTGAATTTGAAGAAGATGTTCATCCTCTAGAAATCCCACCCGCAGCTTTGCATTTAACACCTCTTGGCCAAAAAGTAATCAGTGTTTCTGAACTGAAGCTTTCCTTGCCCTTTAGGTCATTGCAGTTCAGAGCATTGGCTACCACTGCAATAAATAAATAAATAAATAAATAAAAACATGAATGAAAGGGCGAAGGCAAATGCACAGCCAAACACAGGAGAAAAAGGCCACCGTAGCATCCCTGCCTGAGAAACTAAGTAGCATCAGGTCCCTGCCCATGCAGCAAAGGGCATATGGGACACCTCGGTGTCACCTGCGGAGGGGACCCCAGTCTCCCAGGGCTGGGGCTGGTGCACCTCCCCGGAGGAGCCGCTGGGGCTGAGTCATTCAGCCTCTTCTTGGGAATCCTCTCCGGCAGGGATCATGGTTGCGAAAGTGTGGCCCGCTCCCAGGGGTGCGTCACCCCACACCCACGGCCATGGCCGCAGGGAACAGCACTCCGGCTCACCCCCGTAACCAGGGGAATGCGGGGGGCTGGGGAGACAGACCAGCAAGGAAAGGGCTTCATCCACCATGCTGAAAATAGCAAGGAGGGACAGGTCCCTCAGCCACCTCTCACACATCTCCACCTGCTCTGAATGCCTTGGCCGTAGGACTCCAGGTCTTGCTCCAAAAACAGGGAAAAATGCCTAAAACAGCCCCTTCCCAGGCTCATGCCAGCCTATCTTTTGAAGATAACACCATCCAGCTCTCACAGTCCCAGCCTATAAATACCCAAACATCCCACAGAGGTGCTGAGGTAGCCCGAATGCAGAAATTCAGACTCCTTGCCAGGGCCACTGGTCCCCCAGCATGCAGGCACAGTGGTGGCAGCTCTGAAACCACCAGTGCCAAGAGCTGGAGACAACTTAAACACTCTGGGGATACCCCCCACTCCAGTCCCTTCCCATCCTGTGAGCACCCAGGAGAGGATCATCATCATAACGTTCCCCGACGTGGCCCCGTCCTCCCGTTTTCCCAATAAACCATTGGGAAGTGACTGGGCTTGGCAGTGGGATGGACATGTAAATCACTTAGAGAAGGACATCTAAAAGCAGCGACCCTCTCGCGTTGGTACGAGAGCAGCTCTGGATTCAGATACAAGCCCTGCCACCACGAAGCCTGAGCAAAAGCTCACTCATAACAGCTTTCCTAACAGCAAAGCTTGCCCTTAATCCCTTGGGAATTAAAAAAAACAGACACAGGCTGGGTCCAGACTGCTTGACCCTACTGAAAGACTTTGCTCTGCAGTGCGTGATGGTATGGGGCTAGCACGGCGTGCCATCCTCACCAGCCCATCCCTGCACGCCGGAGCCCACTCCGTAGCCACGGGATGCTGGGAGAGACTAGCCAGACTGGAAACGCTCGTGGAGGAGCTGCTCTAGGTGCCCCAGCCTGGGGGGCAGGGGCGGCTACTGTTTCCCGACTGCTTCAAAGAGGAGGAAGGAGGGTTGGTACCTCGCCGGCTCCACCGCGGGCGCTGGGAGAGCCTGAAAGGGTGTAGGGAAGCCCCGGGCCTGGCGTCAGGACTATCCCTGTTGTCTACAAAGCATGTTTGCAAAGGTGTTTAGAGCCCTTGGGGAGGGTGGGTTTGCTTGGGTGGGACAGCATTTGGGTTAGGTTATGCCTGACCCGCTCCCACCCGCCGGCGCCCAGTGCTGGGGCTGACGTACCTGGGGTGACAAGAGGAGGATACCCCCGAGCCGGAGCCCACGGCAAAGGGGATGACTTCGGGGTCGGGCTACAGATGCTGGGGGACCCACCACGCCTTGGCCCCTTGCCCAAAAAGAGCCTGGCGGGGTTTTGCTGAGTCACGTGGTGCCGTGGGGCCGGGAGAGCGCCTGGGGTTTTGCTGACTCAGGGTCAGTGGCGCTCGCCCTGACCACGCGCCCGCGGGGCAGGAGGGAAGCGGGGGCTGGCCGGCCTCCAGGGAGGCACCGCCGAGCCTGGCCGAAATAACGGGACCCGGCAGGCTCAGCCAACGCCTCTGGCCATTGTGCTGGAAAACCTCATCCTGGTGAGTGCCATGGGGAGGCACGGGTTTCCCGATATACCCAGCTCAACCGAGGCATGGCAATTTGGACAGCCGGTGGGACTGGATGCAGCCCAGGACAGACGTACCCCCTAAAAACACTCGTCACAGACCACAGTCAGGGGACGGTGAGCGCAGACCCCGGGGCAGTGAGATGCTGTCACAGACGGCAGGAGTATGGAAGAGGCTCAGGGAGAGAGGGTGGGGAGAAGATGGCACAAGCGAGGTGCCAGCGACACGACCCAGAGATTTTCCAGAAGCTGCATGAACACGAAGGAGGCGGGCAAGGGACAGGGACCCCGCCGTGAAGCCAGGTGTCCCCCACCCTAGCAGTGCCCAGTTCGTCCCACGGGCCGGTGCTCCCCCATCCCTGAGTCTGGGCACAAGCAGGAGCAGAACACAAACACCCCTATCCCTCAGGACTTGGAAGGGAACGCGTCTGTAAATCCGATTTTATTGTTATTTTTTTTTCCCCGTTGGTCTCGTGGCTCTGTAAGAGCTCGGTTGGGGCAAACCGGGCAGAGATTAGCTCTGTCCGCCACCTCCCAAGCCAGCCGGGTGGCACCTTTGAGCCCCGCAGCGACACCCTGGGGGTGGCAAAGAGCCCGTCCCGGTGCTCCCAGATGCTCGGCCCGGCATGCTGCGGGGGGGAACACAGGGTCTGCTGGCGGCCGGTGGCCCCCTGGGCTCTGACCAGCACCAGCATCATCCTCGATGGCTGTAGGTGGCACTTTGAGGGGGAGAACATCTGACTTGGCACCCCCCTCGGCCCCTCCCAACCAAGCTATGGTCCGGGATAAGCCCATCTCCCCCCTAAAACCCTCAGCCCCAAGAGACGAGCCCCCCCAAACTGGGGTTGTCCTGGGGCCAGGGAGAAGCATGGGGCTGGGGGGCCGCCATGGCCCCCCTGGCCGGGGGTGGGGGTGGGGGGGNGGCCCCCCTGGCCGGGGGTGGGGGTGGGGGGGTGCAGACATCCCGGTGGGCCCAACTGCAAAATTAAACCCCACTGGTGAACAGTGGGAGAGTGGCCGCGGTCCGTGAGCAGCCGTGGGCTTCTGGCAGGCTGAGCCTTCGCCATGCTGGGGGGGGCGCGGGGGAGGGGGGTCCCCCTACCTCCGCAGGGAAGAGAGAAAAGGCAGAAAACCTGGAAAGGCGGAAAAAAAAAAAA
>RSEF01000005.1:15952064-15973065 GCA_003993805.1 Himantopus leucocephalus
GGGGGGGGGGGGGGGGGGGGGGGGGGGGGGGGGGGGGGCGGCACCCCCGGCCCCGCACCCCACGCGGGTTCCTCCGCCCCGCCCCGCCCTCACGTGACGCCGCCGGTTGCAATTTTAGGCCGTCAGCTGACTCGAAAAATCCTTGGAGAGGGGCCGCCGCGCCTACAAAAACAGGGGAGGCGGCCGGGCGCGGCGTTCGCGGCCTACCAGTGGCGGGACCCTCCGGCCTGTGTAGTTCCCCACCACCACCACCCCTGCCACCGCCACCGCCGCTATGGGGCCCCGCGGCCGCCTCCTTCTCCTGCTGCTGCTCGCCCTGGCGGGGCCCTGCGCGGCCCTCATCAGGTGAGCCGTGGGGGTGGGTGTCCTTCAGGGTCTGGCTGAGCCCCTCGGATGGGGTGGGGGTGGCGGGGGGACGTGGGGCTGATCTGCTGCCCATGGTGGGGAGGTCTCACCTTGGTTGCGTCTGTTCCCGGTGACCTTTGGCGGCCACATGCCATGCCCCCACACCCCTCCCTCCCAACCTCCGGCTTTGGAAAAAGCAATGAGTGTGGCAGCATGGCATGGGGGACCAGGCATGGGGTGCTGGTGGTGGGAGCCTACACCTTGTCTGCCGTGTGGTGGCGGGTCCCCTGATTTTGGTGGAGCTGTGCTGCTCCCCTGTTTGCACCCTCCACCCCCCCATTAACAGGTGGGTGTTTGTCGTCTGCTTGCAGGATCCCCCTGACCAAGTTCCCCTCCATGCGGCGGGTTTTGAATGAGGTGGGCAGTGAGATCCCGGACATGAACGCCCTCACCCAGCTCCTCAAGTTCAAGCTGGGCTTTGCTGACCTGGCTGAGCCCACTCCAGAAATCCTGAAGAACTACATGGATGTGAGTAACCTCTCCCTGCTGACCACTCCCCCTCTGCAGCAGACCCTGGCCCAATTCTAGGGGTACCCATCCCAGAGCGGGGATGTGATGGGACAGGACATGCCAGCCTCGTTGTCCCACCCCTTCCAATAGTGGGAATGTGAAGGAGGGAAAGATTTTGACCCTGTAGGAGAGATTCGTGCACCCCCATGGCTTGGTGGGTGAGTGGCAGAAGTTACTTCCCGTCATTGCTAAACTAAAAATACTAATAATTATAATAACAATAAACAACCCACTGCCACCCAGCCAGGAGCTTTGCAGCTTCTGTGACATATTTCCTTTCCCCTTTGTCACTAATTAACGATTGTAAATAGGGACCTGCTCATGTGCAGTCCTTCTTAGCGTCTTCTGGCCTGTTCGGGCTCTGCTTTCTGCAAGACAGGGGCATAAAATTATGTTCCACCCCTTGGGGCATTGGAGCATAAAAGTGAGTCCTGAGCAGGAGGAGAGGGTTCAGGCTGGGCACCAGCTTGCTATGGGACTGGGGGTGCAGGATTCCTCTCACTATCATTAATCTTCTGCACAGCCTTGGGAAAAGCCACCCTGCACCACCTTCTTCTCAGCAGCTTAGGGGGCAAAGGGACCTTCATGGTGGAAGCAGCCAGATAAAGGATGTGAGGTTTGACCTTGCACAGCTACCAGATGCTTGTGGGGTTTCCTGTTTCTGGCTTCCCCACTGGGTACCCTTGTAGCTCTTGGGTGGGGGGGTGGTATGCAAGCGCTGGCTGGCTCTGGATATTTGGGTGTTAATTCAGGATATTCCCCCCTGCTCCCCTTCCCCAGGGACTCTTGTCACCCAGCCAGCACTGTCCTGACAGGACTGTGCTAGGAAGGGCCACCGGTGTTCTAATTGGTGGTGTTGAAAGCCAGGGCGCTGGCGGTTGCTCCACAGCGTTGTCTCTTGTGCCTGTGGCTTGGGCTGCCACTTGAAGTAGAACTCTGCTCCCTTGTTGCAGGGGGACCAGCCCAACCTGCAGCAGGAGATAAGGGACTGCTGGGTCCCTCCTGGTCTGGCCAAAAATGCTCTTGCTGCCAGAGGAGCTGTTGGGAGGAAAGGCACAACCTCCCCTATAGTGCCCTTGTATGGTCCCCACCAGCCCCTGGCACCCCTCGTGGGTCTATGTGTGTGATTTATGGGGCCCCTATACCGAGGGTTAATTTTCAAGCCCCAGCAATAATTACAGAATCACTGGAAGCAAGTGCTGCCTCCCCATTATGGCTAATTGCAATGCTTTATTAATGACTCGGCAAGCAACCCCTGCAAACTAAGCATGCAGGAGGTGAGCAGCTTTGATAATGCCATTTTCTTTTTTATTTTTTGCCCCCCCCCTCCCCCCGGTCTTAATTAAGTACATGGGGGGTTTGGAAAGGCCATGGGCTGACTTCCCTTGCTAGCAGCCTTGTCTCCAGGGCCCTGATCCAGCTGCTCACCAAGCATGATGTGGCTGTGTGCCACATTGGGAGGATTGGGGAAAAATGGGTCTGTCTGGGACCTGCCAAGCATTCCCCATTCATCCTTTCCCCTCCGGATAGAGGGATGCCCTGCAAACATCTCAGCCATGCAGGTTTCTTCCAGTCCCAGTGGAGATGCACTTGTGGGGCAGAGGAGTATCCATTGGATACCTGTGCTACAGGGACTTCTCCCAAACGCTTACCCTACAGCCCTTAAATCCCTCTCTGGCAGTGCTACTGAAGCCCTTTCCTCCCTCCAGCTCCTCCAAAGTCTTCCAACACCTGGGACTGAGCATTTGTTTATTCCTCTCCACCCCAGGGGCTCGCCGGCCCACACCAAAAGCCCCGGTGGCTGTACCCACACCTGCAGTGGGCCGAGCTGCTGCTCACTGCAACCCACAGTTCCTCTGCAAACCTGCCAGCAAAGCAGCTTCCCAGCCAGTTTCGGCTTTTCAGTAATGCAGGTGTTTTCCTTGGCTTCCTCCCATCTTTTTGCTCTTCCTTACAGTGAACCACGTGCCGGCCTGCAGACCATCCCCCTTCTGCCCTGTCTCCTTGCCCTGAAAGTCCTCCCCCGCAAATGCCCGTCCTGTTTTTCCTCCCCAATTTATCCTTTTCCCACCCGCTGTAAGGTGTGAACACCAAAGGGGAGCCTCCCTTCCAGAGGGCAAAAGCTGGGAGCCTGTCATTGCCAAAAATGAGAGGAGAGCAGCGTCTAAACAAGAAGCCAGTCCCCTTTTTTGATCCTAAGACTCTTTGGTCTTTAGTCCCTGCTTTTAGCCAGCCACCTCTGCTCACAGCTCCTTTCTCCTCTTTTGCAGGCCCAGTATTACGGTGAGATTGGCATTGGGACCCCCCCACAGAAGTTCACTGTGGTCTTTGACACTGGCTCCTCCAACCTCTGGGTGCCATCCGTGCACTGTCACCTCCTGGACATTGCCTGCTGTAAGTGTCACCAGTGCCAGCTGTGGCTTGGCAGCTTCTCCTTCCCTGCAAAATGCAGATCCTGGCATTGGAAGAGGAGTTGCTGAGGCAGCAACGTGAAAGGGCTCACTACAGGCTGATGGGCTCCTTAGGGTCAGAGCTGGAAATAGAATCCCAACTTCCCACATCCAGTCTTCATTACTGGGGTTTTTTCCTGGGTTTTTTTTTCTGTTTTTTTTTCCCCTCCAGGCCACCCACGCACAGCTTCAAACCTTCCCCAACAACCTTGGCCCTGCAGCTGGGGAGCAGCATCACAGGTTGTCATGTTTCTCCCCAAATTATAGACCGATGCTGCTGTTGCCCAATTGCGCAAGCTGGTGGAAAAAAAAAAATCAGCCTCTTGCCAGATCTGATACAAACTGTCCTAGTTTCTGTTTTATTGCCGCACAGAGCATGTGTATGCATGTTTATGGATTTATAATTAACAAGAGCCAGGTAGACACAATGAGATGAGAATGTCTTAGGGACTACAGTTTTTTTTTTTCTCTGTGGGGTTTCTATGCAGTAAACCTCCACAGTTGAAGGTGTCAAACCTGGCTATGGCAAAATGTCATTTAAAAGCCACCAGCTGTGCTGCATGCTGCTTAAGCAGAGCAGAGAAACTTGTGAAGCCAACAAATGAAACCATGAAAGGCAGCCTACAGTGCTTGTTGTGGGTTGTGAGGAAATTTGGACTTCTTCTGCAGCCCTGCAGTGCCCAGAGAGGAGACAGACCTTCTTCCTGCATATGTGAAATGAGATTTAGGACATGGTAGGGTGATGAGGTCCAGACCTGGTCTGTCCTGGGGGTCCCTGATCTCTAGCAGGGAGCTGGTTTCTCAAGGCAGCAGTGTGGGACTTGCTGGGACTGAAGGGCTTGTTTTATGAGTATGCGATGAGCTTAAACCTCCTGCCAGACTGGGATCCAGACAGCCCAGCCAGGGAAGTCCCCATATAGCATGTTGATTTCTGTAGGGTTTGGCTGGTTTGTCCTTGGCTGCTGTGTTCAACAAGCAGCCACGGAGCTGGGCTGGCCAAGCTTGCCACGCACCGCTGCCCAACTCGTGACTTGGGAGGAATCTGCAGAGGAGGAATCTGCCCAGCCATAAAACCAGCGATACCTTACAGTTCCCAGCCCTTCCAAGGAGAAAAGCAGCTTGGACTAGGGAAAAGCCCTTCCTCTCTGCAAATAACCAAATATTTTGAGCCCTCTCTGTGGAAAAAAACAATGACTATATAAAAAAAAATAACCCAGCTATTCTTAGTAAAAGAAAGATAAACCCATAAAGTGAGAATGTTCATGCTCAGAGCAGGCTATATTTAAAGCCACCCTGGTTCCCCATGGCATGGGGGGGATGTGTTGCTCTGCTGTCTTAACACACCCTGACACACCAGCCGCGTAGCCTCTAGGCTCTTAATACCCAGTGGCCAAATCCGATTTAACAGCCAAATTGGATCTGCCCACCTAATTCCCCAGTTGTTGGACATGCTTTGTTAAGCAGTCTGGCCTTGGGAAATGCCAGGTTCAGGCCCACCTTCACATTGTTGAGTGTCTGTCCAGATGAGCTGGGTGGTGTGGGGTTAGGTCTTGGGGAGCCCTAGGTATCAAGGAGCACTGATCCATGTTACCCTGTGTCCCCCTTCCCGGCTGCAGTGCTGCACCACAAGTATGATGCCTCCAAATCCAGCACCTACGTGGAGAATGGCACTGAGTTCGCCATCCACTACGGGACAGGGAGTCTCTCTGGGTACCTCAGCCAGGACACCGTCACGGTGAGTAACAACTGCTCGTGTCCCAAGCTGCCCCAGCCTGCTTTCAGCAGAGTGCTCAAAGCAGTTTGATTTCAATGGGTCTCCCTTCTTGAGTGTCCTACTGGTATTAAGCATGCTTCAGCAATGTATTTCCAAGTGCTTTGAAATGAGGTAATAATGACTGAAGAGGTGACAATGACTGATGCAGGTAGAGAAGGGGGCAGGTATTAATCAGCAGGACAGCAGGCTAGGAGCGTGGACCACACACATGGTACCCTGCAAACATTGTCTCTGGCCATCCCTCCAACCTTCTTCCTCCTGACCCTAGAAATTTCCCAGCTCAAGTGCACACCACCACCACTGCACAGGCTGCTGGTGGTTTCCAGCTTGTTCTTGGCCAATATCCACGCAGTAGTGGATGTCCACACAAGCAGCTGGCCAAACACTGGTCAAAAATGGGCTCTTTGCAGCCCCATTCTAGTCTGGTGTTGAATAACGGTGCTTATGTTTGCAAAGGCTGTGTAACACCTCAAGGTTGGGGGGGTGGGTTGGATGTCCCCAGCAGTGTTCAGGGCCCAGCTTGAGGTAACTGGGTTGCTGGTGGTTGCTTCCCATTGTTTCCTTTCCGCCCTGGGAAGGGTGGGTGCCTTTCAGGATTGCCTCCCAGGTACAGGTGCTTGTGAGAGTTTGCCAGCTGCTGAATGTCAGCGGCGCACACGCTCCCAGATTACTTGGTCTCTCCTGGCAGGGATAAGAGCATATGTTTGCTTTGCGGGGGGCGGGGAGACGGAGCAAAAGTTTTGAATAAGCATGTAAATCTAGGGATTTGGGGTTTTCCTTGTTAGGTTCAGCTGAAAGGTGTTGGCTTACCAATTTAATTGGGATCAAAAGAAAAATATCCAAGAGGAGCTCAAAGTGAATGGCTCATGTGAGGAATGCTCTTTACCCTGTCTTTATAACAGGAAAATTCCAGGGTAGCCTGGAAGCACCAGCTATTGCCTCTACACTTCATCCAAAGATGCCAGCAGCTCAGGCTGGGTGCAGGACCCTCTTTGAGGGAGAGGGCTTGATGAACCCTGAAAATCAGTGTAGACATGGTCGTGAGGGATGCCAGCAGCTTTGCACCTCTGGTTTTGTTCTCTGCCTCCTGCAGCCCACCAAGCTTTGGGACCGTTTCAGTTTTGTTTCATGCCATTTATTTCCTGCATCCCTTGGTTCACTTTAGAAACATCCTGCCACACAAAAAGCTGCCCATTTGAGCCTTCCTGCGGCTCTAGCCAAATGAAGACACCCTGCATGTAACATTAATGGGTTCTCTTATGTTAGGTTTGCAAAATAGAGATGGAGCAGGCAGAGGCACCTACATTCATCCCAGTAATGGAGTGGGGCAGCGAGGCAAACAGTGAACTTTATTGTCCTGTGAAAGTGTGGGCTGGTTTAGGCACTTTGCAACTGAACGCAGGGGCTGAAGTGAGTCAGAAGGAAAATTGCAGCTTTTTCTTTCTTTTTTTTTTTTTGTTTGTAATTATCACCCTAATGCCTGCTTGCTAATTAGCTCTCCACTTCCCGGCAGCTCAGAGGAAGGATTTTGTGCCTGAGCTTGTTTGGGAAGCGGGGATGGCTCTTGGCAGCCAGCATGCCTTGTAGCGTTTGGTTTCTGTCTGGGCAGAAGCAAGAGAAACCTCTTGCGTGGAGCCTGAGCAGTGTCACGCTTGCAGTGAGCAGGAGCAGGGGTGACTGAGAGGGTCAGGGACCTTCAGCTTAGACACTAAGATGCTTCCTCTGATGCACAACATCCCGTAGGCAAGTTCCCAGTTGGGTGTAGTCTGGAAATGCAGACATTGAAATGCAGCCTTTGGGGTGACCCTCTCAGCTATCCGGATGGGTAGAAGCAGCCACAGCAGCCTGTGGTGGCACTGACATGTGACTTGAAAGGCTCTAGTTGGCAGGTGGTCCTGAGTCCCTGAGTGCTGAATTTTTTTTTGGAGAGAGTGATGAGCTCATGTTGAGCATCCTCTCTCCTTCTGTGGAGGAATAACGCCCTGTAGCACCACGCTCCCTGGTGCTGCTTGCTCTCTGAAGAGCAGCGGGTTCAGCTAGCCCTCTGCTGCTTGAGTATCTCATCCCTTTATCGCAGCCTGACCTTGTGATTTCCTTCAAGGACAGCAGAGGAAACATTGCTTGCCATGGGGCAAAAGGTCTCTCCCGGGGCTGCAGTGCAGCTGTGCTGTGCAGGAGATGCTCCTCCTCATGTGTCCCCTGTGCCTCTGCAGAGGGGAGCCCTGAGCCCAAACCATGCCGTGGAGGCTCTCACCTCTAGTCTGCCTTTGCCATCCGGCGCTTGCCCGCTTCACTGAGTTGCTAACAAGGAGGCCAGGCAAGCTGCGGGGTGCTGACACCTGTCTGCAAAGCACTGGAGAGTGGCTGCCACGCAACCATCCACTGGTAATGATTTTCGGTCGCTCTGCACCTCGGCAAGGGCTGCTGAAAGACAAAGATGAAGGACCTGGCGTCAGCACTCTGCTAAAGATGCTCTTGCGTTTCAGTCCTGCTGAGGACCAAGTGTGGGCAGGGTCTGCTGAGACCCCACCACTGGGCAGATACCTGCCTCCCTCTTTGAATATTGCCAAGGTTGCACATCCCAACAAACCTGGCACTCATTTTTTTCAGTCCATTGCATTTTACTTTTAAGTAGAAGCTTTATTGAACTTTGAGTTTCTGCAGGACCAGCTGTGCTGTGTGGTAGAGCAGTGGCTTTTGTAAACGTGTGACATAAACTGGAGCACTCACCATGTGCCGGCAAGCGGATGCATTGCTGTGAGCTGTTTTGCCCCACATCCTGCTCTGTGGCTTTTAGCTTTTGCAAGCCCCGATTGCCCTTTCCTAGCACAAGCCTCCGATACCATTAAAGCCAGCACCACCAGCACCATCCCAGCCTTGCACTCACCCTGGGGGGATATTAGTAATTTACAGGGATCGTTATCTGTCATCAGGTAGGAGAGGCCAGCTTTTCAGTCCAGCCTGGTTCACTACAGGGCTGTTAGCTGGAGGCTGAGAAGCTGAAATTGTCCTATCACGGATAGTAAAATTGCCTGTGGTCAGCCAGAAGCTTGTAAACCTCCTGAACTGCTAGAGCCAGGAGCCAGCAGACATGTCCTGCTCCCCATCAGCAGAGCTATCCCGTTTTCTACGATCTCCTTCTTTCTGGGGATCTGCCCTTGCGTGGCGTTTCAGCTTTCCAGTGGGGAATGCCAGTCCTTCTCATGGCTGGCAAGAGGTGACCTTTGCATTCACAGTACTCTGCTTGCTATTTTCGTGCTTCAGACTCAACCTAGCTTTCCGGCCTGGGTCTTCTCCCCTCCCATGGGAGGTCTGCAGGCTGGTGGCCCTTCTGGGAATGCAGCAATATCCTGGGGATGTTTCTTATACAGGGAAAATCACAGGGGTCGTTGGCAGAGGTGAAAGGGTCTTGTGCTCCCAACACGGGATGGGTGCAGCACCCGAGGAGGTAGGACACAGAGGTGACTTAGAAGATGTGCAGGGTGGGGAAGGGAATTAAAGGCATAGCACAAGAGCTGCTCAGACTGGGAGGAAAGGATGAAGTAGATAATAGGGGAAGGGATGTAGGGGGGACCAAATGATAAGAGGACCCTCTGTGCAAAGAGGAGGAGCTGCAAAATGGTGTGGCCAGTGCCAGGACCCAGCAAAAGACAAAGTGCTAAGTGAGGTGGGCAAAGAGCAGAGGGGAACTCCTGCCTGCAGGGGTGCACTGGGCTTTGCAGGGGCTCAGGAGGTGCCACTGTGCAGCGAGTGTGGCCTGTGTCCCCCTCCCTCCCCCCACCGAGGAGAGTGGCACCAGGATATCTGGTTTCTGCAGCAGCTTACGATTTCAAGGGTGAAAGCAGGCAGGAGTGTGGCAGCACACTGAGGGATGCGCTACAGCTTATGTTCAGTGAGATCTTGTTTCTGCCTTGGTCCCCTGAGTCAGTTTTCTTTACAATCTGCTTTTCCCTTCCCTCCCCATCTCCTGTCAGCTCGGTAACTTGAAAATCAAGAACCAGATCTTCGGGGAGGCTGTGAAGCAGCCAGGCATCACATTCATTGCTGCCAAGTTCGACGGCATCCTGGGCATGGCTTTCCCAAGGATCTCTGTGGACAAGGTCACTCCTTTCTTTGATAACATCATGCAACAGAAGCTGATCGAGAAAAACATCTTCTCCTTCTACCTGAACAGGTAGTGTTGGGTTTGGTGGTGCACCTCTCGTTGTGAGAGCCCAGCTGGGCATTTCTGTGTCTTCCTGTAGCACCTCTTGCTGTGTGTCAGTTTATGCCCTGGCTGGCACCATTGTGGAGGTCTCAGCAAGGTCTCCTTGCTGGAACAGTGAGGCCAAAATATCTCATGTTTACTGCTTTGAAGTAAGAAGAAGGGAAGTAGAAATGTAGCCATTTTACTGATAAAAAGCTGGGTAGGTCTGCTAGCAGATTTCTTAACTGATGAAGAGACAGAGGATGTTTCCAGAGGAAGAGAAACAGGGTTGTGATCATGAGATTGCAGGCTGGTACTATAGTCCCTGTTAGGGGGGGTAAACACAGCCCCAGTCTGTTGCCAAAATCTGAGGCATGTGTCCACCACCGTGTCACCTTCCAGGCAAGCATACCCTCCACCAGTCACCTCTAATAATGGGGCTAACACTCCCTCACCCTCCAGGAAATCCCCCTGCATGGCTCCTAGCCTTCCTACCTGCTGCTGCTCCCCCCAGGACACCCCGTCATCCTCTTGCTACTGTAGGGGGGACTCTGAACTACTTCAGGCCCAAAAAGTAGCACGCAGGGAGCGGGGAGGGCAGAGAAGGCTGCTGCTGGCCACTCAGATGCCAGCCCTCCCCCATCACCATATTTCTTCCCATCTGCTCAACAGCGAGCTTTTATCTGACAGTAACCTTGAGGATTCAGCTCCAAGGCTGCTGGCTGGCACAGAGTCGGGTGTAGATAACCTAATGCTGCATCAGCCATGTCCGGCCCCGCACGGGTGTTTGTTACAAGCTGATTATGCAGGGGGTCCCTCCACCAGTGCTCAGTTCCCTTTTGCTGTCCCCCTTCTCTGCAGCAAGTTTCTCCAGGTGTCCATGCAAAAGCGCAAAGCAAAAAGCTGCAGGATGCTTCAGCTGGGCCAAAATATTCCCACTTCCCTACCCCAGCCTATCTCACAGTGTTCGTCTGTACATTGACATATTATAGCATGATGTAAGTTGTCTCTCTGCGGTGCTGCTGATGGTATGCTTCACCCCCAGGCATGCCAGTGTGTGTTTTGGGGGCATGCAGAGGGGGTTGTTCTCACCCTGCCCCTCATGTTCATGAGTTTGGGTTGTTTTTCAGAGACCCCACCGCTCAGCCTGGTGGCGAGCTGCTCCTGGGAGGAACTGACCCCAAGTATTACAGCGGCGACTTCAGCTGGGTTAATGTCACGCGCAAGGCCTACTGGCAGGTCCACATGGATGCGTAAGTGCCCCCTCCACCCAACTACATGCATGGGGACACATGTGCAGACAGCTTATGCCTGGGGCTGGGCTGAGACCCTCCCCAAAAAGGAATCCTCTGTATCTGCAACACATCCATGCCAAAAAAAAAAGCAGATTAAAATCCCACCCTAAGGCTGGGTCACTTGTTGCTGGAAGGGGAGGAGAGGAAGAAAACAGCAGGAGATGTTCTGCAAAATCCTTTCCTCTTGTTTACAGTTTGGGCCCTGAAAACACCTGCTGCGCCCTTGCAAAGCTGGGGAAAAAGCTGGTGTGTCCTCCTTGCAAGCAGGGCAAGCACCACGGATTAAATCCCGGCTTTGCTCAGCTCTCAGCAACAACTGAGCTGTGTGGCTCATTTGCACACAGCTCCAGAGGAGCAGGATGAGGCCCCAGGAAGCCAGCCCTTGACTGAAGGGCACGGCGTGGCAATCAGTGTGCATTGTTGGAGGCAGAGGGGAGGAAAGCAGGCTGAGCTGCCGGCCCGCCAGCCCTGCGATCTATTCTGAGCTCTCCCACGTGATGGGAACTTAAAAGTGGCCTGTGATCAGAGTGTGTCCTTTTCCTGGGGATTGCATCCCTCCCCAGTGCAGAGTTTAGTTCTCATCTTCCCCATCCCTGCTGCATTGTCAAAGTGTGGCAGACCCTTGGCCAGAAGGCTTTATCTGTCCACGCTGCTGTGAAATAAGATGCGGGTGAGGAAGCCAGGCAGCTCCTATTGTCTCTTCGATGTACACGAACACTTCCTTTGCCCATGACCCCCTCAGCCATCACACAACCTCTTTAAGCCTTTGCTTTTTGCAGTAGCACAGGTCATATGAATCCCTAATGCATCACCTTTAGCTTACTCATGTGCCTGTTTGTCACGGTATTTAGCAGGCAGGGTATGCAGGCAGCAGTCAACTCTTTGCCTGCTGTTCCCTGCAGCCTTTGCCTGGAGGCCTCTAAGAGTTGTCTTCTGTCTGGGCATCTCTCCCCAGGGTGGACGTTGCCAATGGGCTGACTCTGTGCAAAGGGGGCTGTGAGGCCATCGTAGACACAGGAACCTCACTCATTACTGGCCCCACCAAGGAAGTGAAGGAGCTGCAGACCGCCATCGGTGCAAAACCACTCATCAAAGGCCAGGTGAGGCTGGGCTGGGAAAGTGGGAGTCCATGGCCATCGCGGCATCCATGCTGATGGCCTGCTTTGCACCCAAATGCTTCTAGAGGCCCCAGTCTTCTGCTCCCTTTGCTCTCCATTCCTAGTCTGTGCTCCCGGAAAAGCCTGCAGCAGAGCAGGGACTTCTCTGTCTTTTGACCCCATATAGTGTTTGATGCCCTGCTTATGTTCTTGGTAGAGGGCTCAGTCCTGTGAACTTCGGGAGGTTTTGGGTCACCCCTGCCACCTGCCTCTTGGGAGGCAGAGGAGAAGGGGTGTGAGCTGCAGCTGAGGCCAAGGATTCACGTTAATGTGAGTCCAGAGGCACTTTAATACAAATACATTAATGCAAATGACAACCTTTCCCTGCCAAGTTCTTAACCATCTTAGCTAATCTCCCAAGGTCACCTCTCCTCCCTGAAACTGTGGAGGAACAGGGATTATAAGGACCCTCTAGGAAGGATGCTCTGCTCTGAAACCCCTCCCAAATCATAGAGCCATGAGTGCTTGTAGGGCTCTTCTGTAGTGTGGGGAGACCCCATGCTGCAGCAATAACTGGCTTTAAACCTGCCAGCCTCCCTAAGACTTGCCAGTGTTAATTAAACTGGCTTTGTCCATTCATCACACCGTGAATCCCTATCTGTGTCTCTAGGCTGTATCGAGCCATGTCTTCCCCTCGTGTGGCAGAGGAAAGACCCCAGCCCTGCTCCATCAGGTGTTGTGCCCTGGGGCTCAGCAGAACAGAAAGCTGAACCCAGCATCCTTTGGCTCCAAAATCCTAAAACCCTCTGGCCTTTCAGCTTGCAGCCCTGGGCAGGGAGCAGCCTGCTTAACCTCAGCTCAAGCCTCTTCTGCACCTGAGATAAGCAATGCTTGGGCACAACCATGTCTTTACTGTGGTTTTCCCTAGGGGAGACCATGGCCTTTCCTGAGGGTATGGGAGCTGCCATCTAAAGCCTTAACCGTTTCTCTTCCAGTACGTGATCCCCTGCGATAAGGTGTCATCTCTGCCTGTTGTCACACTAACACTAGGAGGGAAGCCCTACCAGCTCACTGGAGAACAGTATGTCTTCAAGGTGCGTCCAGGTGGCTTTTGCCAGCCATATGCTTCTCCCTCAAGGCCTAACTTTTGCCTTCTCCACTCAGACCTCAACCATAAAATCCAAAATGTAAGAGCAGCAAAAGCAAGGCTGGAGCTAGGCAGTTGGCAAAAAGTCTGAAAGGTTGGGGTGAGGGGGGGGTGGTACTGGCTGATGGACCCAGGCAACCTCACCAAAGGCCCGCAGGAACAACGCCCNCCCCCCCCCCCCCCCCCCCCTTCCCCCAGCATGATGCTCATGAGGGATAGCAGGATGGGAGAGAAAGGGCAGTTGTGTCATGTTCTGCAAATATTTTGCCCTTTTCTGCTGGATTCTGGTGCCGTGACGCTAGTCTTGTCATAGCAGAGGCCTCCAGCCTGGCATTTAAGCTATCAGAGTGAATTTGCAGGGACCATCTTGTACAGAATTTCAAAGATTGCTCTAATTCAGAGCTGTGTGAGCTGGGCACGTGCGGCTTTACTTGATGTTTTGCTGTGTAAGGGCTCTGGGAGGAGGAGCTGGGTTTGGAGCCGTGGGAGTGGTGGGTTGGGAGTTACTTTTGCAAGCTGTGGATCGCAGGCTGGGAGAGGCAGGTGGTGTTGGCAGGTGTTACGTCCAAGCCTGCGAGGTTGAGGGACGGGGAGGACCTCCTCAGACTGAAGCTCTCGCTCTTCTCTTTAGGTTTCTGTACAAGGAGAAACTATCTGCCTGAGCGGCTTTTCAGGCCTAGATGTTCCACCTCCTGGGGGCCCGCTCTGGATTCTGGGAGATGTCTTCATCGGTCCCTACTACACCGTCTTTGACCGTGATAATGACTCTGTTGGCTTTGCCAAATGTGTCTAAGCGCCTGATCCCCACTGCCTCTGCCACACACACACTTACACACATGCACGGGAGCTGGAAAGAAGGATTAGAAATCCAGTGAGTGGAAAGGAGAAAAAAAAAAAAAGAAATGGAACTACTTAACTTAAAATTACATGGAAAATAGTCATTAGTGCCCTGCTAGCTACTTTTTCCCCTCTGAGTAAGTGGTGCTGAGAGGTCTCTAGTTGACACCTCCAGCTGGAGTAGCCCCTTGCTTTACTGCTAGGTCTTCCAGTATTTGTTTTTAAGAATGATTCTCAGAGCTGAACAAGGCCCTCCCATGTCTCCCAGCCCTGGTCTCCTACTTGGGGGGCAGCTGGCTGGAGCCAGCGCCTGGCATCTCTGTTTCTGCAGAGAGGCTGTGCGGCTGCTCTTGGGTTTGGGCTTCTGCACTGGGGGAGAGGGACGGGGAAGGCTGTCCAGGACATTATTTACTACTTGCTTTTTCACTGATGAAGTGGGGGAGTGGGAGGCGGGGGAGAGTCTGTCTTCATCACCCCTCTGTGATGGGCTGAGGCAGCAACCACTAGGTTATTTCTTAACGGGCTTGTTCTGGCTTGGTTCTAGGAGAGCACATCCTGGGCTGGAGTGGCAGGCAATCACAGTAGCATGCCCAAGGGTTGTTTAGAGCCCGAGCGCTCTGGTGGTGTGTTTTTGTGTAGTGGTGGCACTAGTGAGAGAGCTGGAGGCATGACGTCCATGTGCCTGACCTCACAGGGCAGTGATTCGTAGGGGGGCTCCAGCCAGTGGGATTCTTCAGGGATTCTGAATATAAAGGGGGTCAAGATAGGATATAATAGAGATCACTTGAATTCATGGCCATTGAAGGCCCAGCTTTCTGCTGGGCAGTCACTTGACACAGGTTCTCGAGTTTGGTGAACTTCTCCCAGGTTCCCCAAACCACAGATCTACCCAGCTTCTTCTGCAGCCGGTGAGTTGAGAGTAATGTTTCCTAAAGGAACTAAGTGATCTACAAGCTGAAATCACACTGATAAAATCCATAGATGTTTTGTCAGCCATGTAAAACCTTTTGGAAACATTATTCACAGCAGTTTGAACTGCCCAAAACTCAAGAGACAGTTGGCAGAGCCAGCAAGCCTCCCAGGCAGGAGGGTGCCATGGCAGCTGCTGGACTTGCATTTGCTTTCCCTGCTACCCCATCCTGAAACCCAACTGCCTTTAACACCCTCCGTAACATCTTTCCACCTGACTAATGCTGGTGAGACCTCTGTCCATGTCCACCCTGTGTTGCAGATGGAGTGAGGCACAAACCTGTTTCAGAGAGGTTGTAGCTGACTTAGCTGTGTTTGCAGATCCTCTTGGAGAGCTGAGATCTGTGCATATGGAGGTGCTCACTTCACTGGGCTGGAGTCAGTAGGCAAACACTGGTGGAGCTGGGAGGACGATAAAGTGAGTTTTAAGCCGTACTGGAAAGCAGAGGAGAGTTTGCCAAGAATCCCAGCCCATGCTGGGAGTAAAAGACTCTCCACTTTCCCAGCCCACTGGTTCAGGCCCTGAAGTTAAGGAGTGGCAGCAAGTGAGGGGGCAAAGCTGACGGTGGCAAGAGGGCTAGATCAGCACTGGCTGTGACCCCAGACCAGGCAAAACAGATGGTAAAATCCTGGCTTCCCAAAGCTCACTGATAATCCTGCCAGCAGTACTGGTGGGGCCAAGGAACTTCCCCAGAAAGGTTTTTGGGCAGTAGGTGGATACGTGGTTATGCCCAGTGAAATGCATATACATCATCCCCAATATTGAATTCACCATGAACATCAGAGGCCGGGGTGGGAAGAGGTCCTGAGGTGAGATGTGGGAGAACAGTGAGCACGTTGCCTGTGGATGTCCCCTGTCGTCCCCCCCCCACCTGCTGCAGCTGGTCAATTTGGCTTTATAACCATGCCTCACACCTTGGAGGGGTCTGGCCTGGGCAGTGGGGACAGGTCTGGGCACACCTGATGCGTGTATTGTCCCCTGCAACCCTGGATGTGACAAATGCTGCACCTAAATCTTGCTTCTGCCTGCTCATAGACTTCACCTGCAACGCTGCATCTGGACACCTAAGGACAGCTGTTGCAGACTGGCTAGAGAACAGTAGCGTGTTACCAAAAACAAAGTCTTTAATAGGTACTCCAAAATCAGCAGATACTCAGCACCTCTCCGGAGAGCCCTGGTTTCACACCAGCTACGTGCCCAGAGCTCCTCCAAATCCTGCTACATCATTTCCCAGCTGCAGGCTTTCTCCAGCGCAGTGAGACAGAGACAGCCTCTCGGGTACCTGCTAATCAGACCTGATGCTGGGNAAAAGCTGGGGGGGGGGGGGGGGGGGGAAGCTTGACGTGGAGCTGGTGGTGGGTTTTGAACGTCTTCGGCATCAGATTTAAGCAGGACGTGCAGCGCAGCCCCAGAACAAGCTGTCGCACCACAGTTCTGCTGGGCATGCAATGCCTTATGCCGTCTGCGTTGTAGCCTCTGCGGTAACCCAAGGCTGGGGTGATGTCTGTCTTTGGGCAGGCAGGAGACTCTTTCTGGGGAAAGAGCTTGGCCCAGAACGGTGCCCTGAGTAACATACGTTAGGATAGGCTGGAGGAGCGGTATATCGTAGTCTTCCCTGAATGGGTCTCCTCCCCTTGTTCTTTTAGTTGCATTTTTAAACCAAACTCTAACTGTGTGACTGTTGGGTTTTTTTAAATCTAATTTGCTGTCAGAATTACCGTCTTATCATAGAAAACTGAAAAGAAAATACAGTATTTCCCCCCTTAATTCTGAGAGTACTCTTTCCTTTGAGACGCCAAACTCTTTCTCAGTGTCCAGAGACTGTGTCTCCTGGGCCTGTTGAACCAGTATGTCTGGTTGCCTGCTTGGGTGGACTTACATGTGTTTCAGAAGGGCTCCTTCCGTTCTTTCTCTCTGATAAGGAAATATGCTGGGAGCCTGTTGGGTTTGTCCTTTTCAATGTATTAAAACATAATCCAGCCTCTGCAGGATGACGTGACAGTGTCACCTGCCTGACCCAGCACCAACAGGGTGGCAGGCACTCCTGGCATCAGTCCTAGCCTACAGCCTTCTCCTGTGGCCACATCTTCCTGCCTGAGTATTGCCAAAGGTAGTCCACCAGCAGGGTACTCGGGCTGTCCCCTAGGCCTCTGGGCCAGCTAGAACAAGCTCCTACTGGATTTGGGATATAGACTGGTGCTGCAGCCACTAAAGCGGGACTCCAGTTTCGAAGTCCAGCCTAAAACTCATGAGGATGCGCAGTTTATGTTTCCGGAGTGTGGTGATGAAGAAAACTTAGTGTTTTTTCAAAATGTAGGAAAAATCCATCTCTTTTGCTTGGCTGTGTGATTTTTAGTCCTAGTGCTGCTGTACGGGAGCTGAAGACTCCAATGCAGAACGAAGGCCCCATGTGCCAGGTGGAAGATAAGAGCTAATCCCTACTTTGAAAGAAGCATCATCTACATAAGCAAGACGGATGCAGCCAAGTCCCATCCCATTTTCTGAGCGCAGATCTAAGCACACAGAGCTTAACTGATTTCCCCACCGGCAGGTCCCGAGCCTCTGTTCCCCCAGGATGCCTTAATACCCCAATCAGCTGTTTGCCTACATTAAAGAGATGGATTTAACCCAAAAGGGCTGGCTGGGTCCTGAAAACCAATCACGCAGCCCACCGTTCCTCAATAGCCCCAGGGGAGAACAAGTCATCCGCTGCCAAATATTTATTGATGGGAATACGAGGGCATTGTTTCTGCTGGGGGGATTGTGCCTAAGCCTTTAATCGTGCGGTGAGTACTGAATGTTACATCTCAGCGGGAACAATCACAGGCTTGATCTTGGCCAAGAGCTGGAGAAGCCAAGAGCCAGGATTGTCCACCTATGCTTTTCCAGCAGGCAGCAGAGCACACCCCACCCTGTGAGCAGCCTGCACAGGGCCCCACCTTATCTTGCCCGGCAAATCCTCAGGTTTACTCCAGCCCCCTCATTTACTGCACCGTCTCTGCAGAACTCCATGCACATGACAATTTGCCAAGTCACTCTTTTATTAAATGTCTCCGCTGCTGCAAAGAAGATACAATTTTTCATTACATGTCCCCTCGAGTAGTAGGGCGCTTCACCCTGGCCCTCAGGGCTGACTTCATGGCCTTGATCCTTCTCCAACCAACTCTGCTCCGGGCTTTGCCAAAAGCCCACTCAGATAAGGACCTGCCCAAGGAGAGGGAGGACGAGACCCCTCGTTTATGGAGATTACTTGCGCATCTGGTTGGCTCAGCAACTTTTTTGATTGGCAAACTATTTTTACTCATCATGAATGACTAAGCATGTTGTTTTGGGGGCTGGTGGCTTTTTCTTTTTCCAGTCTTTCTTGGATTTATTTATTTTTAGGTTCCTTTGGGAGGGAAAAGAAGCAGAGCACAGACTGAAAGCTTAGAGGACGGGAAACAGAGATCAAGGGAGAGTGGGGAGATGGGATTTACCCCTGCAAGCCTCAGGCCACCTTACTGCTTATGGGACTTAGCAACCTATTGAGGAATTTTTCGGGGGAATAGGAAAGAGCATGGAGGAGGTTGTGGGCTTTCTTCTTTGAAAAAAAAGCAGGGGCAGGTCCTGCTAATGGTTTCTGGAGAGTTGGAGTATGATTTGAGACGGAAGACTTTCTCACGGGTCTTACAGTGCTTGATTATGCTACAGCCCACGTGTCTCTAACATGATTACAGGAGAATAGCTTTGGGGCAGGAAACATCTTTCTGTTCTGTTTGTCCCATGCTTAGCACAAGAGGATGCGGGCCTTGATGCCACAGTAATACAGGGGATTATTCATACTCACTCCAGCCTTTATTTGAAAGGAAAGTGGTCCTAGACCTTGTGGTTGAGGGCATGCATGCATGACCTTTAAAGACCCCCATAAAATAGGAAGAGTGTTAAAATAATGCAGAATATTGAGGTTTTTTATTCTTTGTGTCATTATTTTTTAAACCAGTTCCCTAATTTTGAAGGGTCACATGAATAGTTTTTGAACCAGTGATGTTGCATATATGCCGTTGTGGTCCACAACAATCAACCTCTCACTGCTCACACTTAGCATCAAGAAAGATGATGAATTACCAACCCGAAGACCCAAAAGTGCTCTGCAAACTGTAGGGTTGACCTGGTACCCGGAGAAGGGAAAAAGCAGCCATCCAAACTCCCTGACCTTTCAATCCTATTCACACGAGGGAACATGCTGACCTCTGTTGATCCCACGGTCCCCTAGACCACCCTGCTGCCTCCTCTTGCCTCCTCCAGACCCCTTCTTTGACCTTTTTCTCTGCTCACTCTCCATCCCTGTCTGATGTTACAAAGAGGAGCAGCAACTACGTACACAACTTTCCCCAGACAAATGAACAGCAGGCACGTCAGTAGCTCCTATGGCAGGCAGCGATCTGCATCCAACGGGTTTCATTGCTCCTCCTGAGCCTGCACGAAGGATGCTCTGCACAGCTGCGGGTTGCCCGCATTTGTCCAAGCCCTCCAGAAAAGTTGACGACAGCTAGCCATGGCTCTGCCTCTCCTTCAAACCTCCTAATCCCACGGGAACATCACTGTCACCCCAGCGCTGCTTCTGCTTCTTAGCAGCTTCTTGGAGAGAGACCTGGGTCTCGTCACAGGCAGCTGTAGCGCTAATAAAAACCTCTTTACTTTGGCAGGACCCAACATCACTCCAGCAGTGATAAATCACGAACCAGAGGGCAATTTGTCCTGTTTTAACCAGCACAGGTGCCTTCAGAGGCATTAAACTAGCCTCGTGGAAACTGGACCCCCTCCAGGCTGGGCGCGCTGTGGATGTGCAAGAATTCCCCTCACATCACACCAACCCACCAGGATGAACACGGGGTGGGTGCCCCTACACAGGAGCCAAACTTGCCTGTGAACAGCTGAGTGAATTGCCATCCTTATTTCTTAGCTCAGCACTTTGTGGGTAGGCTTAAGGCATTTCCAGAGGATTTCCCTTCTCCTGCAGGTACTGCTCACACGAACTGTTGTTTTACCCAGGCTGTTTCCAGTACTCTGGGATTTCTCTGCCCCCCTTCCCCAGCACCCCAGCCGAACTGGTTGCTTCCTCAAGGCCACCTGTGCCAGGCCGGGCTCTGCTGCTCTGGAGTGACATGGCACGTCCTCATGTCCTCACCCTCCCTGTGCCATGGCAGCATCCTCCCAAATGACCTGCAAGCTGTCCCTGCACAGCACCAGCTGCTCTCTGGCATTGTGTCCCTGGGGGGACGCTACCGCAGCACTCCAGAGTCAGGTTTCCGTGTAGCTCCCATGGCAGTTGGCAAGGGGAGGCAGCAAGCATTTCCCCGATACTGTGCCAACCCCGGGCACAGCCAGATCCTCCCTGGCTTGTCCATCCTTCATGACATCCCCACCTCCCTCCCCCAAAGCAGTCGCATGCACTGCATCCTTCTGCCGGGGTGCTCCCGCCCCTGCCCGCACTGGGATTTGCTTAGTGCCGGGAGGATTTATCTCCCTGCACACAGGATTTATCCCCTTTCCATCCATCCCCCATGACCAGATCACTTTTTTCCCCATGGCTCTGCATTGCCACCGCCTTCCCTCCCCATGCTGTCCCCATATGCTCCTGCCACGCTTGCTTTAGGTTTTCACCCAGGCCCATGGGAGCGAACCCGCAAGCCAAGCTGCAGCAAGTCCCCACTGCAAAGGTCTCTGTGGGTGATGCTGGGAACAGTTGGGCCACGCATCCGCTCCGGACAGCCTGGGAAGCCGCTCGGCTGGGGCCCAGGAGATGCCCTTCTCCAGCGGGGCGCTACCAGGATGCTCCAAGCAGGAGGTGACGTCCCCGTGGGGAGGACATGAGGAGAAGTGCTGAGACACGGAGGAGCTCTCCTGCGTGGAGCACGTTCGGGGCGGGGGGAGCGTGGGGGCTGCAGGTTGACCTTCCCAACCCCTAACTCCCCCCCTGCCCAGCCCTAGCCCATGGGTGCCCCCCCCGCCGCCGCCCTCCCCTCCTCCCGCAACTCCAGCGCCGAGGAAGCCGAGCCGGAGGCAGTGCTGAGCCGGATATGCAGCGACTCCCCGCATCCCTCCTTGTGAGTATCCCTCGCTCCTCCTGATGCCTTCGGAGGAGACGGATGGACGGAGAAACGGGCGGCCAGAGGTGGACTAGTCTCTCCTATTTGCAAAGCTGGGGGCGGGGGGGGAAACCTCTTCCCACATGCCTTTCCCCATCCTCTGTCTTAATCCCCTCTTCCCCCTCCTCCTCCTCTCTGACCACGATATTCTCCCCCAAAATAACGAAGAGGGCGGGGGGAGGAACCTGCTGGTAGGTGGAAG
>RSEF01000005.1:15973522-15984871 GCA_003993805.1 Himantopus leucocephalus
GCCGGGGCCGGGGCCGGCGGCAGCTCCGCGCCGAGGCGGCGGCTTCGTGGTCCCCGGGTGTAGCGGTGCTCCCTCCTCCCCCTCCTGCCTGCCCTCCTCTCCTCCCTCTCTCCTCTGCTCACTCCCTCGCTCCTCTCCCCGCTCGCTCCTCTGTCTCCCGGTCCCTCTCTGTCTCTCCTGCCTTCCCCCCACGTCTCCCCTTTTCTGCTCCTTCTCCCCCTTTTCCTCCCCTCCCCCCTCACCCCCCCCGCCTATCCATCCCCTCACCCCCATTTTTCACGGGGGGGGGGCTTTCGCTTTGCTAGGGCAGGGCGCGGTGACGCCGCGGCAGCCACCACGGAGAGGACACAGGATCCCCCCCTGGGCCCGCCGTGCCCCTTCGAGGGGGTGGCCTGGACCCCGAGACCCCCTCAGGGCCCCCCGCAGGGCTGCTTCGCCTGCATCGCCAAGCCCCCAGCTCTCCGGCAAGCTTCGCCCGTCCTGTCTCCTTCTTCCGCCGTTTATCTCATGGAGAGCAAGAGCTGCAAAGGGGACAGCCTGCGGCCGGCGGTCCCGTGCAAGCACTTGGTGGAGAAGAAGACGATGACCAACCCCACCACCGTCATCGAAATCTACCCCGACACCACTGAGGTGAACGACTACTATCTCTGGTCCATCTTCAACTTCGTATACCTCAACTTCTGCTGCCTCGGCTTCATCGCCTTGGCCTATTCATTGAAAGTGAGTACCAAGCGTGAGGCGTGGGGTAAAGGTTGGCCGGAGAGCAGGGACGAGCATTTGGGGGTTGCACCTGATGTAAATCCCATCTTTGCCACCTAAATGAAAGGTTGCACCCACTGGGGATGCGGATGGGGAGAGCCGAGGTGTGTGTTGGAGCTGGGATGTTGCTTCAGGTGGGGAAGAGGTGCTTTGACTTGCTCCGCTATCCTCAGAGGCTCCTCTGTACCGCGATGACAGGGTGACGGGCAGGCAACGCAGGGCTGGCGCTGCTTGTGCTGTGCCCACAGACACCCCAGCATTCAGCCCCTTCTTCAGGATCTTGTCGGTTAGAGATCTTATCAGGGTAGAATCCGGCAGCATCGGGTGGTCGGGCAGGAGCCATAAGAAACAGCCGGCCAGGATCATCCAGTGCCTGGCAAGTTGTGTGGGGGAAAGGAGGCTGCCAAGGTGCAGGGTGATCCTGCCTGTTTCCCTCTCCCTAATTAAAACACCAGAGCTGGTGCTCAGCTAACCCCACCCCCTCCACACACACACCCCCCTCAAGCCCTGTAAATCCCAAGGCCAGCCCTGGGACCTGCCGGCATCGTAGGGACGAGCCCCAGGTAGCTGAGGAGGGGGAAGAGCGTGCAGGGGGGGCTTCGTACAGCATTGGGGCTGGGGGCAAATAGAGCCATGCTGACGGAGAGGAGATGGCGTGGAGCACAGCTAACACTTGGGACAGGACTGGGTCACTCCCAGTAGCTGCAGGGGGGATGGCGCCCAGCAAACGGGCAGCCCCTCAGCAGCTGCCGGGAGAGAGGAGCCTGAGCTGCCCTCCCCTTCCCTGCCTGCCAGCCTCAAAACTAACTGAATGGATGTGCAGAGAGCCCGGGGCGGCTGGGTGGCCCGGGAGAGGAGCTAGCTGATTTGTTTTGGCAGGCAGCATTTAGAAGAAGGCCAGGGCGCAGACGGGCTTCATCACAGAAGCAGATCAATTAACCCCATCCAGCTCCCACGAGCTGGACTGCGAGTGTCCGGCACTGCAAGGATGCTTCTCCGGAGCCCATTGGGGTCTCCGGCAGAAAGGCTCAGGATCAAGCCCGCAGACCCGTGCCCTGGGCTTGCCCAGCACTGGCACCATGGTGCCTGCCTCAGTTTCCCCTTCCCGCAGATGGGTGATGAGCATCCGTCCGCCACCCGTTCAGCAGGCTTCACTGCTGCCTGGGCGAGGCATTTCATAGCTTAAATCGTGCCAGGGCTGAGCATCACCACAAGCAGGACTGACCCAAGGGCAAATCCAGGCAGCGGCAGCCTAACATGAGGTGTGGGGAGGGAGTCCCTTAACACCCCCACTCATTCAGCCAGCGAGGGAAGCCAGCTGCTTCGTATTTTTTGTGTCTTCGCTCATCTGAATTTGCCCTTAACGGTCAGCGTTTTTCCCATGCAAGAGGCATGGTCACAGCGGGCTAAGAAAGGGTTTCGCATCACGGGGACACGACAGTAGCTGTAGCAGGTATCTAGGTAGTTGCGGTCCCTCACAGCCTGAGGACCGGGCTGACCCATTCCCAAGGGACAGGACAGAGTAGGGTCTGCCACCTATGAGATTTTTAAAGGTTGGACCCTTCACTATCCTTGATATGAGGTGGAAGGAAGGGCAAAGCCCAGAAATAACCCGGGGCTGGCGCCTCGTGCTGGGGCAGAGGCATGGGCTCAGCATCCGGCTGCAAAGGTCTAGAGGACATAAACTCCAGTGTGAAAAAAAGAAGCAGTAGTGAGGGAAGGCAAATGGGCAAATATGCTCCAAAACAGAGAAAGGAAAATAGAAGATGGGTGTCAGCTTTGGATTTTGGACTGCAGAGGCAGTAGCTGATCGGATGTAGCGGTGGTACCCGAGCAGATGCAGAAATAACCCTGCTCTGGCCTTGGAGCTCCCCAGCGACTGTGACTCTGTGGCAGGGGGAAAAGAGAAACAAAATGTCCCTCAGAGGTACAGGACAGGGCTAGCAAGTGGGCGAAGGGATGGCGAATGCCCTCACAGGCTGCTGTTGGGATGGGTGGTGGGAGGCAACAGGCATGCTGGGGTAGTAGCAGAAGGTCTGTCCTGGGGAAGACCACTGGGATGTTAAGAAAGACGTGATCCTCCCTGACTCACAGCTACTGCAGAGACCTTCACAACATCCTGACCAGGCTGGATTTTAGGGTATTTGTCCAGAAGCCTGTTGTTTTCATCTCTTTTACGGTCAATAAGGTTTATCTCAGAAGTTCAGAGAAAGCAGAAGCAAGGAATGCCCTGGGGACAGATGTCCCTTTAAACAGACTTCTCTTGTTCCTTTGCAATTAAATGTAAGGACAATTCAGCAGCAGATAACTTAAGTCACAGCCTTTCTAGGATGTCTGTGCTTTGCAGAGACCGAGTAAGGTGCTGTGGGAGGGAGAGGAGGGGAACAGCACCTTCCCCTCCCTGAGCGCATTCTGGGACCTCTGATGGCAGAGCCCCCCGCCAGTGGAGCACAGGTTTCCTGGCTGAAGGGCCGTCAGGGCGCTGATGGCATTAAACAGTTCCCAGGTTATGTTTTTTCCATTTCCTTTAAGTAACTGAAACATTTAGCAACCTCAGGAATCATCGTTTTCATTATTAGGAATAGCATTTTCAATACACTGCCGTAAGTATCATCTGCTTCTGCCAGATGCATACCGTTAATAAAGCAGTAGCTGCTTCGTGCCCCAAGCCTGTGAGATGTTCCATTATGGACCTTAGCACACCCTAATATTTCCAACAGTTTCAGCAGCACAATGCCCAGACTGGAAGCCAGATGTATGCTTGGGTACACCTGAATATTACCGTAAAGCCATGTCCTTCCCCGTGCCCACTTTTATTGGTTTCAGACGCAGCTGGGAAAACAGCACCTCCATGTCTGCTTGGCCTTTTGCACACGAGCTGCAGCCTTCTAGATTTCTTTCTGCAGGGAAATGCTATTTCACGGTGACCAGCGTTTACTAAAAAATGGCAAAAACCCACCCCAGCACCAAAGCATTTATGCTCTTACTCAAAGAAACACATGAAGTCAGGTGAGGTCAAAGACTGCCAAGTACTCTGTGTGACAGACACCCCAGCCAAGCACTCTGAATAACAGCGTGACGGCACTCCTCGTCTTTATTTACACCCATAGCGGGCCAGATCCTCAGCAGATAGAGCTTGCTGGGCTGCAACAGAGTCTCACCGACTCACGTATCCCTCCGGGGGTTATTTCCAGTGTTCCAGGCTTCTCAAGGTCAGCCTCCCGAAGCGCAAGCAAGGCGCTCGCATGTGAGCATGCATTGGTGCTGGGGAAGAAGAGATAAACTTCTCTTTAGGGAAGTTAGAAGGGAAGTTCAGGGAAGTTAGAAACCCTGAAGTAACCTTAACCCCAGTCCAGCACAGATGTGAGGATCGCTCCAATGTCAGCGCTTTGGATTCAGTTGGTTTCCATCAGAAGCAAATGCCTTGGCCCAATATTCGGCAGCTCCCTCCCCTCCTCTTTCCCAGCTCCGAGCGGTAATGAATGATACATCAGCGCCTGGTGGCAGGAGATCTCACTTCAGTCATTAGGAGGTCCGTCTCTGGAGACTGCCGGGGTGAACCAAGTCCTTCTCAGTACCCATTACGCCATGAGGCGGTAGATCAGAGGAGCTGGGATCTGAGAGGAGCCGCAGTATGGATGTCATGATGTTGTTGTATAAAGGTGAAGATGGCAAGAAGCCCTGCCGGCTTTTTAAGCCCCACCAGCAGCCCATGGGGTTGCTCGCAGAGTTTTCCTGACCCAAAATTTGCAGTGTGATAGCACCCCAGGAGAGCTGAGCTCTTCTGCCCTCTCTCTGCCCGGCCCTTAGCATGCAGCTCCGGGCAAGGCTGTTTGCCTTCCCCTCTCACCGCGTGTTGACCTTGCCCATTTCGAGTGGAAGCTGACTGGTACAAACCCATAGCTATTTATTAACCCCAAGAAGCAGAGAGGCTGCGGCACCCAACTTCTCAGGCAGGCTCTCAGCCTGCTTTTTGGGAGGAGCACTGGTTTATGGAGGCGGGTGAAACGCAGAGGCAACAGCCCCGTGACGCTGGTGCCAGTGTGGTGGAGTTGCGCAGGCTGGAGAGCTCTTGACCAATTCACAGAGCAAATAAATCCAAGGATCCCCTCCAGAGCTCCTTATGCATAGGGACGCAGAGCTCTGCACGGAAATGGGTTGACAGACAACCAGCTGTGGGCTGCATGCTAAAAGCTGCGCTGCCTTAAATACAGCCTCATTAGGCTCCTTATCAACAAACCATTTGTCTCCTCCTGCAAGCTGAGGCAGCACTTTGTACCCACACAGCAAGTTCCTTGCTCCCAAAAATGAGAGGGGCTGAGCCCCAGAGCAAAGAGAGGGGACGTTGGCTGCTGGAGAAGGGACCGGGAAGGAGCGGGACAGTAGGAGTTGAGGGGAGTGCTCGGAGAGGAAGCTGAAGGCAAAGCCCCAAGGGGAGGAAGGGCAGGAGACAGTGGCCAAAGGGAGCAGAGAAAGAGCTCTCAGGCACTGGCACAATGGAGATGTTGGAAGACAAGGTGAGATGGAGATGTTGGAGGAAAAGGTGAGCTGGAGAGGCTGGAGGACAAGGTGAGATGAAGTTGTTAGAGGACAAGGTGAGCTGGAGATGATGGAGGACAAGGTGAGCAGCAGGGAGATGACAGAGGGAGAGAACACCACTGCCTTTTGCTGGTGGGAGAGGGGAGGAGGAAAATTTGCATGTTAAACCACAAAAGCAGGCTGTGTTTTGTGGAAGGCTGTGTGTGGAAGAGGGAAGGGAATGTGTAAGTTGTCAAGCCAGACCAGGGATGAGCTTTGCCTGGTCCAGGGTGGGATCTCCAAAAGGGCCACCGCACAGTGCTTCGGGGTGCCTGGGGAAACCCCACAGTCAGCAGATGCAGGATAATTAATCTTACAAACTGGTCATCTCAGTGCAAAGCCAAAAATCCCCAAATAATTTTAGGCAAGGTGAGAAGGGTCAAAGTGATGATGAGAAAAGGGTCTGTGACTAAAGAAACACCACACTTGGGTTTGGGGGGGTTCAGCCTTGTGACCTTGGGGACCTGTCACACCCCCATGCCTCACCTCCTCCGCTGTGGAAGGAAGCAGCTTCCAGAGCTCCCAGATGCTCGTGCACCAGCTGCCAGCACATTATGGTGATGATGGCCACAGAAGCATGAAAATAGGAAAAGCTGAGGCTGGGTTATGAGAAAGACACCGGCATCTCCTTAAGGACAGAGCAGAGAAGGAGCCGAAACACGTATCTGCTCTCCAGGAGAGCTCCTCCTCCAGGGCCTGTCTCCGATGCTGCAGCGGGACATTGAAGGGAGATGTCTGCAAGCATCTGGGGGTGCAAGGCCAGACAGGAGGAGGTAAGGCCACCCCCGAGAGATGTGGGAGGCTCAGCCTGCAAGTGGTTTGGAAGGAGAAATGCGTTTTCATTGCGCTTGTGTGCCTCAGGGGCCCTGGCACTTGTCCGGCGCTCAGAGGTTCCATTGCAACATAAATTATAATGGACAATAAGGGATGATTTGCATGAGGGTGACCGCTGAAGCCATAGGGTGTATGGGGAAATAATAAGGGAGGAGAGGAAGGGGACCAAGGACTCCGCAGGGACATTGGATCCAGGCAAACAAGCACAGAGCAGCCGGAGGAGAGCTAGGGAAGGGAAAGGGTAGGGAAAGGGCAGGGGGCTGCTGGAGTTGGGGGATACAGCAGAGCACCATGTGCCGAAGGGGTTGGCAGGAGCTGGCAGATGGCACCAGCCAGAGGGGCAGGGAGAGGAGGCAGCTGGGTGTCCTTTGGCAGGAGTCGAAGGTGGCTGTCCATACCTTCATTTGGACCCAGGCAGCAGGAAAGACAAGAGATGAGAAGAACAAAAAGGGAACTGGGAGGAAATGATAGCGCTGGGGAGAGGGCAGCTCTGGGCGCCCCTTGCTAGAGATGCTGAGGAGCAGCAGACTGGAGCAGAGCCAGAGGGAGAGCCATGGGAAAGTCAAGGGCAGGGGCTGCTGAAACACACCGTGAGAAAGAGCTGAAGCACCGGTCATGAGTGCGAGCTGGTGTCAGGTGGGAGAGGCTGCCGGGAGCACTGGGAGAGGGCTGGGCACAGAAATTAGGGCGGCAGGGTGCCGCGGGGACAGGAGGAGCAGGAGCCAGGGAGAGCTCCTGGGGCCAAGAGGCACTGGCCCTACAAAGGCAAAGCACGCAGCTCGGCACCAGGAGGGTTGCGGAGCTCGGTGTGCCGGCCACACCGGTCTGCTGGAGAAACCTCTGTCTGCCTGGCAAACGCCGGCTTGCCTGCAGCAGGTAGTGACCTCTCCCAGCCACGGCTGTGTTACGGAGGAGGAAGGGGCAAAAGGCATTTGCTCTGTGCAGGGTTTGCCTCCGGCAGCCCCGCCGCCACTGGCAAGAGGAAAGCACGGCATGTGAGAACTTCAAAGAGCCTGTGGGGAGCAGCGGGCGGGATTTCTGGCCCAAATCCAGCGCCCCTGGGGCTCTGGCTGCAGGGACCTCCACGCGCACCCAGGGGTTTTTGGGAGGATGCTAAACCTACCGAATAATTTCAAAGGTGAGTTGTCCCGGACACACAGCTGACACCGAAAGGCGTGTGGGCTCCCAGGCTGCCGGCTTGCTGCCTTCCCCAGAGGTCATCTCCGCTGCTGGGAGCATCAGCCAAGCATGCCACAGAGCCATGCGGGGTTTGTGACTGTCCCCTGTCCCCACCCCCAGGAGAATGTCCTGAAGCTGCCAAGCACTCAGCAGCATGGTGAGGACTCCAGCTGCAGGCTACTGGGAGTGGGGCACAACAGAGGACATGGCACCGCAGGATTTAATACGAGGAGGAAAACAGAGCTCTCATTCTTGCCTATGCGCCTGCCCGCACCGGCTCCTGCAGGCATCATGCCAGCAGCAGCCACTCTCCCCGCAGTCCAGGATTCATGAAGAGCAGGGGGTGCTTGTGCAGAGAGGTCCTCATGGTGTGACAGAGGAGGGGACATTGCTTGAGGGTCTGAGGCAGTGGTTTTGGAGGCCCCGTGAACCAGCGTGGCTCAATGGGATGAGGCGTTCAGCAACCCTTCCCCATATCCAGCAAGTCACAGAAGGCTTTCGGGTCAGCTCCATGGGTAAGCACTGCAGGAGGGAGAGAGAAAAAGTCACTAAGATGTGGTCTGAATCCATCGTGGAGTCTTTTCACAAGGCTCTTGGTCGATAAAAGCCTTTTAATATTTCTAAGTAGGACTCTGGGGCTGGTTTTCGCAGCCTGCCACCGACATCTAGCGTTCAGCCGGCAGCGCCTTGATGGTGCTCGTGCTGCGGGCAGTGAAGGCAGGTTGCGAAGGACACACTGCCCCACAGCCTGCAGCCATCCGGCCACAAAGTGGGCAGCAAAGCAGGCACTGCAATGCCATGCCGGCCCCTGGATACCCCGCTCGGATATAGGAAAGGGAAGAGGGGGAAAATCTCCTGGCCCTTTCGTCCCACATCCTCGTGGCTCCAGCTGCCTGGTTCTGCTGAGTGCCAGCTGATGGGGTGCTTTGGGGACGGGGACACATCCCTGCTAGGAAGGGATGGAGCCTGACTGCTAATCTTCTGGGCTCAAACTGCAGATACTGCTGGTGGGCAGTGCCATCACCTGCCTGGCTGTGCCATCTGCTGCCTGACAATGCTATTGCTGCCTGGCAGTGCCATCACTGCCCGCTAGTGGTATTTGCTGCCTGGTGATGCCATCCACCGCCTGGTAGAGCCATCAACTGCCTGGCTGTGCCATCCACTGCCTGGTAGTGCCATCTTTGCCTGCTAGTGGCATTGCTGCCTGGCTGTGCCATCCACTGCCTGGCAATGCCATCCACTGCCTGGTAATGCCGTTGCTGCTTGCTAGTGGCCTCGCTGCCCTGCAGTGCCATCTGCTGCCTGCTAGTGCCATCACTGCCTGCTAGTGGCATCGCTGCCTCGCAGTGCCATCCGCTCGCTGCCTGACGATGCCATCCGCTGCCTAGCTGTGCCATCCGCTGCCTGCTGGTGCCATCACTGCCTGGCATTGCCATGCACTGCCTGGCAGCCTGGAGGAGGTGGTAGCAAGCCAGTGACACGGACATGCACAATCCTTACCCGCTGCAGAGCTGCCCCATGGCAAGCTCATGAAGGTCTCATCCTGCAGGATAATGAAGAGAGCAGACCACGCTGTCAGGATTGAAAACTGCCAGTGGCAGAGATGCTACACGAGCCGCATAAGACCTGCAAAAGGAACTCATTAACCCAGGACTGCTTAATATGCTAGAGGCTTGTGCGCAGCCCTGGAGCTGCAGTAGGATGCCGTGCCAGGTTTCACCCGCTCAGCCCCTCAGCACAGATGAAGGCAAGGGGATGAGCACCAAAACCGAAGCCAGCCTTCTCACTTGTGGGCCAGGCAAGCTGAAGCCCGGCGCTGCAGGGCCAGGGGGCTGCGACACTGTGGGAAGGATGCTTTAGTGCCCACGTGCATGGGTTGCATGATAGCACCTCAGTTCCCTTTTGCACCCTCAGGCTCAAAATGGCACTGCCCCACTCCAGGGGCCATGGGGACCTGGTCGGTAACAGCAGTGGGTCACTCTTCCAGGTCTTCTCCGTTCCCAGGGGTTTCCAGCCCAAAGGCGTTGCAGTGCTTGGCTTCACAAGGTCAACCCATAGCAGAGCTGGGGTGCAAACCTCACCTCAGGGTGTTTTATGGCACCCCAGGAGTTCAAATGCAAAGAGGCACAGCCCAGCCCTCATCCACTGCACAGGTACCCTAGAGTTTGGAGAGTGTTCGAAACAATCTCCCAATTTTTTTTTTTTTTTTTTTTTTTTTTTTTNAGGTCCGGGATAAGAAACTCCTCAATGACTTAAATGGAGCAGTCGAAGATGCCAAGACAGCCCGGCTTTTTAACATCACCAGCTCAGCCCTTGCCACCTTCTGTATCATCCTTATCTTCATCTTCCTGCGGTACCCCCTCACTGACTACTAAAGTGAGGCCAACAGCAGCGGGTGCCGCCAAAATGCCTCTACGCCAGAAGTGTCTGCAGTTGTTTCTTGTAGCAAGGACGCAAAAAAAACCCAACAAACCAACAGACCACCCCACCTTGATTGCAAAAAAAAAAAAAGCCAATTAAATACATAAATAAAAATTAAATGAGTTGATCAGCCCAGCTGAGCATACCCTTCCTGCCCCCATACAGTTTGTGAACTGCTATAGGAAAGGGTCTCATTCTTACACACGTACAGGGAGAAAAATAGACCAAGAAATATTTATTTTATGGCCAACAAACTGTGTGACAAGAGCATGCGAAGACGAGAGTGACGCATGCCTGGTGGCAGAAAGCTGAGCTCTGGGGAGCAGCGGGGTCCTGCCGAGTGGGAGGTGTGTGCAGTGATGGATGGTGTCCGCGGCAGGGCTGGCTCACAACATATCAGATGTGTTCAGACCACCCCACCACCCCCAACCTATGGGGGTTTCTTTTCCTTTTCCTCTTTTGTGTTTCATCTACTGGTTCAAACAACTCCCAACCCCCGGAGAGCTGAGGGTCTTTGGAAGTTTGTGCTAGGGAGCCCCAAAGCTCCAGAGAAACCCCAAAGCATTAAAGGGCAGGTTTGTCCTCAGGATCTCCCAGGAATGCTGAGGAGGAAGGCACTTTCTGAAGAACTCGCCTAAGCCCCCTAAAACCGAGTGCTACTGTACTTCTGTAAATGGTCAATAAAGATACCTCTGATATCTGATGCTGCTGGGTTAATTCCTTCCTTAGGAGTGCTGGGTCCCTACAGGCTGGCAAGAGAAAATGCTAACGTCACCAGCGGCTGCATGGAGGAGATTTAAAGCAGGTGTGAGGGATGCTGCTGCAGGTCGGGGCCGCATGCAGCCATAAAAGAGGGCGCAGATCCAGATTTAAGATCAGAGACCTCAGCGACTCCCGTGTTGGTCAATCAATCGCAAGCAAGAAAACGCAGCCAAGCAGGCAGGTTCCCCCCCTCCCCTGCTAGGACCAACGTTGAAGATAGGAATAAATCACTGCAGTATGAACCTGCTGCTACAGCAGCACTTCCCGGGATCATTACCGAGAGCCAGATTTTGGAGACACCATGCGTTTGCCGCTGCACGAGGCAGGAGCTCGGAGCTCTTCCTGATGGCTGCCTGCGGCTGCCTGCAGTGCTGCAAACCAACACGCCCTGCCTTGAAAACACCACAAATGAATGGCAAGACCAGGACTAAAACACAGCTTCTCAGGCGCTCTGACCCTTCATCTCATCTCATATACCACAGCTGCCTCATCTTTTTCCAGCTGTAGGATGACCTCACACCCAGGGAGACAGATTGCTGTAGATCGGCCATGGAGCTGGGAGGAGGCTATAGCGTCCACCTTTGTGCCCACCACGAAAGCGATGAAGCAGCAAGAGATGGGGAATGCAGACAGGCTGTCGTGGGACACTTCATCCTCTGCTGAGTGTGTGGTTAAATCAACATGCTGTCTCTGGGCTGTGCTCAGTGAGGGCTGTGCCATAGTGGACTGTGGGGACAGACCATGAGGATACTTCCCTGAAAGCCTCATGAGATGTCACCTCAGAATCACAGAATGACAGGGTTTGAAGGGACCTCC
>RSEF01000005.1:15984881-16005284 GCA_003993805.1 Himantopus leucocephalus
TTGTAAAATAAAGAGGATTGCTGCAACTTGATGTACAGTGTCGCGTCCGTCTCTACAATGACACAGTACCTCTGACTTCCTGCTTCACCAGTCCCCAGGGATGAGCACCCTGTCATTCTGCAGCCCCACCATTTCTCTCATCAGCCACTGGGGACTTACAGCAGCCTTATTCATAGCTGAGATTTCTCCACTAAAGTCTGTAGCTGCACGATTCAGCCTGTTGGCACCAATTACTGCCTGCTTTTCTTGGAGAATGGGCTGCATACAGACACAGAAGGGTGTTTTGTAATTGCCAACAAACAAAAACTAAGGAAGGCATAGCTCAGTTAACAAACAAAAGCCATTCATCAGCGCTATAAGAAGTCCATGTTACCTCCATTGAAGTCTACATTTCACAGTGGATAACTTTGGACCAATGGAAAATATATTTTTTATTGTCAAGCGCAGATCCCAAGATCCACCAAAGCACTCCCTGCTCTGGACTCTGTTTGTTGATATTCACTCTTTGCATGCAGTGAGTCACATGCTGAAGTTGTGAACTCCCTTGATTCATAGAGGGAAGTGAAGAAACGTTGAATTAAATGCTCTATTTTGAATAGCCAAATCTGCAGTAATCTCAACATGTCTGGGTTGCAAGCATGCCTTCAAGCACATGCTGCAGCATTTAGACTCACTGATTTTTCATTCCCTGCAGGGTAAATTATATGTGACTCCATCATAGGTGAAGGAAGAGATAAGGCTGATCCCCTCTAATGTTGGGAACCTTTGGTGCAATTGTCCAGACCTCAATTTCTGGTTAAGGGAGAGAAATCAGTTAACTCAACTGACATGCCTTGGCCTATCCCGCCTGTCTCCCCGCTCCTGATCCAGAAAGGCTCCTGGGTCATGTTTCCCAGTCCCACGTCGGGGTTTCAGCTACCACAGACTATTTTGGATGCAGTGGCCACCTCTGTTTGAGCACCTCTATCAGATCCTGAAGGAAGATGTTAAAACATATGGAGAAAAGACTTTGGTGCAGGAATTATTCATTTTCAGAATTTTGTGGGTTGGCTATAAATTCTCATAAATTTTTACATAGGCCATGGACATGGAGCACTAAGATAATGACACTTTCTCTCCCACTATGTAAATTTAGATTTATACGGTCATTTCCAACAACATATATCCTGCCAACACTGTGAATGGAGAAACTGTGTTCCCAAGACATGTTTATAGTGGCACAATGCACACCTACATTTCACATCTAAGCAGAGCTGGAAGAAATGTAATGCAAAGGAGTTGGATAGATCACCCTATTATTTCTTTGCCATAAAGCAATGACCACAACTGCTAGCACTTCCCTCATACCATCCCTGGTTTTGAGCCATCTTTATGGGATGTAAAATGGCATAATACCATGGCCCTCCAAGTGTCAGACACCACAGAAGCTCAGAGCATCTGTATCAAGCTGTATCAAGAAGCCCAGAACACAGGTGAGGAAAAACTACTGTCTTCAAGAAGGGCAAGAAGGACAACCCAGGGAACTACAGGCTGCTCATCCTCACCTTGATCCCTGGGAAGTGATGGAGCAGCTAATCCTGGAAACTTTTTCCAGGCACATGATGGAAAAGAGAATCAGCAGGAGTAGTCAGCATGAATTCAATAAAAACAAGTCATGCTTGACCAACTTCATAAACTTCTACAATTAAATGAGAGGTCTGGTAGATGAGGGAAAAGCAGTGGATATCATCTGTGTTGACTTCAGCAAAACTTTTGACACTGTCTCCTGTAAGGTTGCCAGGGACAAGCTGGTGAAATATGGGATGGAAAAGAAGACAGGGAGTGGATTGAAGACTGGCTGAAGTGTGGACCCAGAGGGTGGTGATCAGCGGTGCAAAGTCTAGTTGGAGGCCAGGGACTAGTGGTGTTCCCCAGGGGTTGGTTTAACATCTTCATTAACAATCTGAATGGTGAGGCAGAGTGTACCCTCAGCTAGTTTGCTAACACCACCAAAGTGGGAGGAGTGGCTGACAGGCCAAAGGGTCTTGTTGTCATCCAGAGGGACATTGAGAGGCTGAAGAAATGGGCCAACAGGCACCTTCTGAAGTTCAACAAGGAGAAGAGGAAATCAGGCCTGGGCTGTGCAGCCCTTGCAAGAGAGCAGTTTGCTGCCTGAGATGACTTCTGCAGCACTGTGTGCCAATTTCCAGGAACATGAGGTACCACTGAGAAAGTCCCTGGGGGAGGTAAGCTTGTCATCCAGCCATACTGTGGACATCAGTGGCATGTTTGTTCTTTATATCATCAGGCAGGTGTGTAAGGGAAGGGAGAGCCATCATGGGTTGAGAGCATAGTGGCATGAGTGGAGACCCTGGTGTGATGTGCCTTCTAATCCTACTGGACCTCTGGGTGTAGATGGGGTGGACCTTGCCTCTGTGCTATGGTGCTGGTGTTCAGGTGTTTGCACAAAGTCACTGGATGCCTTTGGGAGGCCCTGGGATATCTGCCCTGCACCAGCTCCGACAGGGCACAGATTCCCTGGATGTCCTGTCCAGTATTTGTCAGCTACATGTGTTTGCACTGGGTAACCCAGGCACATGGAATGGCACTAGAGGCCTTTCTTATGCCCTTAAAATGAGAACCCTGTAGGTCCTTGCAGTGCAGGGAGGTGTACCTGACTTAGTTTTGTCATGAGCTGAGCTCAAGTGAGTACAACGGATGGAGGCAAGAGAGAGACCTGATCCTCCTTCTGGTGATCCTCCTTCTGGTGTACTTCTTGATTTGGTTAGCTGAAAGCCCAGCAGCCAACAGGGAAGTGTTAGTCTAACAGATGTTCAGATGCCCTAAACATTTAACATCTGAGGTGACCAAGGATGCCCCTCCCCACTGCCCCGTAGCTGATGCTCAGGCAGGATTTGGGTTTCTCATATGCTCTGCAAGAGTCGTAGATGCTCCAAATGCCACCAGGTTCTTTTGTGTGAGCAGCTGACTACCACCCTCCATCCAACTGGTCACAGGAAGAGCTCAGGGAAGGGTCTGGCCTGAAGGAACCTGTTTTGTGCACACCTGAACTGCAGCAACAAGAATGCCAGCTCCTGTCTGTTTGGAGATCAGAGTCCCTCTTCAGCCTCAGGGCTTCTAACAAGAGATGAGATACCTGCCATGGACCCGTCCCCTCCCCTGAATGCACCCTGCACAGTGTGGTACCAGCACAGTTGGGCTGTGGGGCCACATGTGGGGCAGTGGGGCAAGGCTGGTGCAGAGATGGGAGTACTCCTCATCAGTGCTGCTAGAGGTGAAAGATCATCACCTCCTTCACACTACTGGCGTCACCCTTCCTGATGCAGCCCAGGGTGCTGGTGGCCTTCTTTCCCATGAAGACACATTGGTGCCTCATGTTCAACTTGTTAGTCCACCAGCACCTGCAGGCCTTTTTCTGCAAAAGGTTTTTGCAGCTTGTCAGCCCCCAGCATTTACCTGTGCATGGTGCTATTCCTGGGGAAACCAACAATTCAGAGACTGCAATCCACCTCACTTTCAACTTGTCTAGTCTACACTTGGGCAGATTGTCCATCAGGGTGTTTTGGGAAACTAGTTCAGTAAAGACTGAGGTGGGGAAGCCATTGACTGTCTCGGGCTTTCTCATGTCCTTTGTCACCAGCACCCCTGGCACATGTACCAGTGAGCCCACATTTTCCCCTAGTTTTTCTTTTGCTGCTTATGTACTTGTAGAAGCTTTTTTCGTTGACCATCTGGTCCCTTGCTAGATTCAACTTTAGGTGAGTTTTGGTTCTCCTAACCCCATTTCTGCATGCTTGGGAAGTTATCATTGATGTCCTCCAGAGGCTTTCTGCATGGCTTGTGCCCTGCTAACCTTATCCCTCAGGCAGGTTGTCTGAAGAAGGCCCCATCTTCTTTTCTGATCAAGCAGCCAATGGCAGCCACTTAAAGCTCACCCATGTTGGTCTGCCTGCTAAACCAGGCCCATAAACTCTTGACTGGCTCATCATCTATCCCAAGGCAGAGCTCTATGCTTTGCCATGGCTCTCTCACTTAAACAAAAACTCCCTCTCCTTGTTGACGGGTCCTGTCCTTCCTGAACAGCTTTTATCCATCCATCCATCCATCCATCCATCCATCCATGCATGCATCAATCCCAGCACTCCAGTTGTGTGAGCTATCCCACCATGTCCCCCATCCCATGAGATCATAGCTCTGGAACTGCCCACAGACTTCTAATTCCTCCCGTTTGTTTTTTTTTTTTTTTCTCCAGGCTGCATGCATTAGTGTACAGGCACTTCAGAGAGGTTCCCAGCCATGCTGATTTCCTGGAAAATGTATAAGAGGTTTCACTGCAATGCTGTCCCATAGGCAGTTCCTTATTTATGTCCATATGCTTGGGGTGATTCTACTTCAGCCCTGCTTTGTTGATTGTTAGGCTTCTTTTGTTTATATAAACCCTTGCTTGCCTACACTGCCGATCACTTCCTCACTCCTCCAAAATTCCTGTTTAAAGGTCTTCTTAACTGGTTTGCCAGTCTGTTAGCAAACATAATTTTACCCCACTTTATCAGGGGATAATTTTACCTCATCTCTTCCAAGAAGTTGATGATCCTCAGAGAGGTTCTCATGGTCATAGAAACTAAAATCCTATTGCTGCACAACCAATTGTTGACCCACAGGACCTGTCCAGTGCGCAAACGTCCTCACCAGCAAGATCAGGAACACCACCACTTAGGAACACCACAATGCCTTTGACCATTGCCATCAGAGTCATTTAGTTATACTATATACTTTCCCAGTTTGGCTGTATCATTGATGCCTACATGGAAGAGCAGCAAGAATTAATAGTCCAAAGGCCAGAAAAGCTTCAGCAACCTCTCAACAACACACCTTTTGATAAAGGACAGTAGATAGAGTTCATTAGGAGCTGCTAGAGGTTGCTAGCAACTTGCTGGCAGTCAAGGAATTGTGTGGCTGCCCTCATCTGGCAGCAAAAGGCACCCTCAGCTTCCTTGGAAGATTCCCAAGAGTCCACAAATGATCTTAGATAAAGTTCCCAGAAAAAATTTTCAGGACACTGTTGGACAAAGCCCTGAGGAACTTGGTGGTAATTCAGTGTTCATCCTCATATGAACAGGAAGTTGGACTGGAGACCCCCCAAGGTCCCCTCTGACCTGAATGGTTCAGTGATTCTGGCACTTCTAGTGACAGCTACTGCAATTCTTGGAGTCATGAATGCCTCTTTTGCATGTGTGTTAGCACCGAGCATGGCATACCACAGAGCAATCCTCTCCTAGCTGTGTGATGTTGCCTCTTGGGCCCGAAGCATTTTAAGTACAAAGTTTATTTCTGAATGACTGCTTGTTCTGATTATGCCCTCCTCATAGCCTACAACACATGTGCATTACATCATGATGACAACTGAGAGTGACACTTGCAGAACGCCATAGCAGGAGGGTGATGATTTTCTAACAATCCTGGAGTCCTTTGCAGATCCAAGAGAATACAGCAGGATTGGCCTTAAACATCTCAGGAATGCATTTGTAAGATTGACTTTCTCACTATGAGAGATTGATAGTGCTGAGTTTTTTCAGTCAGGAGAAAATAAGGCTTTGGGGAGACCATAGAACAGCCTTCCCACACCTAACAGGGGGTAACCAGGAAGAGTTATGCTCTTCACTGCTGTACATGACTGGGGGACGAGGGCCAGTGTGCAGTAAGAATGTTTCCCAGAGTTGGTGCCATCTCTGTCTTTGGAGGTTTTCAGGCCCAAAATGAATAAATTCCTGTGAAAACTGCTGTGACCTCCTGCTGTGAGCAGGAGGTTGGACTAGAGACCTCCTGAGATCACTTCCAGCCCAAACAATTCTGTGTTTCCATCCACTATGGATCTTCCCTTGATGATGGTATGCAAAGCACTCAAACTCTGCATGACTGTGGAAGTCAGTCAGGCATAAATATGCTCAGATCAAGCGCAGATTTCTTTTCCGACTGCAGTCAGTCTTTCTCAGGTGAAGGGCTGCTTGGTAGGTACCACAGAACAGCCTTGACCATACCCATGGCTTCATCTTGTATTTTCTTCTTCCACGTTTTGCCCCTCCCAAGTTCTTCTCTTTGATCATCCTTGTGCCCTCCCATACAATCAGCAAACCTCTGCTTACCCTTTCCTCATTGACCCTGGTTTTGCTTGTATTGTACCTTCATCTGGTATTTCTGGGATGGTCACCATGGAAACACCTACTAGCTTGACTAGCAATCTCATTTAACTAGCATCTCCATCTTCACCTTCACATTGAAAGCTGACACAAGGGAGCTTCAGTTTAAGCAGACCCTGAGAAATGGATTTGGTCAATAGAAAACTCGAGACGTTTTCCAAGGAGAAGGGATCTTCTGATGTTCTGCATCAGGGGGCAGAACAACCCTGTACATCAAGGCAGGCTCAGACCTGACTGCGTGAGGAACAACCTCGAGGACCATGCCTCAATGGGCATTACGAGGGATGCCATATGAGTCAGTGGTGCTAAATGTGAATATGGCCATGTGCCTATTGGGCTGCACTGGGAGGAAAATGGCCACCCAGACAAGTGGAGTTATGATTCCCCTTGAACCAGCACTGGTGTGGCCACATTTGGAATCATGTATCCTGGTGTGGGGATCCCCATTCACAAGGAGTGGGGAGGAATTGGAGAGGGTCCAGAGGGCATTTGCCAAGATGGGGTTGGGGGCCACGTATGGAAAGGCAGAGAGACCTGGGCTTCTTTGGCCTGTTGAAGCAGATGCTCAGGGTAGTATAGTAGTAGGTTGAGGAAGCTTGAAAGGTGCTTACAGAGCTGACCGCATGTTTTTCTGGCAGTGGGAAAGAGTATGAGGAAGAAAAACCACCAGAGACCGCAGCTTTGGAGGTCCAGGCTGAATGGGAGGAGGAAGAAATGTCATTCAAAAGGTAGTGCTGTGCTGTTACAGGTGACTGAGAGCGAATCTGTGATCAGCCCATAGCTTTGTATTTCAAAGGACAGCCAGTGAGGATGGAGAGAAATTAGTGAAGATAAGGATATGCTGTGATGAGAATAAGGTGGGGACATGGATGGGATGTCTACAGCCCACAGGGGAACAGGCACAGGTGTGGGACAGAGTAGGAAAGCCTGCAGTAGAGATGGCTGAGGGTGCTGGCAAGGCTGGAAGGCTCCAAAAGAACTGAGGTCTTTATCACCTTGGCTATGGATGATGTCTCTGCCACTGAGGCCTATGATGAAACACATTGTCCTCATGGCACTGAAGCCTCGTTTCCTCCTTGAATGCCCCAGGGAGGCTGGGAGGTGTCATACCTTTGACCTTCACTTGACATCACGAAGTATCCTACTGCCCCAGGAAGAGCCCTGAGCCACACAGGAGGGACAGGATCTCCCTTCCGCAAGTGGGGTGGTGGTCAAGGCTTGGTGTTTTGCTTGATAAATACATCAAGGCTTTACTCAGCAACAGAGCCACCCGCACAGTGCCTCTGGCTGCCTCTCATAACTGCCTGCAATTTTCTGCACTAACAAGTCCATGAGGAGGCTTTGTCAGTAATGGCCCTCTATGGGGCCAATTAATACTCCAGGAAACTTCAGCATTTCCCTCTGACTTTGCCTTCTCAAGTGGTTTGTTCAATCTCTTCTCAGTAGCTGAGATTCATTGACTTAGGGCCAAATACACCATGGGGCTCATCACAATCCTGTAATTTTCTTAAGTCTTCAAGACTTGTACAGATAATTGGAGAGGTTTCAGGGGAGCAGTAAATGATGAAGATTTCAATTACCATTTAATAAGAAAGGATTTTTGTTTTTTAAAGATATTTTTTTAATCTTTCACTTTACAGAAAAAGTGATAGCAGCATGCTCTAACTGATATTGATCCAGAGGGTCTCCTAAGCAGGTCTCGGTGGGCAGGAAAAGCAGTCTCCTTGAGGCCAGACACTATATGAATAAACTTCCTCTTCACCTTCCCAACCCCACCATTTCTGTCATCTGCCCCCTGGAACTTGCATTGCTTTTCCTTACATCAGAATTCTCCACTGAAGTCTGAAGCTTCAGTGTGATGTTACAGCTCCTTTGCACCAACTCCCCCCTGCTTTCCTCAGAGAACTACCTGCACATCGGCACAGAACGATTTCTCTTCATTGTCAACAAACAAAAGTTACACACAATGCAATTTAATGAACAGTAAAACACTCCTCAACTGTATGCCAAGTCCCAGCTGCATGTAATGATGTCCATCTTCCACAAGGGACAGCCGTACAAGAAATTTTTTTAGGCAGAGAGATAGGAAAGGCTAGATATAAACATAATGGAGTAGATTAAAATGTAAATTAGGCTTCTGAGAGATAGAGCAAACTTCTGACTCCCTGAAGCTCAAAGTAGCAACTAGTTGGGAGGTGTCTAAATGAACAAAAAGGAAGGGGAAGAGGAAATCTGGACAGCAATGGGAAGGGCACATGTCCAGATAGTCTGCTGAAAAGATGCCCTCTTAAGCATGGTCCTTTAATCAGAGCAGGTGGGAACACCTGAAAGATGAGGTAGATTAAATATGCAGCATAACAGCAGAGTCCTAGTAGTCCAAGTACAAGGGGAGGTCAATATTTCTTCTCCTGTGATTAATACACTTCCTAGAAATTCCCATTCTGGCATGGTGGAAAAACATTGTCATTTTATTAAAAGTACTCAATTGTTTCAACTGATGAAAATGTATCCACATTTTTTTAAACGTTGAAAAAAGTTGTTCACCTTTCTAGACAGACCTCAATTCTCTGACCAAAACCATCCAGTGCTGCCTTTTGGGGCACCAGTGTAACTTAGGTGTTTTCCTGGGACTGGCGACTATCACAGAGGACCTGTGTGAGAGAAGAGCTCCTCAGGAATTGCAGGTGGAGCCTGGGCAGAGGGTCCCAGGGAACTGATGCTGGCACCAGGTGTCTGAGTTCCTGTAGCTGAAGACATTTGTGTCCCACATCCAGACCCAGTTTGAAAATCTTTTTTTTTTTCCAAGAAAGAAATAGGACACACAATCCCCACAAAGACCAGTATATTAAAACAAGAGAAAACAAAACCAAAAATAATTTTAAAAGTTTTGATTTAGATCCTAGTCTTCAGTTCTTCTTTGTTTCATTTTTATTGACATTAATCAGTATATGTCATGCTAACAGCATTAAGAAAAAAATATTTTGTGTGTTAAACAGAGCCCCATGCCCCCAAAACAGTCCCTGCCCAGGACTGACCATGATACTCCTCAGTCTTTGCAGAGAGCAAGTCACACTGAGATGTTGGTGTCTCTTCACTGATTTAGATGTTGTTTTAGGTGGTCATATACAGCATAGGAAGATTCATGCTGCATAAACACCTGCTCTGTACCTATCAGAAATAGGGTCTGAGGGTCATAAGATAGCTCAGGTTGGAAGGGACCTTGGCAGAATTGTAATCCAACCTGCCAGGAACAGGGTCAGACCAGGTTGTTCAAGAATTGACCCAGCTGGATTTTGAAAACCTCCAAGGACAGAGACTGCACAGCCTCTCTTGATGACCTGTACCAATGCTTGCCTGAGCTTATGGGGAAAAATTTTTCCTTATGTCTAAAATGAAATTCTCCTCTTTCACCTTCCACACATTGTTTTTTATCCTCCCAACAGGCACCATGGTGAAGGGCCTGGCTCTTCATAACCTCCTCAAAGGTATTGGCAGGTTGTGATGAGGTCTCCCTCGGCCTTCCCTTCTCCAAATGGACAAACTCAGCTCCCTTAAACTTCCCTCACAGACCAAGTTCTCCAGCCCTCTACCATCTTGGGCCCTTCACTAAACCCACTCCAGTTTGCCGATGTCTTTTCCATATTGGGGATCTGAAATCTGTATGCAGTCACCTGGATAATCTGTCAACCTCCTGGCTGTTCCCCTGGTCATATAGCTCAGGATGCTGCTCATGTCCCTTGCTGCCAGGGCACATGACTGCCTCCTGTCCAGCTTGCTGCCCAACAAGACCTTTCCACAGGATGCTCCCAGTCAATGAAATTTCTAGGCTTAGTCTCCTGCGTGGGCAGAAACTAGCAATTGTATTTGTTAGATTTCATGAGGTTCCTGGCAATACAGAGTGTCCTCTTCCTTGAACCCTTTCACTGATCACAGAGGCCTGGAGCCCTTTTCAGTAAAGGGTCAGGCAAAGCATGCATTGAGTCCCTCAGCCCCATCTGTGTCTGCTGTTATTAAATCACCCTCCCCATTCAGCAGCAGTCCTACATTTTCCCTGTTCAGTCTTGGTCTCTAACAAGTGATGGAAGCTCTTCTTTTTGCTCTTGACTTTCCTTGCAGACGCCAGCTCCAGGTGAGCTTTGCCTTTCCCAAAATCGTATCTGCACAGCAAAGGCAATGCATGTAAATTCCTTGTACATACCTGTCCTTGTTGTAACCTCCTGGTGGCTGCCTTGTTGCCCCTGTCACTGCCCTGTACTGTCACACTGCCCCACATATCATCCCACAGCCCCATTGCACAGGCTTAGCACAGGACAGGCTGTGTTCAGGAGTGTGGAAAGGTCCCCCAATTACGATATCAACAACAGTCCTCAGTTCCCTGTCCCCCCATATGCCTCCTACTTTTGCAGCTTTCCCCAGTGATCAAGCCCTGCCCTGCCCTGGCCATGTTCCACATGAGTCTTCGAAGACAGCCCTGCTGCATGATCTGCTGTGGTCTGGGCCAAGAGAGAGACTGGGCAGGTATGGCCGTTCTCCTGATACAGGTGCTAAACCCAGCAGAAGGATGGAGATGGCATCACAGCAAGACTCACCTAAAAACTTGGGGTGAGTGAACACAGATGGAAATTACCAGTGTGAGAGGCTGGAGGTGCAAAATGCCCTGGACCAACTTCCCAGTCTATCCATGTGTCCCTACTGGCCTCCTCTCTTCTGCACCTGCATATCTCAGCTCCCTTCCATGAGCCCTGGCTCTGCACCACAAACCCACTGGCGCATGTCCTCACCCTGCATGGTCACACAACTCAGCTACCTTTGGTGTTTTCCTCTCCTGGGAACGACCCAGCCCAGCACACTCCCTGCCTTGCTCTCGCCTCCTCCCCTGCCCTCTCCCCAGCCTAGCACTGCAGTGCAGTCTGGGGTGGCCCCACAGCAATGCCCACTACAGGGTGCTGCAGAGCTCTGGGCATCTGCACCAGAGCCCCAGCCCCTCTGAAGGGCACAGCACCTCCTGGGGTCAGAGAGGGGTGTCATTCCCGCATCATCCCCAAGCTGGGGAATGGCCATGATATGAGGAAGCGGAGGCCAATGTCTCCCTTGGTTCTCCTGGCTCCAAGAGACCCTTATTGCCCACTGCTAGCAGCCCCTCTGAGCCAGCCCATCTCACCAGCACGACTCCTAAGGCTGCTTATACTGCCCCAGCAATGGAGCAGCCTACCCAGAGCTGGTGCATGCAGAAATAGGTTTCTCTTTGTCATTTATTTCCTTGTGGAAGCACAGAGTTGTTCCTATGTTCTGCCCCAGGGATATCCCTGCCACCAGAGAGCCTTTCCACAGGGAAGCATGTCCATGTTGGCCTGGCTGGCCTCTCTTGCCCCCTGTCTGTGTTCACTGCAGGGTCCCAAGCTGGTGGTACTGTTCACCAGAGCGAGCAGGGTGTGGTGCCTGAAAGCCACAGGGAGACAATCACAGGAAGATCCCTTTTGATCATTCACCTTCTCCAGGAGTGCCAGACATCCACATGTGAAGGCTCAGTCCAGGCCTCCTTCCCCACCACATCGCCCCCTGCCCTCCTCTCCTGAGCCTATGGAGAACCCAAACGCAGCACAATTTCTTCAGCCTTTTTTTCACTCCAGCTTTGGAAGAAGAGCCCAACCTCCAGACACCATCACTGAGGAAATCCCTTTTTATTACAGAGTTGTGACATGGGAGGCCAGCTGTACCATCGTACCAGACATGTGTACAAGGGCCTCTGTGTCAAGCCAATTATATTCATGCCTCTGGAAAAGTGCAGTGAATGCAGACATTCCTAGAAAAACAAGATTATTACAGACAAAGTGTGAAAGGCACAGGAAATTCCCAAGATAAGTTGGAAATCACTTCAGAAGAGACATGGGCAGCTTATCACTGCTGAAAGATAACTGATTGAATCAGCTTCTTCAGTGCGTCTTTGAGCTCCTGGTTCCTCATGCTGTAGATGAGGGGGTTCACTGTCGGAGGCACCACTGAGTACAGGACTGTCACCACCAGATCCAGGGACGGGGAGGAGATGGAAGGGGGCTTCAGGTAGGCAATCATGGCAGTGCTAGCAAACAGGGAGATGACGGCCAGGTGAGGGAGGCATGTGGAAAAGGCTTTGTGCCGTCCCTGCTCAGAGGGGATCCTCAGCACAGCCCTGAAGATCTGCACATAGGACAGCACGATGAAAACAAAACACCCTAAAGCTACAGAAAGACTAACCACAAGAAGCCCAACTTCCCTGAGGTAGGAGTCTGAGCAGGAGAGCCTGAGGATCAGGGGGATTTCACAGAAGAACTGGGCCACAGCACTGCCTTGACAGAACGGTAGTGAAAATGTATTGGCCGTGTGCAGCACAGCATTGAGAAAACCACTGCCCCAGGCAGCTACTGCCATTTTGGCACAAGCTCTGCTGCCCAGGAGGGTCCCATAATGCAGTGGTTTGCAGATGGCAACGTAGCGGTCGTAGGCCATGACGGTGAGAAGACAATATTCCCCTACAATCAAGAAGAGAAAGCAAAAGACCTGGACAGCACATCCTGAGAAAGAGATGGCCCTTGTTTCCCAGAGGGAATTAGCCATAGATTTGGGGACAATAGTGGAGATGGAGCCCAGATCGAGGAGGGAGAGGTTGAGGAGGAAGAAGTACATGGGAGTATGAAGGCGGTCATCACAGGCTACAGCTGTGATGATGAGGCCGTTGCCCAGGAGGGCAGCCAGGTAGATGCCCAGGAAAAGCCAGAAGTGCAACAGCTGCATCTCCCGTGTGTCTGCAAATGCCAGGAGGAGGAACTGGGTGATGGAGCTGCCGTTGGACATTTGGTCCCTCCAGAACCCAGGTGCTGTCCAAGGAGGAAAAGACATTGACAATTTAGGGCAGGTTTCTCTGAGAAAATCTCTTGTTTCTTACAGAAAACTCCCATATCACCTTTCTTCTTTCTCAAGACTCCCTTCATGTTTCTTCCTCCCTTAAGTTCTGGTTTGCTCTAGCTGAGTGTTGCATGAGGAGCAGGGGCCTCAACTGATGGGCTCCCCAAGAGTAAGACCTGCTCTATTGCACTTCGTACACTGAAGTGGCAAAAAGTGGCAAAAACCCTGGGCTGAGTGCAGGAGCCTGGATGCAGTGACCCTGTGAGAATAGTCTTCATGTCCTGCAGGGAGAGATTAAATTAGCACTCGGACAACCTGCCTCTGGAAAAGTGCCCTGGGAAGGATTTCTCTTCTCTGGTTTTACCCTTCTAAGCATAAGTGTTCGGGTCTGGTTCAGTGACCACTGAGACATACCCTACCCACCCATCAATTTACCGCCCTGCATCTGCAGGCGTGATCACAAGAGAGCAGCAGGTCAGCAGGTGTGGACTACCTCTGTGTGCACATCCTCCCTCAGGAGAGGTGCACCCATTATGGAGGAAGGCTGCTCAGCATCTTCCCACCCCATGCTCCAGATGGTGGGCTGTAGCACAGTGATTTAGTGATACACTTCCTTCGGTTTTAGATGCCTTTGTCACATTGGGGGAGCATTCATTGAAGGGATAAATCCTCAGCTTCTGGATTGCTCTTAGCATGAACACCAATGAGCTGTGAGAGGCAAAAGGGTTCCTTGTGCCTTAGTGCAGAGTCAGGAGAGCTGGTATCTCTGACGGTCTTGTTCTGCCCCATTCTGCCTCTCTCAGCTGGAGGATGATCACACTCAGAAGTGACTCTGAAAAAAGAACTGGAGAGAGAAGGCTTTTCCAAATCCAAAGGTCGGCTCTTCATACTCCTCCCTATCATTTTCAGTCTAGATGTGCAGGGAGTGACAGAGAAGTTATGGCTCCTCACTCAGATGACCAGACCAAGCACTCTGGGGCATTGTGTCGACACCTGACTGAATTCTCAACACTCCCTCTCTAGCCAAGGGTATGCAAGGCTCATATCATCTGACCAAGTACCCACTCTGGAAAATGCCCAGCAGCATTTCCACAGCCTCAGGGTCTTCAGTGCTTCACTTGTTGGGCTTTTAGATAGCACAAAGATTCTATGGAAGCACTGCAACCTTGTGGAGAACAGCTTGACATGACAGTACAGGGAGACAGTCAAGTGTCCTAAGGTGGTGTGGCTTTCAGAGACAGTATGTTTATTTCCTAAACCCCATCGGCTGCAATCCCCCAGTGACAACAGGTTAAAAGATGGGGAGGCAGTAAAAGATGGGATCTACTGAAGGGACAGTTGGTGCATTCTCCAACTGCACACATGGCTTTGCCTGGGGTCCCAGAAGTCAGAAGGGGGCTGGGACACCTCATTCCCATGCAGACACATCTGTGGCAGGATGGTCAGGGTCAGGGTCTGAACTGCATCCCCAGAGTGCCTGAAAACAATAACAGCAGCAGCACAGGCAGGAGGAGAAACATGGAGAACTACCATAATGCTCACACCAAGGAAGGCAAAAAGGCAAATGCTCTGCAAAGTCATTACCTTATCCAGCTGTGCACACTTCCCCAGACATCAGCACTGCTGAGCAGTCACTAAGCCCTCTGTCATGCAGGAGGAAACAGGCATGTGTAAGGAGAAAGGCACCTCTCCTCTGCTAAAGCTCTGGCTGCAGAAGAGGGGGCTCATGCCCTGTCCACCCCCATTGTCATGATAGAAGCTGTTGTGGGTGAGAGAGGGGACCAGGGGCCTCCCTCAGGGGAGGAACTGACAGAGAATTGCCCAAATCCACCCACCACAGCACTTTTGACAGCAGTTTATTCTCCTCCCCTGACATAACTCTTCCACATGCAGCTGTTTGTACCTGTAGCTGTTTCTCTGTCTTTTCCCATCCCACTCACTCTGCACTCAGCTCTGCCGTGCAGAAACCTCACAGCTGCAGGACACCGCCCAGGGGCACCTCTGCGTCTGTAGGAGCTGAGGAGCAGGTTGCAGAAATCCTGATGTGTCTGTAAAAGGGAGGTTGTGGCTGGGGGCAGCTGGGTGCTTTGAGGTGCTTCTGCCAGGTTTACTTATCTTTCAGTGTAAGAGATTGGGAGTCTCAAAGCCTTCTCTAGAGTGGAAACAAGAGTTTCAACCTCCAGCTCAAAACTCAGACAACCACGCAGAGAATCAGGAAAGATTCTTCTCTTTCCAGTTGCCCCTACCTTGATGTGCTTCTTCAAAAAGTCCCCTCAGAACTGTCCTGGGGGTGATCTGGAGCCGTGAGCAGCCCTGATTCCATGCCGCATCCCTCTGAAAGCAGAAGGACCCTGCCTTCCTCCCACAGCTTCTCCCCACAGCCTCGTGGGGAGGTCCCCAGTCAGGCTGAGTGCTGACCACGGCAGGTGGCAGAGTCCCTGCCCCAGCACACAGCCCTCTGGGGTGCACAGACCCTGCTCTGAAGGACAGCCCTGGGCACCCCTGGGTCCACACCTGACTGCACACCGCTGCAGCCATCCCCAAGAGAAGGGACCTGTTGTGCCCTGTCCATCTGACAGTGCGGAAGGGAAACCCTGCTCTGGAGCATGTCGTCCTCCACACTAAGGAAACCCTGAGACCCATCCTGCCAGATTGTATCTGCCTGGGGATGTGCCACCTCCAGGACACCCCTCCAGGTTACTTACGTGCCTTGCCCTGCTGCCAGAGACTTACCACGTGAAAGGCTGAGAAGATTTCTCCCCCAGTGATCTCTCCTCTGTCCTTCCAGCCCAGCCTGCCTTCCCTCTGCCCTGATCGTCTCCCCTTCGTAATACCCATTCAGTTCTCTCAGCCCTGCTGCCCTTTGCAGAGGAGATGCTCCAAGGCAGAGCTGTCTCTCTACGGTGCTGCCAAGTTTGCATAAGCTCCCTCCATCCCAGGAGCCCCTCCCAGCTCAGGAGCCCCAGCCCAAGGCGTCACCTTCTCTGCCCCCTCTGGGCTCCCTTGAAGTGTCCCTGGGGCTCCAGGAGAACCTGCTGTAAAAGAGGCTGAAGTAATCACTGATGTTCCCTCCCTCAGCTGAGGAGAGACACTTATTTCCAGCAGTGTCGTTACTCCTATCAAAGACAGATTTAGGTCCAAGAATCAACTTCTCTTGTCTTATTATTAGACAGGACACCCAGACAGTGACAAGGAGGTATCTCCTTTACTTGTGCTGAGGGAAAGGATTCAGCTGAGTCAATCAACATATCTCATCCTGGGTTTGTAGTCCTGGGGCTGGAAGGGCACTCAGCTCCCTCCAACACCTGTCACAAACCCACAGGAGGTGAGATTCCTCTTGTCTCAATTCAGGTGTGCACAAAACGGGCACCTGCATGTGAGCTGCTTGTTTCAGCTCTCATGCTAATTAATGGATGTGGAGGTCAGGAGTGAGTTGTTGAGATGCAAACACCTGGTAACATTTGAGGGGCAGGACACGGTCCAAAATATGTGCAGGTAACTGCAAGCTCTAATGGAGCAATTCTGAGGGACAAGGATGATGAGAAATCCCTTTGGCCTAGTGAAATGACAGCAGATGTCTACATTTAGTACAAGCAAACCTGTCCCGAATCCTTATTATGAACATATTTCTTATGTTCAGGGTAGCTGATAGAGCTACTGACCAAATTGACCAAATTGACCAAATCTGACCAAACTGAGTCATGTGCCAGAGAGACAGAGTGCTCGGTCTCTCCCTTTCTTTTCTCCATTAACTCTATTTAGTAGATGTCCAGTGACTATAATGGCAGTAGTCTCATGGACACCCCTACATTGCTTCACCTAATCCAGTCCAGCTGCTGAATATATTAGCCAAATACAGGCCTGCATTGCTAATTCAGATATGAAAACCATCCACCACAACTGGAGCACACAGCTGACAAGGGCAGCACAGGACTTACGGACAGCTATCCCCATTCAGAGCCCAAATGATATCACAGGTCATCTCAGACAGATTTGCTGCTTATGAGCAAGTAACTGATTCCCACCGCTGCTGTGAGGCAAGGTCTATCCCATCCCTATCCAATAGGTACAGGCGGTGCTTCTCCCACATGCTTTAGTCATCCCCTGGATGATACAATCAAGGAACAGGCCAATGATTTCCACAGTGTTCCTGAGTCAGAGGACCTCCATACCCAAGGATGTTTTCAGCAGCAGCTTGTCCTTCCTGGAGATCATCTTCACCTCCATCACAGACCCTCTGGGCCTGCAGAGACATCACAGAGTGCAAAAACGATTTCTCTCTGTCCTGGTAGACAGCAGGGTAGACAGCACACCCGATTTCAGCTGTACATTGCCATCTGCCATCTATGCCAGCATGTCTCTGCTCTGAAACAAAGTCTTTGCTTATGCATGGTATTGGGCACTTGGTAGCAGGCTTTTCCATGGCAAGTAAGAGCTTGGCCCTGGTGCCAAAGCTGAGGTATAACAGTGCCTTTAGCCAGAGGCACAGACAGGAGGAGCTGGAATCCCTGTTCCATCACAAAGCTTTGACATTGATGGAATAACTGCCAAGGCATGGTAGGATAGTTTGCACAACTGGTGGTCTGTAATGGATAGGTAAAGGAGAGAAAGGCTGGGAAGATCAGTCAGGATGTGTATGGGCAGTCTTTATGGGATATGTAACAGTTTGGGTGAGCCTTTGTAGTAAGCGTCAGAGGACAGGCCAGTTAGGGCAGCATTGTGAGAGATAAGAGTCTCAAGGGAGACCTTAGAGCCCCTTCCAGTACCTAAAGGGGGCCTACAGGAGAGATGGGGAGGAACTCTTTATCAGGGAGTGTAGTGATAGGACGAAGGGTAATGGTTTTAAAATGAAAGAGGGTAGATTAGGTTAGATATTAGGAAGAAATTTTTTCCTGTGTGGGTGGTGAGACACTGGCACAGGCTACCCAGAGAAGTTGTGGAGGCCCCGTCCCTGGAAGTGTTCAAGGCCAGGCTGGACAGGGCTTTAAGCAACCTGGTGTAGTGGGAGGTGTCCATTTTAGGGCCCTCAGTTCAAGTGTACTGGGTCTTGCTGGGATGGGATTAACTTTCTTCATAGCAGTTCACACAGTTCTTGGCTTTGGATTCGTGGCTAAAACAGTGCTGATAACGCACCAGTATTTTGGCTATTGCTGAGCGGTATTTGCACAGCATCAAGGCCTTATCTGCTTCTCATATTGCCCCATCAGCAAGAGGGCTAGGAGTGGGCAAGAGGTTGATTGAGGACACAGCCAGGCAGCTGACCCCAGCTGGACAAAGGAATATGCCATACCATTACATCATTCTCAGCAATAAAAGCTGGTGTAGACAAACAAGGAGGTAGATGGGGTTTTTTTGGCATTCATGAAGTCTGCTACTGCGACACTGGCTGGGCATCTGTCTGCTTGTGGGAAGTGGTGAGTGATTATCTTTCTGTCATTTTTTGAGTTTTTTTGGTCTCTTTCCTTCACCTATTAAACCATCTTTATCCTGACCCACCACTTTTTGTGCTCTATTTCTTCCTATTCTCTCCCCCATCCCACTGGGAAAGGGGAGGAAAGTCAGTGGCTATTGGCCAGAGTCAACCCACCACATCAAGAAAGATGTTGATAACTGGGAGGGAATTCAGCAGAGGGCTGCCGAGATGCACAGGGTCAGGAGCACTTTCCTGTGAGGAGAAACAGAGGGATAGGTCCTTCTTCCGCTTGGAGAAGTGAAGGCCTCAGGAACCTCATGGCAGCCTGCCAGTCCCTATAGGGAGGTTTTCAGGAAGATGAAGCTAGTCTTGTAACCAGGGTGTTTAGCGGAAAGATAACAGACAATAGTCAGATGTTGAAATAAGGAAGGTTCAGGGTGGAAAGAAGGAAAATATTTTCCTCCATAAGGGCATCAAAGCGTGGGCGCAGGTTTCTGAGAGATGTTGTGCCACTTCTGCCCTTGGATGTTTTCCAGCCCCACTTGAGCATTGTGGTCTGATTTTGCTGTGTTGTCCTGCTCCAGGCAGCGTTGCTCAGATGCAGGGCCGCTTGACAGGTATCCTCAAACAGCCCTGATAATTTCCTTTCATTCTCTTTTAATCTTTTTCCCACCTCTCAAGTCCTACTTTTTAACCATCCTTAATCCCTCCCGTGAAAAAAGCCAACCCCTTTTCACCATTTCCCCACTGGCCCTCGTTTTCTCACTTTGTACCCTGCTTTGGTGTTTCTGAGGTTGTTATCACAGTGCTTTCTACCTTGCTTAGCAACTCCATTACAGTAGTACTCTTTTCTTATTCAGTGTCCTGCAGCTACTGAAATTATGATCCTATTAGAAGCACCACAACTCAGGATGACCACATACTTTAAAAGCTTGACAGTTGGAGATTCAGTCCAGAGGGACCTTGACACACCTGGGGATTTGGCCAAAAGACATTTTAAGGTTTAGAAGGAAAAGCTGCAGAACAGCTCCATGCAGCCTCACGGGCAGGAACCTGACTTGCTAAGGAGTGCCCTGAGGAGAAGGGCCTGGGCACCATGATGGATTCCATATGAGACAGTGGGCCCCACATTTTAAAAGGAAAGTAGAGAAACTGGAGAGAGTCCCACGGAGGTCTGCCCAGATGGACTGAGGGGCCTAAAGCACATGCTGTGAGGGGAGTCTGAGGGAACTGGGCCTCTCCTTCCTGCTGAAGTGGAGACCCGGAAAAACCTAGTAACAGCCTACACCTGCCTGGAAAGATGATGAAGCCAAGCTCTCTTTTGCAGTGGCCAATGATATGACAGAGGCAACAACAACAAACTGCCTCTTGGGAGCTTCAGACATAGCATTAGGAAAAACAAAATCGACTAGGAGGAGCATTGCTGTGATCTCCACCTTTGAACCTCTTCAGGTTTCAGCTCCACAAAGTGGCAGCCACCCTGGAGGCTGTACTACACAAACCACCAGCAGTTTCTTTCCTATCAACCCTTCTGTGATCCTGTGCCATGCAGAGTATCCTATGAGAAGAGATTAAGCTGAAAGTGAGAAATGGAGATGACACATTTGACCACATTCCTGCATACAGCTATTGATATGTCCTGCCTTCTGAGACTCAAAGGAAGATCTGTTTTCTTGGCCAGACGACTGTGATTATTCTGCAAGTTTCCTTGCATAGTGGTGCTTTAGGCTGTAAACAGAATTGACACAAAGCCTCTGACTTCAGTACTATCAAGTACTATCTTGCTAAAAGAGAGGGAGATGGAGGGATCTCAGACCTTCTAGGTTCCTGCTGGAGGCTTCACAGAAAGGATCAAAAGATAGCAGTTTTGTGAGGAGAGAAATCTGGACTCCACATGATCCAATGTGAATC
>RSEF01000005.1:16012573-16038126 GCA_003993805.1 Himantopus leucocephalus
AAAAAAAGCCAAACAACAACAGCATCACCAAAAATCTTTAAATAGGACATTTTGAAGATGCACGAAAAGAAGCTCAGAAATTCATCCTGCAGGATACTAACAGCCTCAGAGCGCATAAGAATAACTTCCTAGGCAGCCAACACTCCGCAATACTGTTTTTCAAGGCAGGGACCGAGCAAGGGCAAGATGCAGAGCACAGCCTGGCCTGTGGCAGTGGGAAGGTGGAACTCCATCGCCTTGGGAGATGCCCACCTGCACCCCTGGGGAGCCAGCCAACACCTTCAGTTTGAGTAGAAAAAATAATATTAAGAATCTCATCCGCGTATCTAAGGTGACATCTCCAGAATATCTTTTCTGTGCCCCAGCAGGAGCAGCTGGTGCCTGCTTATCCAAAAATCCCCGTGTCCAGCTCTGCAAATTCAGCCAAAGCACCATGATAGCCCGGGAGCATCGTGTTTGCCTCGCAGCCTTCGGGGGGGATGCGGCAAGCAGAGACCTGTAGCTACGCCTGAAGTTTCTGTTTCTAATAAACTCAACAAATGGTTCCCGTCTGCGTGGTCTGTCTCTCTGCCATCTTTAAATATTTATGTCAACGTATCTATGGTGATGGGTCGGGTTATATANGGGGGGGGGGGGGGGGGGGGGGGGGGGGGGGGGGGGGGGGGGGGGGGGGGGGGGGGGGGGGGGGGATGGACAGCATCAGCTCCCGCCGGAGCTATGGCAGAGGGACAGCAAACCCGAGTGGGTTTCCCCACCCGGCCCAGATGCTCCCTCTTCTCAGCTCAGGCTCCGCTGCTGCTCGCGAGCCCGGAAAGTGAACGTTCATTTTTCTCAGGGCATCAGAGAGGGCCGAGCCGCAGCTGGGCTTAGCGGCGCTTTGCGAGATGCCGTGTGGGAGAGCAAGAGCCCGGCCCACCGATGCAGAGAGCTTCTATTGTATAATCAATGTATAATTCATTAGTAGGTGAATAAAGACTGGAATAGCTTATTGCTGATGTAACGGGGCTAAAAAGACAGTGAGCACGTCTGTGAGCAAGCTGGTGCACACGGGGGGTTAAACAATAGCATTTAGTGATGCTGAGGGGGGAGAGAAGGGGATTTTGCCTTGGGATAACATAAACAACCCGGCTAGCTGGCTGCCAGTGACTCCAGGGAGAGCGATGGATATGCATCCTCCTGGCAAAAATGCTGGGAAGGACCTTTCCTTTTCACTTGCTGGAGTCTAAAGGAATAGCACCTGGTAGGCAGGAGGGTATTCACTGTGGGTGGGCACCTCTGGATAGGTCACCTCTGGTTTTGGGTGGACCCCCAAAATGCCAGGTGACTAAAGATAGCACTGGGTTTGTGTTGGGGGTGAGAGGGACGGCACGGCCGGGGAGTGGAGCAGCCTCACTGGCAGGACTGCAACCGGTCATGGGTTTGGCAGCTATGGCCGAAAGCTGCAAAACACGCACCACGTATGTTTTTCCAAAACAGCCTCCGAGCCTGTTCCGGGGCTCCCCCTCCTCGCTCCCATGCTCTCCCCCACAGTCTCACCCGGTGCTACGTCTCCCAGCAGACGGGGTTGATGCTCGCTGCCGATTGCTCAGCCTCCCAGAAGAGGAAATACACAGCTAAGAAAAAAATCCCTTTTCACCCCAATATAGTATTTTAACTAAAAGAGAGGACTACAACGACGTTTCATGTGAAAGTTGCAGGACATGTGTGATCTGACCGCGTATTCAAAGCAGTTTCTGACCTTACCCGCCTTCAGCTGCGCTGGCGGAGATCTCCTGCGTGAAGCATCTACCACCTCTGGCTGCGTTTCTAGAAGAAAATTACAGCCAGCTGCTATCGCAAACGCATTGCTTCTGCGCCTGGTGAAAAAAAAATAAAATGTCTACCAACTATTTCGTAAAAAAAATATTTCGTATGTCTGCAAGCTCGGAAATGCAGCTTTACCTTGGCAGGGGATGGCTTCCTTACCACCCCAGGGCTGCACAGGTCCACCCAAATTTGCCAGCTTACAGGGCTTTCAGAAGGACTTGCTCAGCAGTATCTCCTTTAGGAGCCGGCCGCAGGCATGAAGCAGAGTTGCACAGCAAAGGTGATGTCAAAAGAATATGGTTAAAAAGTTATATAAGCGCTTTGTATAAAATTGTAACTTTGAACTTTAGCTGAACTCCTGAAATTGTGTCCTTGCACATCCACCTGGACTAGATGTAGAAACAATTAACCGAAATTTAGATCAAAGAAATTGAATTGTGGAAGGATTACCATATCGAGAGCTTACTGAAGGCGAACAAGGCCCACGGAGGGAGTAGGCTGCCCGTCTCTGATCTAAGTATAGGAAGACAAGACGTATAGTCTTTGGAATGTAGTTTAGATAAGTGTGTCCCCGAGAGGAGCCTTCAGGGATTATAACACTAAAACGCACAACCTCTTGTAAACAATGAGCATGCTAATTAAGGGGATCTCCCAACATGTTTAAAACATTAACTTGAATGCATATGTATGATGAGGGCTGGTAAAGGAACTATAGCTCACCAATCAGCTGTATCTTACCGCTATAAATATTGGATTGTCAGAAATGAGTGCTGTGCTGGCTGTTAAACGCCCAGCACCTGATTCTGCAGAACTGAAATAAAGATAAGTATCTCGACTCAGGGTGGTGATGGTTTTTTTTTGCACACTGGGTGAAGAACCTGTATTTTAGGGACAACAAAGGGGCTGTTGCATGAGGAAGTTATATTTTGCTGGCAGGGGGAACCGGCAGACACACAGTCAGTAAGGGCAGGAAACAGCAAAACATTATGGAGCCGAGCCAGCACGCCACGAGGCTGAGAGAGTCCCGCTCCCCTCACCACCGCATCCCTCTAGAGAGTCAGTAAATTGCTTAACCTGTGCTTTTCACAAGTGCTCTGAGCTCCTCGGGTTTTTTTCCGGGTACCGAAAAACCCGATTTGCAGAAGCCCTGAGCATTCTCGGCTGCTGTGCAAAGCCGTGCCCTGCTCACCTGCGGTTCTGCGTGAGGAGTACATTGAAAAAACAGCTTCTGCTGCCCTCGGAGCGGGCGCTGGGAAAGCTCCCCTGGCTCCTAAGCAAGCTGTGGTTGGGCCACCCACGGGCACACGCTGAGCCCCATGTAAAGCCTCAGGGGAAATTAATGCTCACGCTGGCAGAGCAGGACCTGAGTGGTGCGTGGGCAGCGAAGGATGAAGAGCAGCAGCACAAAAGGCTTCTTGCAGCTGCCATGGGCTGATGCTCCCCAGCCCCGTAGGTAATCGCCTGGCCTTAGGTTGCTCCCTCTTCCCATGTCCTCAGATAGAGCTGGGGCTTTGTCTAAAATAAGAGGAAAAGGGTAACGCATGAGCACAAGCTAACTCGTACCCACAGAGAGGCCAAACAGCGATTGCCCAGGTGACCTTAGCGGAACTAATTGATAAGTCGCTGGAGCTCACTTGACAATTAATTGGAACCAATTCACAATTAAATATTTAACTTTGCACCTTTGGTCTCTCTTTAATTTTTTTTTCCCTCTTGCCTATGCCTACATAAATAAGGATTTCTTTCCTACCATAGTTTGAGTGTTGACATGCTTATAGCAGCCAGCTTCCCCTTGTGTGAGCCCTGGGAAGGCTCAGCAGGTCTGCAGGTGTTTCCTAGCCCGGCTGCTGGCTTTGCATCCCCACTGCTCGACTCCATGCTCTTATCCCGACAAAATCTCCCTCTTGCTCTCCTCAACATCGCGCAAATCTCAGCAGCGCTTACAAATAGGTTCCTGTGGTTTTGCTCTGGTTGCACAAGAGTTGTAATTTGCAGACAGCAAGCAGCAATTAGGAACTGGTAAGTGCAAGCCCATTGACTGCAGGACAGGGATTTTTTGTTGGCACAGGTGCTAAAAAACCCGGTCGACACCTGCCTGCCTCACAGCTTCCATCCAGCCATCCCTGGGTGCTGCCATTTCTATGACTGCAAACAAAATGCTAACGCTGCACTTTTCTGTAACAGGTTTCTAAAACCCAAGGAGTCAAAGGTATCTGCTGTCCTGCTCTTGAAAATGACAGCAGGATGTCATCGCAAGGTGGCAGGAGCCCCTGCTGCTACACACAGCAGGAACTCTGGTAGGAGAGAGTGTCCGGCCGGGCACGGCTCTGCTACCCGCTCACTAAAGGTGCTGCTCCTCGCAGGGGAACTCCAGCAGTGGGTGAAATGGGAATAAAGATCACGATCAGCATGTACGTAGAGAACAAGGTTTGCTTTTTTTTTTTTTTTAATTATAGTTTGTTGAAGTATTTTGTACCAAAAGAATTACCTGAACCCCATGGTTGGCTATCAGAGGGAGAAAGGGAACTTCCAGCTCCCCGGGACAAGAAATTGCACGCTTCCAATCTGCTGCTTACTGGGAAGAAGAAAAGATGACTCTCCAGGTGCATTATCCCCTTGTGAGATGGTTTGGTGCAGGTCATGTTCTCATCCCTGCCGCAAGCAGCAAAAATCATTACAGAGGTGTGAAAAGAGCAGCTACGCACTCCTACGTGGCCAGTGCTGGAAAGGTGCCTGCTTCTTCTGATGAAGTTTCAGTGATCACAAGTGGTTTTCAAGGGAAACGAGAGCTGGGGGAGGGAGATATGAGAGCCTTTCAGGTTTGTTTATCGTGTATATGCCACTTCTGTCCAAAATCATCCCTTTACATTAAAAATTGACCTGGGAAGGAGAAGTACCTAAAGCTTTAGCAGTCCTGGTGGTGTAGCTTTAAGAGAGCTCTTTTCTACTAGGTGATGAGGCTTAAGCAGATAACCCACACCGAAAACGTAGACTCCACCGATTTGCTCCATCTCCAATGTTTTTTGATAGAGCAGAACATCATCTGTTGTCCAGCCAACACAGAGTAGGGGGCAAGACCTGACTACCTAGTGTTTAAAAAGTGAATCTGTAGAGATTTCTTTCATATGAATACTCCAGTCTTTACTGCTTAAACATATCCTTAAGCTTTTTTCCTGCCCCTGCTTGCGTTACTCCTCGTGAGGTACCTGCCTGCAGCTGGCTGAGGGTAGGATGAGGCCGATGAGCCGCTCCTTTTCCTCCAAAGGACCAACACCATCCGCTCCCTCTTGGGTGCTACGGCACACTTGGCTTCTGGGACAGGCAAGTGCCAGCTGCCCGGGGAATGTCTCTTCCCAGCACTGAAAGAATTACTGAAGGCTCTCCATGACGCAAACCCCCGAGCAATGCAGGCAGCCTCATGCACGGCAGAAAAAGAGAAGGAATGACGGCCTTTTGCAAGAAATTAATCTTTATTGAAGCAACCATGAGTCACATGAGCTGCCAGCTGGCCAGAGGAATAACAATAGCAGTGGCCTGGACAATAGCAGCTGGAGCTCACAAGGGAGATTGTCTCTCTCCAGAGAGCGATATAATTAATAGTACATATATACATACAAGTGAATCTTTCCCCACTGCTAGAAAGTGGGTACATTGGCAAGTGCATATCACCACTAAATCCCTGCTAGACCGAGGCGTGTTGGTGACTGCCAGGAGGTAGCTTGAGTAATAGTCTGGAGCGGTTTGAACTTGATCCTGTTTCCACTGAAGTCAATGGTGAAGCTCCGCTGGTTCCAAGGGAGCGGGATGAGGAGCGACAGCCCTTTCCCTCCCCCCAAAGCAATTCTTTCCAATGCAAGATACTTGCAGCCATGTTAAAATTCTAACCAGGTGCTGTAGGCTGTACTGCCATTCGTGTAACAGCCCCTACCTGAGGGCCAGGACCTGTCCTGAACATCAGCCCGGGGGATTCCACGTTTACCTCAATAAACAATTGCTACTTACTGTTTTTCATGGCTAAAAGCCACAACGAAGGAGAGGAGTGAAAGCTGTTGTTGCTTCAACAGACATTTCACATCACCGTATAGTTTACAGCAGGTTTTCCAGCAGGTGCTAAATCCATTGCCATGATGGGTTTCGGCTCAGAAACGGCTCTGCCTCTTTGCAATGAGGGCGAAGCACTCCAGGGAGCCGCCGTTTGAGCTAGACTGAGAGCCCAGTTCTTCAGTTGATTGAGGCTTTTTAAATTTCTGTTTATTATTGATAAGGTGATGTAAAGAGGACGTGGACTTGGACATTGTATTGTTTGATCTGGCTGGAGATCAGTCCTGTTCTCTTATAAATTTAAACTTCGGTCCTGCGTGTATGTGTAATATCAAAGTCCTTTTGTATTGCACAGCAGCACAGTGGGTTAGTGAAGCTAGATAAACACAGCGCTAAGGCTGAAAGTTAACAAGCCCCTGTGAAATCAGTGTGGTATCAAGCTCTAGGAGGTTGACTAGATCCCAAGAATTAAAAAACAATGGTGCGTTGCATTAGCAAGGAGGAATAACAGAGGGATATGTCCTTATGCTGGTCATGGGTTTCAAAGCTCATGCACTGCTTTCTGATTTTTTTTTCCCAATCTCTACCAAAAGCTCTGTAAATCTGGCAATATTTGAAAACAGGGGAAAAAACAGTTGATGGTCGTTGGATGCCTACATACTCGAGCATGATCAGAAACGTGCCCAAAGTCAATCATTACGAGTGTCCAGGCTAGGAGAGCACATTTCCTATCAGCAATGACACACTTTGTGTGCATGTATTTGCTGATAGCAAAAGATCAGTCCTGGGCTGTGATCCAAAGCCATCTTCCTAGAAACATTGCATCTTTGGGGGCCACAGGGAACAGCTCAGACGACAGCGCAAGAGAAGTTTGGTTTAACACTGTGATTTTTGCTGGGCTTTTCTCTCCATTTTTGTCCTAAGGGGCTCTTTATGTGCTGCTTGTGGAGCTACAGCCCATATGTCCCCCAGTGAGGCGATCTGCAGTTCCGAGCCCAGACGCATGTCTCGGTCCTTGTCCATTTTCGGCGAAGGTGTGATCCAGCTCCTCCGCAGAGCATCGTCCGCTCTGACCAGCTTGGAAATGCATGAGAGCTCGTAGTGCGGGAAGGGGAAACGTGTGACACACGTCCCACCGCCTGACCCCATGCAACGCCTTCCCGGTGGATTTTGGGGGTGACTTCAGACATCTTCCTGCGCCAAGAGCTGGCTCCACCTGGTAGGGATGCCCAGGCGGTGAGTTTCTACCTCTCTCGCAAGATGTATTTGCCTTTCCGCTCCAGGTTGCTGCTGAAGTGGATGGAGAACCAGAGGAATGAGGTCAGGATCATCCCATAAACCTAAAAGGAAATAAATGAGACGGGCACACAATTAAATGCCGAACTGATTATGATGTTCCATCTGTGCAAATAAGTGATCATAAATGTTGCCTGTTAGTCCACTTGGCACTTCTGAAGTTATGGGTCAGGATGTCGCATTTTTCTTAAGAGAGCTGTTTTCCAGTAAAATGGTGAACATCAGTTCCAACATGGGAGAAAAAAAAACCCTCAACAAGTGGTTAAAGCATCTGATTGGAATTAGCACAGTACGGCTCAAACCCCGTCCTAAAAATACCAAGAAATGAGAAGAAACCAGGAAACTCAGATTTCAAATTCCTGCCATGAAACATTCCTCTGTGCAAACAAACACATCTCTCGCATAATAATAGCCTTTTGTAAAGATAACATAGGGTGAAAAAAAACCAAACCTCGTGTATTGTTTGGAGTAAGAAACCCAACAAAAAAGACCCTAACAAAACCCAAACCCCACCCCATGCACGTGCGTGGTTGTGAATGCAGAGGACAGTATAATTCCTCTGTGTGGTGATATTCTGCCTGGTATAACGCACATCAGGACTCACACAGGCAAAGATAAAGCTGCTGTGGGAAGGATAACAAGGGCTGCAACAACGTGCTCTTTCCTAAAAGCCTGCCTTAACGTGCAAGCACCTTTGCTCTTGCGGCTTGATCTGGGGATATGTGCGCATGGTTGGCTGAGGGACAGTGACATCAGAGCATCTATAGCCCTCGTTACGCGCTTCCTTTGCATCCTGCCATCACAATAGTGAACCGTGCAGAGAGATTTCCTCTCGCACACACTTCAAAGATAGCCGCCTTATCTGGCTATAGCATCGAGTTGTGAAAAAAGATACATACAACAAAAACGTTCCCGCTTTTGTCAGAATATAGCTGCAGTGAAATTCCTCCTATACCCGAGAAAAATTAGAAAGTGACACCAAATATTCACCCAGGACTTTACATTTATAGCTCCACAGCAGTGCCTGATGGTTTTCCTAATGTACTACTAGCAGCATAAAATACAAAAGTGTTTGATCCTCTGGGTTTTATTTAGACGGAGAAGAGATTTTTAACACATAATTGTGCCAAGGCGGACACAAGTAGCAAAACAATCTCCAAATACACATCCAGTCAGGAAAGGTCGTCCCAGCTGGGGAGCAGCACGGAGATATCACAGCAGACCAAACCTCCCTTCATGGTGAACAAAGGAGTCTCCTGGCACGTACTCTTTTTTGGCATGCTTCACCACACATGCATGGTCCTCACGTAGAGGTAATTACAGTGATGCACCTCTGCCAAGCAGTGGGTGGGAATACAAGCAGGCTTGTTCTAACTGGTGGCACTCTCCAGCTCCGAAGGGACCATCCCCATGTGGCCACCGAGCTTCCTCACTGCTGCAGGACATGCTCCTCTCTCAGCATTTCATTTTTTCTTTTGTCCTCCCCCAAATAAGATTCACAAATTCAGTGCAGACCCTTTCTACCCAAGCCATCCTCCGAAGATGATCCTACCCCTCCTCTGCAGGATCCTCCTTCAAAGACGGCGCCTGGGAGCCCAGGCAACACACTCTGCTCCTCTCCTTTGCAGCCTGCTCCTTAAGAGCCCATGCTTCGCCCACCCACTGCCCGAGATGCGCCTTACCATGTTCGTTAGTGGTCATTAATAGGATGAGACCTTCCCTTTCCGCACAGCTCGCCAGCTCCACTGCTGGTGCTCAGTAGCTTTCAAGAGCTTCCAGCTCCAGACGCACAAAGGGACTACCCAGCCTGAGTTGGGAGGCAGCCAGCGAGTGTTGGACAAAGAGAGGCAGCAAGTTCCTAAAATAGGGAGCTTTTACTGCATCTCCTTTTCCACTATTGCTGTCACCTTCCCACCTGACCTGTGCCAGGTGACATGGTTTCTCACTTGCAGGAGAAGACGTGCAGGCAAGCCTGGGCGGATGAAGTGCAGACACTGCAGGAGCAGGAAAACCCCTCCATCCATCACCCTGGCCAAGACAAGTCCTGGCCCTTTCTTAATTTCCATGGTGGAGTCTACTACTGCTTGTTTCTCTGCTGCCAGTCTTCAAAATCATCTGAAATCCCAGTTTCTGGGGGCTAATTTGGGATACACCTCCCCCACCGGAGCCTGCCTGTCAGGGCCAAAATGCAAAGGAACAGAAATAGCTACCGTGAAGCCGATGGTGACGCCCAGCAGCGTGGAGACGAAGTCCATGTGCTGCTTCAGGAAATTCCGGATCTCTTGCAGGCAGTCCTGGGAGGAGAGAGACACCCCTTGCAGCACGGGAGCAGCTCGGTGGGGGACTTTGTCCCCCCAACAGCACCTGCCACAACCCCAGACAGAAAAGGAGGCAAGAGGGGGATGCAGCATTGCACAGCTGGGCTGCTCTGTGGGCAGCTCTCCTTTTTCCTGCTGCTGGCTGCAACTTGGGAAGACAAACACCTGCAGTGTATTTTCTATTACTACAATATGCCTACAATTTTCTTGGTATGATGTGTTTCGGACTGTGGGGGATGTGCGTGCGCACAGGTTAAGTGTGGTCACGCACAAGCTTTTTCCTTTCCACCCGCTGGAAAATGGAAAGAGGGAATGAAAAGACGGAAAAGCAGAGCACAGCGTAATGCTAAATGTGTTCCCCAGAGATACTAATGAACAGCTCAATTTCGCAAGGTGTTGTGAACATTAATATACATTAGCCTTAAGCATGTGAGCGGCCCCACGAGGATCCAGGAGGTGTTAGCCAAGAGAGCCATTTCAAAAATGCAAGAGCATGCCCTTGATGACGTGATTCGCAGAGGGAGGTAAGAGCGCTCAAAGCCAAGAGTGAACGTAGCGCAGCTACCAAACTCTGAGCTTCCCCGGGTTGCAAAATGCATCCTCCCACCCTCTGCAAACCATTAGCGGGGGGGAACAGAGACACCCCTACCGCACCGGGTTTTGCTCTGCTCTCCCTCCCCGTTCTTTGAGCCAAGCTCCACCCTGCTTTGAGATGTGATGTTCCCGGAGGTGGCACTCTGAAACGCTGCCCCGCGGGCTGACGTGTGCCTGCGCATCACGGCGTCCTGTTAGCGCTTGACATCTTCGCCCAACAACGTTTTCGTATAGCTGTAGCAACACGGTTTTGTTTTTCCTAGGCACAACATACATATTGATGCTGGCAGCTTTAGCTACTTCAGCTGATTTGGCTACTCCAGTGGAAGAAAAATAATCATACAATAGATTTGCTCAGAGAGTATGAAGTCTACATTGCGGCTTCAGTGCAAAGGCAGTCTAATACCGACGGCTTCTCCGTCAGCCTCACTGAGATACTGCGAAGAGAAGGAATGAAGTGTACTTGCTGAAGCTACTGTTGGACACCATCCCCCCGCTTCATGAGTTTCTCATTTTAATACCTGTTTAATGCCCTGGGAAAAAGGAATTACAGCAAATTCCACATTTGCTGTTAGTGGCACACTTTTAAAGCCCCAGAAACTAACGTCACGTGGAAAAGTCCAACAGTTTTTTTGAGCTCAGATGTATGCCCGTGATATCTCACACTCTCTGCAGAGGCAGGAAACAGGGAGGAAGCTGGAAGGAAGCGACAGGCTGCAAGCACAAACATTTTGAAGGCTTTCTAGAGCTGGAAAGGAAACCACATCTGCAAGTCTGAGACCTGCTGATCCACTGGGGCTCCTCTGGCAGGTGAGGTGCCTCCTTATTGAAACAACAACCCCCCAGCAAAACAAACCCCAACCCATAACAATGAACTATGAAAAAGCCACAGTCCTCATTAATAATTAAACACCAGTGAGGTTTTAACAATTAGCAAGTAGCGGCACAACCCCACTGTGCGGTGGAAGAAACCTTTCCCTTACCTGTCCCGCATCGTGCAACTGGCTGGATGGGCACGTCTTGTGCTCGACGTTGGCCGTGTCTCCAAACGGAGAGTGCTTCCCACAGCACAGGAACTGGAAGAGAGGGAGAGGTCTGCCAGCCGCCTGCTGGGGCTCTCCCTCACCGCCAACTGCTGCGGCAGAAGGTGCCGGAGATGGGCCACCCTTCCTCCCTGCTGCCCCAGGCAGGGCTATACAACCAGGGCTGCAAGGAGCAAAGCACGTAGGTATGCAATCAACAGCTGCAGCAGTGAGGGTTAAATTCAGAGGAGGTGGATGGATCCTGATCCAAACTTTGCTGTGCTCCTCCAGGACTGCTGCCTGGGGCTGGGGCTAAGCCCTCCCTCCATGGTCACGCCAGCTCTCACAGTGGCTGCTCCAGAAAATCCAGGGATGCACAGATTATGCTTCCAGTGCTTGTTATGGGCTTGCCGGGGGTGGGACCCCAGCAACACCCACTGTGGAGCTGGTTTCCTATAGCCAGGGTGAACTGGCCAGCTTGGAGCATTAGCAGAAGAAAAAAAAATAAAATAGGAGTAGAAGGACTGTTTCTCCATCAATTAAAGTGGCTAAAATAAGCAACTGATGAAGCTGGGTATTTTGCCTGATTCTCCTTGCCAAGGGGGACTCCGGGTGTGCTGCTCCACAAGCCTGCAGAGCAAGCACCACCATGCCTGGTCACGTGTCTGAGGGCCACCACCATTGTTGCAATGAGAAACACTTGCCCTTTTCTGCCTTTTGAGAAGCACAGATGAAAGCAGCTTCGGAAAGTACTTGTCACGATGATTTAAGAAAACACAGAAGGATAAAGGGAGCCGCGTGGGAGGTGACTGGAAACAGGCAAGCGGACTTGACCTTCCTGTCCAGCCCTGCTGCGTGCCATGAACTCACTACCCAAACAGGCCCTGCGCCGCAAGGAGACGGCATCTCCTTTACTCAGTGGGGACTTGGGAGTTACCCACCACGGGGGACAACCTCACTCATCTCCAGTGGCTTTGAGGGCAACCATCCTCCCTATGCTCTGGGCAACCACTCTTGCCCACCTACTGAGTTACGGAGAAGTCCCCTGCGCCAACAGCATGCTGGGTGGTGGGTTTGGGGAGCTTGCTAGCAGGCCTCCAGCATTGCAAGAGACCATGTAACCTCCAGTACTCGGCCATGGGCTCAAGGGTGAACAGAAATAACCAAGTCCGAATACTTCTGCTGGACAATGTGGAATTCACCCACTCTCTCTATCTGACTGGGGACACCAGAGAGGTGTATATCCACTTTCTCGTACCACAGATAGGGAGCACGGCAGAGGGCCTGCTGAGACAGACGATATATACATATCAGCTACAGTATGGAAGCTCTGAAGATCTCGCACCAGAGCAATGATCAGGTAGGTGGCCCTTTCGTCCTGTTGGTAATCTGGTTGGTCAAACCTGGGAAAGGAAGAGTAGGAAGGAGGAACAGACTTCACAGTAGGCTGGAGGACTCGGTTCCCAAGGGAAAAACCCCATTGCAGTATCCACGAGGCAGAACACAGGCATCAGCCCCAGCCTGCTGAAACCATCAGGAAGATACCTCAGGGCAAGGTTTTCTGCTAAGGCTGAAAGACAACTCACTGTTTCATGGATGGCAGTCAGCTCGTGCCTCCTGAAGCTGGAGGCGTTCCTCCTCACCTCCTCGTACACAAGATCATACACATCCATCATGCTGTCTTCCACCTGCGATGAAAGCAGAGATCTGTATGTGGAAAACACTGACTGCGGTCGTCTATGGAGAGAAATATGCTCCTCTCGCTTCCCCCCAGAAGGTCTCCCAGGTATAGTGAGACAAGTAGCACTGCTATTAAATGACCACCATACAGCAGCAGGAGCTGTTGTGTGACCCATGATGCACCAAGGGGCACCTACAGCATTGGCAAGTCCCACGAGACAGGCTGCGATGCTGCACATGTACCACCTTCTGCTACGTGTGGATCCTTCGACATCACACCAGGATCTCACCAGCTGATGGGTGGAACTTTTGGCCAGTTTTGAATTTAAAATTTTTGAATTTTTAGGGTCAGAGAAGAACTCTGATGCCTGTGACCAGTGTGCCTCCAAGTCCCTCTGCCAGGCAGGGATGACCCCATCTCCCTGTCGTGATGGGTGACTGTGAGGACAGGCACACATGACCGTGAGATGATAAAATAAAAAGGTGAGAGGACCTCAGATGGCTGGCCTTATCCCAGCGATGGAGGAGTTCCTCCAAATAGAGCCAAAAAAATAACAGAGTGATTCAGCAGTGAATCAGACCCTAAATATTTACCAAATGTGTGAGAACTCGCAGCTTGACAGATCCCAGCCAACTCCCACTCGGGTTTCAAAGGGAAAAAAATATGACAATTGCCTTCAGCGCCTGGAGTCAAAACCTTATTTCTTCCTTTCGTTTTCTCTCGCTTCCTCGCCAGCATCGATCTGAGTGGACCTGAAAGCAGCGCTTGGCTTTCAGGAGGGAAAATCGATTGGCGAGACAAACAGAGCGGGTGGCCATGCAGGGAGGGACAGGCGCTCCGGCAGCAGAGCCATCTCTCAGTGAGGCTTTTCAGCTCAGTCTTAAGGGGCTGTGCTTGGAAACTACTCTAGGGGGAAAAAAAACACCCAATGCTGGGTGCTTGGGGGTGAAACCGGGGTCATTCGAGGCGATTGCAGCCATCACTGAAATATTGTTCTACCCTGCCCGGCTGTCCAAAATGCAAGTAACTAACAGAGGCTGATAACAAGGGAAGGGAGAGAGGGAAGTTGAGAAGATTACTTGTATCCATCTCAGCTCCGTGCCACCAGGAACAGAGTTTAAAGGCTCACATCAGAAGATTTTCCACAGCTATTAACGCGACATAGAGGTGGAGGGGCTTGGGGCGTTTCTCTGCAGCAAAGATGCTGTTCCCCCAGGACGCTCCATCACCCGTCACGGAGCAATGAGGAGGTGAGGCAGGAGCAACCCAGCTTTAATGAGAGGTCCGATGACAGACAGGGCACAGGTATTCTGAGCCAAGGAAAAAATCCTCTGAGGCAAGGTGCATGGTGCTGAGCAGTCCCACACAGGTGAGGAGAGAGGATGCTCGTTTTGCCACCCCCATGTATCAGAGTGCATCGAGCAGGGTGGGTGCAGCAGTAAGACAAGATCTATAGCGGACTTGTGCACCATCCTTCCTCTGAGAAAGCCTTAAACCGCAATAAAGAGGAGAACATCCAAGCTTTTCTAACTTCTTGTGGGCCACGAGATAGCTTTCCAGCAGCAGCAATTAAATAAATGGATTCAATAAAAAGAGCATCCATTTCCATTGAAGAATTGGATTAAGAATAATGAAAAAAGAATAATCTTTTGACCTCCTCTTGTGGCCTCGTGTTGCTGAGGAAGGAAGGAAGAATAGAGCAGACGGCTTCTTAACCCAAGAGACGATTACATTTTTAATATCCCAACCCCATTCTAAGATGCATGAATAAAAACTATTTTGTGTTGTGACAACATACATACGGATCTTGGTAAGGTAATGGTGCTGCATGTGCAATTTTTGCCTTTTCGTATTTATCTTTAGGCTCAGGATGCTGAACTTCCCTCCAAAAGTCCTAAATTTGGATGACCAAAAAAAAAAAAACCCAAAAACCAAAAAACCAAAAAGGGTTTCAAGCAAGTTGCTGGGTTCAAGCATTTTGCTAGGATCAAACAAGGGTTCAAGGGCTGGAAGAAAGCCAACAGTTTAACATCAAAGGTCTACTGAACACTGGGCTGGGAAATGCTGGGACAGGCAGTTTTAAGCCCTCTGCTTTGCCTGGGCACGTTCCCCAAAATCTCACAAAAACTGGCAAAACCCCTCTTTTGACTGCAGTTAGTTTTGGGCTGGATCTGGCTGCTTAATTTCAACTGCATTCAACTTAAACCAAGGTAAGATGAGACTTTTTCCAGTGATGTTTCATCTGCAAAGACCATCACAGGCTCCCTATCAGCAGAGCAGGCTCTGACCACACCACCAGACCCAACTCTCTATGCAGGAAAGTCAATGCTTGTTAGCATTTTGTCCTGATAATAAGCCTCAGGGGCCAACTGAGGCTGATGTCCTCCTCAGCAGCTTCTCAGGTGGTTGTGCTGCACTAAGCAACCTGGGCGGGGGGCAGGTGAGCTGCCCAGATGTTGGCAGCTGCTGGCTGCTGCCAGACTGGCAAGCTCCTGCCAGCTGCATGAAACCACAAGAGGATGGATTTGACCAAGAGAGGTTCTGCCTGACGCAGTGGTGCACATTTGCACCTTTCTCATTATATTAGGTACCATGCAACACCATTAAACTTTGAGACTAAGGCTGTTTGAAGGAAAAGAGTGGTTGGGAAAGAAGTGAAGGAACAAGATTGCCATAACAAAGCTATGGCAGAAAATTATTCCAACTGTTGGAAACAATAAGGGAAGAAATCGCGAGCAGTCACCGTTTCACAGCCAGCTCGACTACAGCGATGATGATGATGATGAGGGTAATCTCCAGGTACATAATGACTACTAAAGACTTCAATTGCACCCTGTTTCTGAGCTTGCCTGTGAGCTGGCTTCTCAGTTATTTACTGATTTTTCTTCATTCTGCCAAGCAGCCTCCAAGAACTGAAAGCACAAAGGATTAAGTGTAAAATGTTTTATAGTGATAATTTCCTTTTAGAATGTGTGTCTGGGCAAGCCTAAGAGTACAATTTGCTGATTAGTCTTTCTCAGCATTTCTATCTAGCAATTATATCTAGCATTTATATCCAACTATTATCTGAATACGCTATTCAGGTCCTGGGAAGGGACTATCAAACTAAAAAGAAACATTTTTTAAAGAGTGAATTGACTGTAGTTCCTCCACATCATCTTTCTGATTTTTTCTAGTATCATTTGATTTTGGAGGGGAAAATTGCTCTCTTCATACAATGTGGCGGTCTGTTTTCAAAGATTACTGCAGAGAGCTTTCTCATTTAAATATTTCGGAGGTAGGTACAAAGTACTAAATCTCAGTTTCTCATTTAAATATTTCAGAGGTAGGTATAAAGTACTAAATCTAAGTATTTATCACTGGCTGTTTCCTTCTGTGCAGGAGATCATGCCACAGAGCATACGGGAGGTCTCGTTTAACACGGAGACGTATAAAAGCAAAGAAGATTGCACTAACGAACCACCATCTTAGCAACTTTTCTGCCTGGGATGGGGTTGTTTACACTTAGAGCTGCAGCCAAGCTCTGAAGTCATGCATGGCAGTGTCTATCCAGCCCAAAATGGCTTGCTAACTCATGCATGCCTAATGATTTAAAAAATAAAACCTGAAAGCATGAGACAAAGTCACCAGGTGGTTTCATGGCCTATCTTGATTTGCAACATTATTTTGTCCAGCAGATGCAAGTCCATCCCCGTATTTTCCTTTGATCTGGGACATAACACAGTGAAGAGCTAGAGAGCAGCACTGCTTTGTGCCATCCTCAACACTCCACCGATGGGCAACTTTCAGTCTGTGTCCTCAAAATCATTTTCTTTTACTGTTTCTTACACCAGGTGTTGGAGAAAAAAAAAACATATTAAAAACAATCAGGGTGCTTTCTCTCATGCTTAAGCAACAGGATGCCTTTTGAGTTTGAGTGGTTATGCTGATAGTGTTAATAACATGCTTTAAGAAAGCCACAGCTGTGCCCCATCCCTTAACTAAGACAGTAGTTAGCACATAATTGACTAATACAGCTGGAGAAGAGAAAGTCTGCTGGGCTTCTTTTCAAAAGGTCTTACATTCCCCACGCACATTAGCATCATTATGGTCAAGTGGATTTTCCTGTTCCTAGTGAAATGCTGTGACCCAGTGCTGGAGGAGTATTTCTGGACAAAGCTCTCCCTTGGAAGGAGATGGCACCTGCAATGCTCATCAGTAAAAAACATTGAGAGCTGAAGATGAAGCATCAGCTGGGCTTTGGCTTAAGAAAAATCTCCAGGTTAAGTGATACAGAGGTCACACCTTACAGTCATTCTTTTCCTGGAAGATGCAGAGTGAAATGTTCCAGCTCTAACTTAGTCAAATAATTGCTGCCTCCCATTTCTGTCTGCATTCCTTAATGAAACGTTCATTTAAGGATGATATCGATGGGTTGTTGGACACAACAAATGGAAAATCACCAGTGAGATTGATGCGGCTGACTCAATAGAGTAGCATTTTTTACTTAAAGTAAAAGAAAGAAGGAATTTTGACATTGTTTATCATCCTTTAAATCCATTATCCCCCAAGAAGAAGAATTTATGACTGCAGGAAGGCATTTACTCTAAGCCATTAGTGTTCTTGCCCTTGGCTATTAGAAACTAAAGCAAATTTCAGTCTTACCACCTTCAAGAGGAAAATTGTCATTCTTGACTTGGGTTATTTATCAAGGATAATTTTTACCTGTAACTGGATTTGGAACAGAAAGATGAGAGGAGGAGGTCAGCCATCAGTTCCTGATCCCTTTGCAAGCCAGTGGTGTCAACGAATCCCCTTCCTGCTGCCAGTGAATACCTGACCCTAGGCAATCTGAGCTAGTTGCTTTGATTTATGTTGGAAAACCTATGTAGACTCATACCAAGAAGAACAGTCTGAGACCTACTGAGTGAGACATCTTTGCAACAGTCGTTGGCCAAAAATCTCTCTGAAGAGCTGGAGCTCAAGGAGAACATAGTGAAAAGAGGTATCAGGATTGTGTCAAAGACAAGCCCACCTCTCTCCTTTCTGCTTAACAGGAACGCTGTTGATGTGGCAGAGGAAGGCAAGCATGGCAAGCAGAAGGAGCATCCTCCGCTCCCATGGCTCTTCGTGCCTTTGAGGTACCAGACTGAGCACATGCGCCGCCACAGCCCCAGAGGAAACTGAAGACTCAGCACTTCATGTTCTTTCAGCGTCACCCAGAGGGACGTACTCACCAGTGTCACTCCGAAATATCCCTTCAGCAGCAGCTACCGCAGACTGCCTTGCTTAGCTATAAACTGCAAGTTAGTCAGTTAAGATGTGAAACTGGAATAAAGTGGTTGACCCTTCCTTCCTTGCTCCAGTAAGAAAAACACTTTTGCATTTCACTCTTTCTTCCCTTTCCTCCCCAGCGTGCAGAAACGCTCGTGTTTACAGCATGTCAGAAACGGGGTGGGGGTGGGCAGGGGCAGACGCAACTGCTTGGGTTTGGATACAGCAACGATGCAACTGCAGTGAAACAGAGGAGGGAAAACTGCTCCGGGTGCTTTAGCCAGGTTGCAGAGCAACTGCCACTGCGTGGATCGAGCACACAGTAAGATGGGGTCCCCGTGCTCAACCAGGCCTTCATTGCTGTATCTAACACAGTCATTACAACTTGCTGCAGCATGTCGGCTCCCCTCCTCTCCAGCCTTCCTGAAGCCAATCAATCCCAGCTGCACAAATCTGACCAGTGCTGCAAACCAAAGCGGCCTTTGAGGCCCCCTGTGGAAAACTGCAGAAGATAAGAAGGTGCTGCTCCCTCTCTCTGACTGCTGGTGGTCATGGGGGACCCCTGATATGAGAAGATCAAGATCCAGATAAGGCTTTTAGCTAAATGGTTTTCACCTTTTCTTTCCAGTGTAGGTAAATTTATATATTATATACACATACATATATAATTTTTTTTTTTAATAAAGCATGCACTTCCCCCCACTTTCTGGTATTGGAAGGGGACCAGGCAATGCCTGACCGTCTTTTGGTCCATCACTGAGCAAATGCACAGAAGGAAAAAGAACAAAAACCATTGTGGAACAAAAAATTCAGGAAAAGCAAAGCCTTACAATGTTATTTCTCTTTGATCCCAGTGCTTCCATTAGGTCCTCGCACAAAACATTTAAAACAGGAGAAAGTGCTGAGCTGTTACACTGCTCACCTCCTCCTCATTTCCCACCTCCATGCCCCAAAACAGCAGTGAAAGTCTAGCTGTAGGGATGCTATACAACCCGCTCAGCCAGCAAGGAGGCGGGGGGCAGGGGGACACCACAGTCTCATGCTCAACCAAGCCATAAACCCCCGAGGCCACCTCCGTGCTACTGGGATACAGCCAGGAGCAACGCTTTGTGACAGCGGCAGAGCACCAGATGCTTTCCAGGTGTTATGGTTTGAGAAACCCATAACAATTTGTTGTTGCTTAGATAATCATTCTATCACCCGGTGACCCCTCCCCACCTGGGAAAGGGAATCGGGGAAAAACAAGGAAACCCAGAAGTTGAAGTATAAACAGATTTAATAGAGTAAGATTAGATAATTAACATTAATAGCACTAAAGAACCAATATTGATCCTGATACCTATATGGAATATGCACAGATTATACTCAGCCAATTCCATCAGCAGGAAGCCGTGCACTCCCAGCAGTGGACAGTAAGTGTCGGACACTGCAAGCGCGACGGCTTTGGGAGGAAGGGAAAGGCTCAGGGGTCTGGCACTGGAGCACAAAGTTCTCAGGGTGGCATCAAGGGAGTGAGCAAACTTCGCAGCAAACTTTCTAAATTATAGTGAATGTCATGTTCGTGGTATGAAATAATCCTGTTGGCCAGGTTGGCTCAAGTGCCTGGGTCTCGCTCCTCCTCATCCCCGCACCCAGCCAGCTCGAAAGCACTGATACCTGGAAACCCACACACCATAGCTGGCTATAAAGTAAATATTTTCGCAAATTCAGACACTAGAGTCTTCTAAAAGTGCAGTCTTCCCAAGCATTAGAAATTAGTCCTGTGTCACTCAAACCAGGATACCAGGGAAGGATAGAAAACCCTGGTGTAAGAGACTGGAAGCTAAAAGGGTTAATTTCTCAAACACTCAGTGGAAGAAAAGCGATATTACCACATTAAAGAGATAAGGCACAGTTAGAAAAGAGGCACTAGTTGGGTCCCCCCAACTCCCCTTCTAGACAGTTCTAAGAACAACAGACTGCACACGTGTGGGAGACTGAGGGCGTTAATGCCGGCTGCGGAGGGCATTGGGAGGATGAGCAGTTCCCTGTTGCTGGGCCAAGGGACTCCAAAAAGGGGTGGCCCAGCAGCTCACAACCAATGGAGAGTGAGGTGGGTCCTTGGGGGGGCATGATGGGCACCGTGGAGGGGCTGGGACGGGGCCATAAAAGACACAAACACAAGGCACCTTGTGTGTGGCCACTGCTGGAGGAACCTGGGTGGCAACCACTGAGAGTTGCCGCTGGATCCAAGGAGGGGTGATACTTGCCTTTCCTATAGTCCTCTCTTTCCACCTTCTTTCTTTCTTTCTCTCACCTTGTTGTTTGCTGTTGAATTTTGTATTTGAAATACTGGTTATGCCAAAGTTAGCTGCTGTTGTTTGTTGTTGAACTCTTTATTTGAAATAGGCCAAAATCAGCTATATATGTATGTTGAGCAAAAGGTTGGATAAAGCATGTTTTGACCATTTAGAAGGCATTGTTGTGACTCCTGCCCTGGGATTCACCGAGCGAAATGGGGTGTTGTAATTCTCTGTCCCCCCTGAGTCACTGTGGTGAGTTCTGAGTACTGCAGAGGCAAAAGGTCACCTCCCCCAAACCCACTGAACGGGTCTGGACATTAAATTGGCATCACAGACAAGATAGTGTGTGAGAAGCAGTAAGGAGGCTTACAACAGAGAAGGGGGATACCAGCCAGAGTGCTGTGGAAGGGAGAACTGCTTTTCGGTTGAAGCCAGATTCTCCGGCAGAAGATCATGGCTACCCAGGGTAAGCCTGATCCTGACTGCTCCCCACTGTTAGATTTGTTAAAAGGATATAAAGGGTGTCCTGCTCCACCAGGACACAGTTGGGTGGAGTGAAATGGGCAATCTCTTGACTGATGTAGCAGAATAGCTAAAATGTTTGTTAGACTTACTGAAGGGGAAAGCCTGGGTAGACTCCAAAGGAAGAGAATGGAAATTTGGCTCCCCGCCCACCCTGATCAGGCTTTTGCAAACTGTGTCATTGCTCCCCCCGTCTAAAATTGTAAATGTAAAACCATACCCTTTGCCCTTGGGAGCTAAGGAAGGGATCACCCCAGTGATAAAAGAATTAATCGTCCAGACCCACTCCCCATATAATTCCCCGGTATGGCCTGTACGAAAGCCGAACGGGAAGTGGCAACTAACCATTGACTGTAGGTGTCTAAATGCTAACACCAGTCCTTTAACAGCAGCTGTGCCAAACATAGCTGAACTAATTTCTGCCATCCAAGAACAGTCCCATCCAATCTTAGCTACTATTGATGTAAAGGACACGTTCTTTATGGTACCTTTACAGGAGAATGGTCAAGGCAGGTTTGCCTTCACATGGGAAGGTATCCAGTATACTTTGACCTGACTACCGCAAGGGTACTGGCACTCACCCACCTTGGCACATCATGCCCTAGCCCAGGCTCTGGCTGAAATTACTCCAGATGAAGGAGTGAAGGTGTATCAGTATATACACAATGTGCTTAGGGGTAGGTCAGGTGCTGTGGCTGTAGGAAAAACTCAGGCTAATATTACCAGTCATCTGGAAAACCTGGGCCTCAAAATCCCAACTGAAAAGATAAATTCTCTTCTCCTGAAGTAAGATTCCTAGGGATATGGTGGAAAAGAGGGACAATACGCATTTCCCCCTGGGCTTTAACTACCTCGGTAAAAATCCCAGAGAATAAGGCGGAGTTGCAGCATGCTTTAGGCCTGCTGGTATTCTGGAGAAAGCACGTCCCAGACTTCTCCATCATAGCCTGTCCGCTATATGACCTAACCTGGAAAAGGGCTGTTTGGGACTGGACCCCTGCTCACCAGGAAGCCTTGAAGCTATTGATCTTTGAAGCAGGGACATACCAAGCCCTAGGCCCCATCCAGCCAACAGATCAACTCCAGATTGAGTGGGGATTCGCTGCATGTGGGGCATCCATGGCAACGTGGGCCGGAAGGTCCCAGTCACCCCATAGATTTCTATTCACAAAGTTCTAAGGATGCAGGAAAACGGTACTTGACCCAGGAAAAGGGTCTCTTTGTAGTAAGCCTTGCTCTTCAGGAAGCAGAAAAAAATCCTGTGGAAACAATCAATTCTTTTAAGGGGACCTTCTAAGGTTCTCTAGCCAGTATTGGTGGGCACCTCTCCTGCCCCGGGGGTCGCACAACGGGAATCTGTTAGCAAATGNTAAGCCTTGCTCTTCAGGAAGCAGAAAAAAATCCTGTGGAAACAATCAATTCTTTTAAGGGGACCTTTTAAGGTTCTCTAGCCAGTATTGGTGGGCACCTCTCCTGCCCTGGGGGTCGCACAACGGGAATCTGTTAGAAAATGGTATTGTCCAGCTAGAACACTACTCTTGCATTTACCAGGTAGAGAAAGGAGCTCCAAATATAGGAAAAAGCTAACACCCTGAGTGAGGAGCCCCCTCCCTCTAGTATTAAGGAAGAACCCCCATATGAACCCCACCTGCAGAACATGTGGTTTACAGATGTCTCTTCAAAAAGGGAAGGGAGAGCATGGAAATACCAGGCTGTAGCGCTGCATGTAGACTCTGGGGAGTAAATCGTAACAGAAGAGGGAAGTGCCCAAGTGGGGGAGTTAGTAGCCACTTGGAGTGTGATCAAAAAGGAATCTGAAACCTCTAAGCCCACTTAGATCTATACAGATTCTTATGCTGTATTCAAAGGTTGTACAGAACGGCTCCCTTTCTGGGAGCAAAATCAATGGAAGGTACATCAAGTGCCTGTGTGGCAAAAAGAAAAGTGGGAGGAAATACTAAAAGGAGTCCCGGCTGCAACCCGTATTTGTGGGATGGGTAGCAGCCCACCAGGGAGGAAATCACCCAACACATATCCTTAACAATCAAGTAGATTCCATCACCTATTTAGTGGCCATGGCAAAGGGAGAGGAGGAGAAGGAGTGGGGATATCTACTAGAATGGTTGCATCTTAAGTGAGGACACTCAGGAGTTAAAGACCTTTTTAAAGAAGCAGGAAGCCAAGGATGGCCTGTCACCCGCGAACTGTGCACCACAATAATTTCAGCTTGTGGCATGTGCCGTACAAGACTGGAAAAACACCCTTTGGAGGACCCACCACTTCATTTGCGGGATGGGAAAGGTTTGTGGTAAACCTGGCAAATCGAGTATATAGGGCTTCTCAGATCATCAGGAGGAGAATTGTATGTGCTCGTAGGAGCAGAAGTAGTGTCAGGTTCAGTTCAAGCAGAAGCAGTAGCACGAGCCACAGGAGAAAATACGGTAAAAGGGTTACGGATCTGTTTTAACTCCTTCCCTAAGCCAAAAACCAGGACCCATTTTACTGCAACAATAATACAGGAGTGGCCAAAAGAAGAAGGGATACAGTAGGTGTTTCATACACCCTATTATTCCCAGGCTAATGGGATAGTTGTAAGAACAAACAGGGTCTTGAAATGTTTCCTTAAATCCCATGAGCCAGAATGGCCAAATCGTCTCTGGGAGGCAGTAATGGAAAAAACTGACTGATGGGGAGTAAATGGGTGTCCTAGACTTGCAGCTTTTTGTCCAAAACCTCCTTCTGTTGTTCCTGGGCAAAAGAAAGAAGACGGACCCCAAAAAATCCCCTCCCATTACCCAGGTCAGTCTGTTCTTGTCAACTTGCCTACTGTACGGGAAGTGCCTTTGGTTTTGAGAACCCCCATTAATATCCATGTGTAGATTGCCACTGATGCCCACAGAAAAGAGCACCGGATAAATATGCAGTGGATTATATCTTGTTTTTAACTAGCTCAGTAGAACCGAGTTTCTTTCTTTCTGCTCTCTTACAGGTACAAGGAAAAGGAGCAGAAGAGAATTTCTTCTTATTTTCACTTACAAATGAGCACTCCCGGGAGCAGCGCAGAAGATATATGGAACCTTTGATAATTACCATAGTGCTTTGTTTTGTTGCATTAATAGCTTTTGCTGTATACATATGTTTCAATTGTGAAAGGTGTTTTGGGAGACCTAATTTTGCTGAGATTTAATAGGTTATGATGCCTAATACAGGTATTCAGCCATTTTTGCTTAAGGTAGTTCTCTTGAAGTTTGTATTTGCAACCGAAGACCCCCCTACAAAGGTAGCGTGGGAATTAATCCGAGGTTTTGTGCGGGTATGGAATAACAATGATCAGGGAATTTATGTCGCTGTCCCCTCCTCTGCCAAGCAAGGACTGAGATTTTTTTTTCTAACACCCGTAAACATGTCCATCAATCTGACTCCAAAGCAGTCAGTAACACAACCCTATGTCCACTTCCCCACAAAATGGTGCTTTCCTAATAATACCTATCTAAAATGGAAGGCAAATCACATTTTGGCAAACGGCTATGTGGAAAATATCCACTGTCCCAACTGGAACAAAACTTTTGGTCAAAATTATATCTTTTTTGCATATTATAACAGAACTGATAAAGATTATTGGAGATGGAACATTTGTAATGCGTCATACCCGGAGACGAATTTTACTCTGCCTGAAGGGCGAGTAGGACAGACCTGGAGTGTTCAGGAGGGAAATGTGGCTCTCCTGCTGGGGACGATAAAAATTGACCCTGCCAGTTCCTGCTCCCTACCTTGCTCCTACTTTCCTTTTGATTCTGATTTTTTTTATCCCTGAAAGAAGCATGATTATTATGAAGCAACCTATGCCTTAAATGTCACTCTTCCCTGGTGTATTCTACTCCTGAATAGCACTGGGACTGAGCCTCAGAATCTACTAGATGATCTTACAGGTCTTTTCCAATCTAGGAGATTCTGTGATTCAGTGGGTGTGGCCTGTAGAAAATCCAATCCTAAACCCCTTGAAGTATGTAGAAGTACCCTGCCATTCTCCTAGCAACCTTTCTTCTTGCTGTAAAGTAATTGATTGTAGCACACGTCCAGGAAATCCTCCTGAATCATGGCTATGAGAGAGAATAGGGATGCTGATATGAGATATGTGTATATGTTGGGGGTACCCTTCCAAAGGATACCTAAATTGAGATCCTCTTTGTAATGGAACCTATAGTGCATCTGATTGTGTAAATATGACTCGGTACTGTGCTGTGCCATGCATCCATTACTCTTTAAAATATGTACCTGTTCCCATATCTCCTCCCATTTACTTGATAGATTATGCAGACGATTGGACTTGTAAAACCAGATTTTATTTAGTACCCTTTGGTTTAGCCTGGGGGTGTTCAAATGGAAAATTCTATTCACGCCTCAATTTAGTGGCACATGCTGGGCTCGAATGCGGGATTGTACTTCCCTTGCGTGTACTGGTGCCCACACTGACTGTTTAACTTTACCAAGTCAAGTCTGCAAACAAAACCATCCTTAGGCTCACCCAGTCACGTTTATGATCGGATACATGATGTGAGTGAGCCTGACTATTGTACACTAGGCACGAGAATCTGCCTTAAGAGCCCTGTTCAATGTGCCTGGACTGATAGTCAGGCGTCAGTGGGCCTTAGAAAATATTACTTGGCAAGTGCATGTATTGTCAAATTGGACTAGTGTCCTGGTTCCAGCAGGGATGGGGTTAATTTCCCCAAGGAGC
>RSEF01000005.1:16038136-16059328 GCA_003993805.1 Himantopus leucocephalus
GGGGGGGGACGGACCTGCTTTAATTTTGCTCTTTACTTTGAGAAAGTCAGACAAAGAAACGGCTCTATAATGGAACTTCAGGAGTCTTCCCCCTGCTCCATTTGGTCTTCTGTGCCACTGCACTACCTGTCTTTCTGTCCTGAAGGGGCAGTCACATCTGCATTTGTCTCATCCACGTTTTTCTCTCACATCTGCATTTCTCTCACTGGTGGCACAGGTTATCTTTCAAGGGAAACTGAATTTCCATATGTTTTGTAAGTGACACTCCAAATTAAATCTTTCCTCATTTACGTTCCCTGTTTCTCTTTGCATTTTAGAAAGCAGAGAAACCCAAGACTATCTCTAATGGTATTCTATTTTTTCTGTTGTCAGAAACACTGCTGGTTTTCTTTACCCAGAAAGTAAACATTTTACAAAAAACCCTCATTTTGCCTAGTGGAAACTGTTTTGCTTAAAGAAACCCAACCAACTACTAAAGCTAACCATAACACATGGGTGCATTTATAGACAGGGCAATCAAAGCAAAAAAAACAACAAACCAGGAAAATAATTTTAAGGAAAAACACATGTCGTGATTAAGAGATATACAGAGAAAGTCCTTTAAATATTTTCAGCAAAATATTTTTCTGAATGGCACATCCCTCTATTAACCCAATATACAACTTTTTCTTGCAGCCTTTTTAAACCATACTCCCTGTTTGTGGATTAAAAAGTATAACTAAATAGTCTATTTGGATAACGCAATTTCACAAGACCAATCAGACATTTTCCGGTGCCATTTCTCCTTTACTAACACAGCTTTTGTTTCAACCTCTCATTACAAACTTCTGCAGAAGGAAGAAACTGTGCTCAAGGCCTCCCTTATGTGTTGGTCATGAAAACAAAATTATTTCCGTGTTAAATTGTTAGTGTGAAAATAATAAATTTTGATAGCTTTGCCTGAAACCAGGGAAAATATATACAGAGGCTGTGGAAAGACTTCTTCATGGATTTCTCAGCTCTGGTTGAATCTGTTTCAGCCAGGTAAGCATAGAGATAAAAGATGCTGCTGTGCCATCAGCACTCACTCGAATGTTTCCAAAGCAGCCGGACAAATTCATGGAGGAAAAATCCACGGAGAGCATTAAAGGCAAAGGCACCAGCAGGTGCCACCAGCAGGCAGCTGAGCCACAAGCTGTTGGCATCTGAAAAAGCATTGCTTTGTGCTCGCTGGGTTTGTATGCTTCTACCTTGGCCAACAGTGGGTGTGCCTGTCTCAGAGTGGGTACCTTTGAGATGATCCAGTGTAGCCATCTGCATATCTCAGATAATCAAAAGGATTTGCAACGGCTGTGGCCACTGGTTAGCTGTGGACAAACTTTCTGGAGAAGCAGGACCTTACCCCTCCCCTTAACCCTGACTTTGCCCTTTAGACTTCTGCTTCCAAAAGGACTGGATTTTAATTTTTGCACAGGACACTGAACTGTTATAGGACATGGCTTCTTGCCCCTGAGAAGTGCAATTGCCAAAGTCCTAGCATGGATCGAGCCTCTGGGATTTTGGCGGAGTGCTCCTCCAGCACAGAATGAAATCCCTTCTGATGCTCTTTTCCTGACACACTGGTCTTTGATCCCCCACAACGTCTGTAACCCTACAGAGACGAGCTGGCAGCATCAACGTGACCCTAATCCATCGGGATGATGTTTCACGTCACCCACATCCTCATCGCTGGCCACAGCATCACAGGTTGCAGCATGTCCCTGGGGCTGGGTAGGAGCAAAAAGGAAAGGGGGACTCCTTCACTCATGTTCTGCTGTGTGAAATGTCTATCAAAGTCCCAAACGCTTATCTGAATTACTGTTAGATAATTTGGATACTTGCTTAAAATATCTGTGTTTTGCTTTCAAAATATAGGAGTCACGATTTTTTTGCACGCCTAAGTCTCTTAAAATGTTTGGGGTTTATTTCAGTGCAGGGATGTAAGAAGGGGAATTAAGACCAACCAGCAACAAATTCCTCTGAATGAGAAGAGGAATAAATATACAAAAAGCAAAATATATCAGATTAGGAAAGGGTTAAAAAAAAAAAACAACTAAACTTCTTTAGGCTGCTAAATATTAAGTTCAATTTCTGCTTTCCCCAGCAGCCTGCTACCCCGGCCCAAGGGTCACCCCAGCCCTGGAGTAAGCGTACCCACTGCGATGCGCAGGGCTGTCCCTTAGCGACTCTGCATGCCTCACCTCCGTTTCCCCAGCACCTTGCATCTCCAACACCACCTACCACATCACCAGCAAGCTCTGCATTAACAATTCAAACCCCAACTTTCTGGCAAATTCGACCTCATCCAATCTTCTCTTTCTGGTCCAACATGACAGCGACCCAAACCACCATTTTTCAGACTTGTGTTTTTACTTGTGCCACTGCTGCTGGTTAATAAACACACCTCCTGGGTGTTTCTCCTGGCCGTTGCCAGAGACAACCCCAACAGTCACAACCTGCCGCCGCCTTTGAATAGAGGCTCCCGATTGATGTTAGCAGGAATTAGAGCTGGCTGGAAATGACTTTTCAAAAGTCACGCATATCAACTAAACCAAAACAAAACATCCCCTGCAAAAAAAAAAAATCCCTAAGCTATTTAAAATGAGACTTGCATTTTGCTTCGCCTTCAGAACAAAATGTTTGCCCTGCGTGAGGGTTTCCGTGGCTTCTCCCTTCAGACAACCCCATCGGAGAGGCAGCTGATGAAGGCGTCCCTGTTCTTGCAAAGAACGGATGCGACAGAGCATGCATGGGATAGACCTCGGCATGGACGGCTTAATTACCACCAGATGTCCCTTTTATGGGAGAAACCATCGTTACAAAAAAAAAAATAAAAAAAAATCTCCATCCAACAAGACGCTGGTGGTATTTCCTAGCAGCCGATGCTTACCTCCGTGCTGTGCATGTATCTCCAGCAGGCAGCTGGGATCAATCCACAGAAGGCCAGAGCAAAACAGAAAAATCCCTGAGGATAAAGAGGAAAAATACCATCAGTTACAGCATGGGGAGAAAAATATCCATTTAAAAACAGCATTGGGATGTACTTAATACACTCGATTGAGCAAGTTTAAAGTTAGAGCTAAATATCACTTTCTTTTAATAACCCTCATAATGCTGGTTTCGTAAAAGAAATTAGATAGATAATAATGTGATTCTCCATCAGGTGCCCTCTAATTACACTGTGGCTGTTTGAAGGGATCGACCAAAAAAGGACATGGCTTTCTGCAGAGCGGTTAAACTATTCTGCCCAAGTTCCTCTTGGCGGGGGGAGGAAAGAAAACCGTTGTATTTACAGTACGCTCCTCTTCTACAGCAGGACCATGCCCCAGAATACCACCTTCTCACTCACGGGGTTCAGTCCCCCGTGTTTAAAACAGTTATCAGTTTCAGAGGGGAAGATCCACACAAATAGTCCATAAAGAAGCGAGTAACTGGGATTGAGAGCAACCTGCTCTGGAAAAGGAGCCGGACTTTACCCTATTAGCAAGGTGGTAGCTGCACGGCCAAGCCGCCTTCCTTAAATCAGCACCATCCCAGTTAGACAAAAGGGTGACAGAAATACAATCAAGGCCAGCAACTGACCCTGAAGTGTCAAAACAATAACAGCAACGACACAGGAGGCGACTTGACTTTTGCCTTCTTCCCTAGGCATGCAGAGCTGGAAGTTAGATGCGTTGTCTCTTTATTTGAACAAATCTGATTAAAAAAAAATAAAAATCCGCAACCCTGATGTAAACAGTGCTTGCCTGTTGTGACAGCTGGACCAAAGGATCTTGTTCACATTAAAAAAAAAAAAAATTAAAAGGAAGGAAAAAAGTGCCTGTAAAGCGTTTGAAGGCCAAATGGGCTCATCAAATAATGAATCCACAGCTCTAGTCTCAGAATGGCAAAAGATGATGAATAAGCAGCAAACGAAAATGATTCCCTTTACAAGTTTTTCCATGAAAATGTCCCTCTTCCAACACGAAGTTATGTAGCAGAGGGAAATTACCCAATTGATGGCAGCTTATTTTGGTTCTAATTTTTTTTATGAGCATTTTAATAGTATGATGTTGCTGAAATCACTTTAAAAAAGACTAAATATTTCATGAAAGTTTACCAAATTCAAGCTTAAGGAAAGGAAGCGCGTTACTGCCACCAATTCTGCTTCACCAAAAACTTTTCCTTAAAAACTATGGTTTTAAAATAAATAAAAAATCCACAAACTCCTCCATATGCAGCAAGAAAGGAAAATGTGTTACTTCAAATCCTGGAAATGAATGTGAACGTGCCAATAAAAAGACTTTTGCTGCTTTTTGTCCATTTGCTGCCTGCTGCGTTTCTCTCCTCGCGGCAGGATGATGCCCTGCCTGGGGGCTTCGCTCCAGGAACAAGACTGCCGTTGGCATTTCCCCATTCTTGTGGCGCTGCCTTCTTTCAGGTTCTGCATCAGACACTGGGGAAAACCCTGGTACGGCTCTTATGAAAAACTTTAAATTATGTATGTCCAGTCTCTCCTTTCCTTTTATTTTTTTGGCAGCTGCCTGGCCATATAGGTGGTGAGATCACTTGCTGCCTTGCCAGGAGCTGAAACGGAATAACAGGAGAAATGGGACCCTAAAGGAGGGGAAAGTCTGATCAAACGCTGACGTGACAAGGGGGGGATACAAGTAGCGAAGATGGAGAAGAGCATGCAGGGCGAGATGCCATGGACCAAAAAACGGCACGACCAAGCCTGAACCTGGCCGGGGAGGGCGGTTCAACCCCTGCAGGTACAGCACAAACTGGAGGGGAGAGGAGGTGAAGTTGCACGGACATTTCAGGTTGCTCCTCACTAGGACCAGACCCCGCATTTTGCACCTCCTCCAACAACTTCCCCCCGAAACAAACAGCATAACAAAGTCAACATTTTCACCAAAATCAGGCTCAAAGACAAGAAAAAAAAGAGAAAATTACGGCAGATGAAAAAAACAGCACTGATAGCAATATGAAAGCTCTTCTGCACGTCATTGCAGTAAAGGTGTAAACAAGAGGACCGACCATGAACCTGAGAGTGGGAATAACAACATGCTAGTGGCACCACCCAGATTTCTCCCCCCATGCTCTCCCTTCCTTCCCCCACCAGCTCCAGCACTCAGGCCATCTCTCTGGGGCCAGAAACCTCAGCAGATTAAAAGCCTCCTTCTCATTTAGTCCATTTTAGCCCTTTCTCAGCTTCGCCCCACACCTCAGTCGTTCACCTCCAGCAACGGGTCTCCCTTTATTCCTGTCTAGCTTCTCTGGAAATACTGAGACGCAGCCCCTCGGGAAGCTCCCCCTCCATCCAGCTGGTGAGGAGCAATTACATGGCTCCGAGAACATCTTATAAATGAATTATAGCCTGCTTTTTCCCTTCCCAGCCAAAAGGCTTTTGGAAGAAGAACTTTCTAATCACATTAGAAGACATTTGGAGGAAAAAAGAAAAAGGCAACGCGTAGTTTGCATACGAAATGCAGAAGGGTCGAGGCTGGTTCACCATCTCCCAGACCTTTGGAGCTCCTTGGAGCCGGCCATGGGCTGCTGCCTGCTCCCTTTGCAGGAGGCAGCCACATCAGCCCCGCGGAGGGCTGTCACCAGCCAGACATCAATTACTCTTTTATGAATGACCTTGTTTCCATCCTTGCTGCAAGGAACAATTTGTCTTCGAGAGACTTGGCAGAATCCGCAGAAACAGCGTCTTCCCTGTTGCCTGGTGTATCTTTTAATTCACCTTTCTGATGCTCCCCCTTCGGTTAAGGGGGTCTGCTTCGGACGAGAGAGGGATCTTTTAGCTCATACTGGGTTCGGTAGCTCTGCCAAACCCCTGCACTCCCAGGGAAGGAGCCGACCTGTGCCCTGCTCAGCTCCAGCTGCTTTTGGTGCCCCTGTGGCCACTGCAAGGGCCAGTTCCCTGCCAGACTTCACAGCCCAGAGGCTGGGAAGGGGGGAGCTAATTTCCGATTGCATCCATCAGGTTGCATCCCTCCCTCCCTGACCCAGTTCACGTAAAAGCATGTGACATTTTTGCCTTTCCACAGAGTAAACACAAACCAGTGATCTCAGTCCAAAGGAGGAATCTGTCCTCGGCTCCAACCGAGCACATCAGCTCTGCCCGTGCCCTCTCCCTGCGGAGCACCTGGGGAGCATGGATGCCTCGCTTGGGAGTGCTGTACCACGAGAGAGGGCATGGGAGACAGATTCATTGCGAAAGCAAGATGCTGAAGTGCGTGGCGGTGTTCTTAAGGACCCTCTACACAGATACACCAGGGAACAGTAAAGCAAACAGCCTGTGCTGTGTGCTGGCCCTACTGGCACATCACCCTCGCTGAAAAACTGGGTTATATCAGGCATTCACTGAGGCTTTTTTACCACGGAAATTGTTTGGTGCTGGTGCTTGGAACAGCTGTTCCATCCTGAACACAAATTTTGCTCTAGATGAGCGTTTTTTTTAGGCTGGAAATTTCAGGTATAAGAATTTCAGCTGGGATATTCTGGTTGGCATGTTGCTCCGTGCTTAGTTTTTTTTCCCTCCCCTCTCTCCGTGCAACCAGATGACAACTCACTGTGCCTTAAACCCCGGCGGAGCCAGAGTCTTTCCTCTGTACAAGCAGTACTAGCAAAACTGCAGTTTTCCTTCCTTCTCCTCCCCTTCAATAGCGACATGGCCTTCAGGGGCCGTAAGAGCTGCAGGATGTTTACATTCAGGACTGACTGCATGATGGACCACGGATCACCACAAAGCAGGGTTTGCCAGAACTGGAGAACAGTCAATAAACCTGTTATTACTCTCCCTGTTTAAGAGGAGCTTTGGGGATAATACTCCAGGATTTTAGAACATAATTTTTTATCCTTAAGCTCTCAGTTACTCTCTAGAAACCAGTTTCCTCACAAGCATGAGTGGATGCACAGTGGTATCTGTCTGGACTGGTGATGTTGCTCATGCAGCTACAAGACAAGCTCCTGAGATACGTCTGCTTTAACCAATTTGACCTGTCCTGGTTTCTGACCACTGTGCACCCATTATCGTTATTGGGACAGCACCAGTAAGGCCTGCAAAGACTGAGACCCCTCCTTTGTATACACAGAAACCTCCAGATAGCCAGGCCGGGGGAGCATTTATAATTTAAATAGACACCAAAAAAGAAAAAGTCAGTAGGGAAACGGAGGCACAAGAAGGAGACGGCATCCACCCAACAGGCCAGTGACTGGGGCAATGCTCCTCTGAGCCCGTTTGCATCCTGGCTAGCATTTCCCCTGGGTAGCTGGTTTACCAAGCGGGATTGTGGTGGATTAGCCACATCGATGCAGACATCCCCCGAGCTTGGCTCGGTTTGCTATTTAGCCACAGATGTCAGGCGCCAATACTCTGGTGTCTTCCCTCTTTGATTAAAGAGTGAATTAAGTGGTCTTCTAAATAAGACACATGCTTTGCAGGAGAGTAAAAGTCCTGTAAAATCAATAGCGGGGGAAGGTGAAAAATCCTATTAACAAGTAGAAAAAAAGCTACAAGCCAAGAGCGGGTGGGGAGGGGGGCTGATCACTTCTGCCGGCTACAGCCCAGCGGGGATCAGCAGGGCAGGATGCGACACCGACAACGAGTTTCAGAGCCCCACAGGCCCGAACCCCACTGCTGCCTGACTACATCTCACGGCAGCCATGAGGGCTGGCTCTCCCTTCCCGCTTTTCTTGCTTGCAGACCAGAGATTAACTACGAGCCTCTGGAGGGGGTGGCAACTGGTGGGAAAACGAGCAGCGTGCTGGCCCTCGCTGTAAGATACTGATGGTTAAAACTGGGGGGACAATTTATAGGAATAAGCAAAGCTCCCCTATGAGATTTAAGATGAGCTGCTTGAACAAGGAGGAGCAGAGAATAAAGATGCTGGTGACCAGCTCTTGAGTATTTCCCAGGCCTCCCCCCCCCGTTAATTTCTGAAGGGCTGGGGACATGCCACCCCCCACCAGCAGTAGTTCTGGTGGCTGTTCCCTTACCCAGCGCATTTCCCCTGCATCTCCCGGTGCCGGCGGGGCGGGGAGCGGCAGCTCGGCGGGCCCGCGGCCCCCTCCAGCGGCGGAGCCGCAACCGCGCCGGCGGCTCCCGGGGAAGCGCCGCGGTGGAGCGGCCCCTCGCTGGGGTGCGAGTTGCCCCCTCTCTCCTTGCACCCTGCCCTGCACCTTCGCACGCCCTGCGAGCCCCTCACGCTGCCGGGGACGATGGAAACGGAGCTTAAATGCAAGCAAGGGGCATCCCGTTATCCCCTGTTGAGAACAGAGCGGGATGGATGTCTCATTGCCACAGCCGCGGGGAAAGCACCTCGCTCCCTTCCTCCTCCTCCCCCAAGGCAATGGTATCATCAGAGATCCAAAATGAAGACGGCCACCTCCCCCAGAGGAGCCAAACTGTGAACGCTAAGGCAAAGTGAACAAGGTGCCCTAGGAGCCGCAGAGAAAAGTACGTAGGTAGTCTGGGGTTTCTGCCAGCCAGGGGTTTCTTGGTGTCCACAGCTTCGCTCTGTCACACCAAACCGGCCAGGCTGGGGGACTCCACGGGGGGCTGGAGGAAAGGATCTGCTCATCCTTATCCTCTGGGCAAGGGGAAAGGCGACCAGCATCAGGTGGCCCTTGGAGGAGGGACAGCAACGCTGGAGTTCACTGGGTATGTTTTCCTTCAACTATCCCTTCAGGAAACAGCTATAATTCTAAGAACTTCTTTTACCTACTGGCATGTCCCAAACCGTACTACTCTCAGAGTAAGGCAACTGAATAAACATTACAGAAAAGTTCAGGCAACCCTGACAATCTCCCCTAGCTTGTACGTGCCCATCTGTCATTTTGGATGCAGTAATTGCAGGCACACGCTAAAGTATACTTCAGCAAAAGGGAGGGGAACTATACATACACTGCTAGCGGTATTCATGGAAACCGTGTCACTCAGGCCCCTTTGCGCATCTCAGACGGAGAGAGGAAGACTGCGTATTGAGAAGGTGAAAACATTAACTTCTGTAGCTGCTTTGCACTAAGTTTTAAAGGTGTCTGCTTCTGATTTCCACCACCAGTATCGTTTTCTCCAATTACATAGATTAGATCAATCTCTTGACAGCTAGCTTACGTATGACAGCAGTGCAATTATTTTACATTAAACACTGCTTCATGCACAACAACCTACCTGTTAACTCTTGCCCTTCACACAACACGGGCAAACATGCAGTGAGCAGCGCTTTTCTGCTCATCCCTCCAGCCTCGAGACTGGACGATGCTCCTTTCTGACTAAGTGCTGTGTTCAGGCTGTGCTTTTAAATGGAACTGAGCTCACAGTCCAGTTTACTAATGTCAGCATGATCTGGGCCCAAACAGGGCCTCACTGGGGATGATGGAGAGGAGAGAGGTGGCGTTTCAGCTCTTGTGGTACCCCTCCAACTTCTCCTTGGAGGCTGAAACTGAGGGTCCAGCCCAAAACCCTGGTGCCTGCTGCCATGCTTCGTATGCCCCGCACCACCACTGTGGTGGATGTTTGCAGCGAGGGGGACTAACTTTGCTGTCACAAGTCAGAGGAACAACGTGGGACTCAAAATCGCACTGCTAAGGTTTCACCACACAAACCACGTGTTGACTTGGTGACAGAAAAAAAAAATACGCTGGGACTCATCATCACCGCAATTGCTTTGGGAGATAAGCACCTCCTTTTGGCCCTGCTCTGAAAGCTGCATACACAGCACCCTGGCAGAAGAAACAAGGCACAGAAGGATTCAGTCCTCAGCTGGAAGAGCTCTGCAAGGTCATCCCTTTTACAAAAACGTCCCCTTCCAGCACAGGGTAGAGCAACATGCTGTCCTTCCCCAGGCATGCGTGCTCCCGGGCACAAGGCAAAACAGCCCCCAGCACCAGGTTTTAAGGGTACCAGCCCAAGGTTACAAAAAGCCCCTCCCAGCCAGTCCCTCCCAATACGCACCATGGCGGTGAGGCACTGCGATTCCCGTACCGTGGCGGCAGAGCTCAACAGGGCTGCGAGGATCAGGGTCATGCTGAGGCAGATCCCAAAGTAGAAAGCTGGAAGGAAGTCGGATATGGGAGCTGCGGTCAGACACCAAGACTTTAGGGCTAACAGAGGCCTAGAGAGGGGGCAAAAAGTGCATTTTGGGGAGCTGGTCCAAAAGGACCAGGTTGCAGAACTTAAATTGTTTTATAATTTTTTTCAATGCCCCCCCCATCTGCGTATGCTTTTCTTGTGCAGCAGGGCTGTAAACCTCTGAGTGGTTCTCACAGCTCCAGCAGAGCGAAGCATGCTAAAAGGGTGCCGGTCAACCAGACAGACCACAAGCTGTCAATTATTTCAGCACTCTGATAAGGATCCCCCCCAAATGGGTGTGTGTGTGTGGGGGGGTGTGTGTGCGCGCTGATGCGCAGCGGCTGTCCCATGGCCCCTATCGGGACTTTGCGCGCCGCTAATCGGGTGCAACACTCGCCCTCCGGTTTCCTCCTGGCTAAGGCAGGGTCACAGCCGGTACCCCGGGGCAGGGCTCGGGGACCACAGCCCTGCGATGGGCTTTGCAGCCCTCACTCAGGGCTAACCCTGCAAAGAGTTAACGCCTGCAAGCAAAGCAAGTGGAAGCATCGCTGGAGACGGGTGGCTGGGAAGGGGGAGCCTGCAAGGTTGAATTCAGTGCCAATCTATGTAACCCCTGGTGTGTGTAGGAAAGGGGGAGGGCTGTACCTTAGCTCTGGACTAACACGGTTCTTACACCTGCCTTGTTAAGCTGAAATTGAGAACCAGGATCTAGAGAGGGTATGAGCATGTTTAAGTCCAGAGTATAGCTCGGGAGAAGCAGCAGATACAAGTGCAGCAGAGGCGAGCAGAGTATTTTAGTATCTGGGCTGTTCTTAACTCTTTGCTCTAGCCTTGTACCCGAGACTCAGTTTATTCTCCCTTGTGCTGAGAAAAAAAACCCGCATTTCCTCCAAAACCAGCTGTTTCCTTACATTTCTCCTCCCAGCCTCAATTGTCTATGCTCTGCTTCAACTCCTGTAGCAGTCCCTCTCCCCATGCTCCCAGGGCCCTTCCAGCCCCACTGCACCTTTGGGTCTATCTACGGTTGGGCTCCCCTTGAGCTTTCACTGCAGCACAGGGGAAGGATGGGGAGGTGGTGAATAGAAGAACAGGAGTGAACGCAGCAGCACCTGAGCACCCTGTGCTCCCACAGCACCCTTCCGTGCTAGGTGTGCGGGTCCGATGCAGGTCTGTGGGACTGCGTTAGTCCTAGTGCATCCTCCCAAAAGCCAGCCCCTGCCTCCTTCTGCGATGCCTCTGCATTTCCTTTGACTGCTCTGGGGGATTTGGCAGCTCCCGGGTTCACCAAAGGTCTCACTGGGATGTGACCGCAACCTACCTGCGTGGTGGATGACCCTGTAGGAGTTGCTCTCCAGAGAGATGTTGCTGAGGAGGGTGAAATGGAGTCCGTAGTGAGTGACTGTGCTCAGCGTGGCAATGGACAACCCCAGCAGCTGGAAAAGAAGGTTTTTAGGAAGGGATTGACAAGGCAGCAGTTCCTGCTGAGCGTGCACAAAACTTTGAGGTGTATCTGGATACTCCTGAGCCCCACACAGATGCAGACAGCCTGATCATCCAAAGACTACTGCTTGTACCCCAAAATGCACATAAAAGGACAAAGCCTGGACACTTAAACATACTAAAGATCCTCTTCTCTCTTGCACAATGAGTGCACGTGACACCACACAGGCCGTAGTCTCTTGGCCAGTGTCCGTGGATGAAATTCCCACCACGTGAATAAAGCCCAGAGGATCGATGCTCTCACAGCACACCCATGCAGTCCCACCCCGCTCTGTGGAGTACATACGTGCGGTTACGAGGGCTGAGAGCTTCAAGGGTGGTTTCAGGCAGAGATGATGTTCTCTGCTTTGCTCTTTGCCATGCTAGTCCCATTGCCTGCTGTTGGCTGTATTTCCTATTGTAGAGCACAAAGGGCTGAGTCTTGTACTACTCTAAGTAGTCTGTGCTGGTTTCTGTCCCCGCAACATGCTGCCGGGCTGTCTGTGTTTCTGTCCCATCCTTGAGAGCACTGGTATGCTCAAGGCATGGGGTGACTACCAGCATGTTACCCTCTGTGTTGCCCAGAGCAAGTCCANTTTCTGTCCCATCCTTGAGGGCACTGGTATGCTCAAGGCATGGGGTGACTACCAGCATGTTACCCTCTGTGTTGCCCAGAGCAAGTCCAGTGATGGAGAGGGGACATTTCTGATGGCCCCTGGCTATAGAGCAGGGCTCCTTGCAGCACAACTGGTGGCACAGCTGGGACAGAGGCACCACCACAGCGGGACAGTTAAAAACAGCTCCAACTCCAGTGTAATGAACCTGGAAAATACGAGATGTGAGGCCACTCCAAGGTCCCCAGATAAGGTCTCAGCATTTTGTGCCTTTACAATACGGATACACAAGGCAGCTATCCCTGTGTCAAATGTGACAGTCTGGTGTCAACATAACCCCCACTGTATGACATTTTCTTCCAGAGCAGACTAATAGCTCTTGCTTGAGACTTATAGTTTCGGAGACTAAATGCACCCAAACCATAGCATTTTCTGCTTATAAATAACCTAATTTGTGGCACCTACTGATCCTTTATGCTGTGCATTACTGCCTATCTCGATCCACACCCAGCAAATTGCTAAGCGCAACACCAGTTAGCTCAGATTTCTGAGAAACACCAGTCTAAAATCCTCCCGAGAGCAATAATGTGATTCTTGCCATCCATGGCGGCTGTGCCTTAGCATCTCTTCTAAACACCTGTGGTACCAATCCTCCTTTGATTTTCTCCAAATAACACATTCTGCTATTTGGAAGAGAGAACAACATACAGTCACTACAGCCAGTGGGCCTAAAATGTTGAAATTTGCACAAACTATAAATCTCACTTGTGACCCAAAATAAGGCATCACCTTTTCATTATGCTCTTTCTAAGCCACCAACCCCCTTTGAACTAAATACAGATTATTATTATTATTTTTTAAGCTTGCAAGTTTTGAAGTGAAAAAGCAACAAGCACAACTGACTTGAAAACATCCAGCAGAAGCGTTCCCCAGTTTCCCCCATTTCCCACCAGCTCTAACAGCAGATGTGAAAAGGCTTCCCTTGAATTTGCTTCAAAAGCTGATAAAAAGGATCCCTAGAACTGCTTTTGCTTTGCAGTCTAGATCCACAGGTCTCACATATCCTTCCATCGAAGCCTTGCAGTTTCATATCCTCACTGATCCCACCTGCAGCCGAGCACCCTCCCAGCAACAAGAGTGACTGCAGCAAGTCCATCCTCCCTCTTTTGCTGCATGGAGAGAGGAGCAAATATCTTTTTGCTGAAAATCACCCATTCTGCCCGCAGCAGTCTTTGCTTTCTCCTTCGAGGCGGCTGCTGGGTTGTGAAAGAGCCGCAGTGGAGTGACAGCCCTGAGAGACCAGAAGTCTATCAGCAGAGGGGGGGGGCGATGCTGGTGGCCAGCGATAACCGCCCAGGGCACGACGATAACCCAGGCAGCTGGCTTTGCTTGCCCTCCGCCTGCGACAAACAGAACATGGGAAAACCCGACCCTCTGCGAGCGGGGATGGGAAAGGCAACGGTTCACCTCGATTTTGCAGAGATCCCCCCCAAACCTGCCTGCTCACCATGACACAGAGGCTGGTCACCAGAAGTTGGCACTTGGTGGTCCTCACACTGCACCTCAGTCCCATGGCTGCTTGTCCCCAGAGAGAACTGGCAGTTGTTCCCTCCAGCTCTTGATAAAGCCTGGGTTTCCACCTAAGGGAGGCATGGCCACAGCGGGGCCTCTCGGGAAGTGTAGTCCTCACCACGTGCTGATGCACCTCCTCCTGCCCAGTTATTAAATCCTGTTTAGAGCAGCCGCCTTCTGCCCGGGCTCTCGGTGGGCTGCCGTCAGCTCTGACACGCAGCCAGCTGGGAAAGGAGGAAAGGCATACCGAAAAACAGCCTTTCATGAAATTTGGAGCAAAGCTCCCTAAAAACTTTTTGAAACCGTTCAGTCACGAGTCAGTATCAAAATACCCCGTTTTTCGCTTTCACTGGGATGCAGTTTTGCTTAATGAACATTGTCATAACTATTTTTTTTAAAAAATAGGCATAAATAGTATCTTGGGAAAAAGTTCAGGAAAATGTTATTTAGAAAAAAATAACCTGTTGTTTAAAGAAGACATCAAAACCCCCAAACAGATCTGCATAAGTCTTCCTTCCCCATTTAAAAACCACCACATAGCAATAACCTTTGGCTGAGACTCTATTAAAAGTTTTATTTGCAAATGAGGGAAAAAAAATCCCTTTGGTAGTATTTTGTTCAGGAAAATGGCTATACGTAAACATAAACCCCTGCCCGGGAGACCCTCACTGTCCATGGACATTTTGACTCTGTCCTTTCCCCTCTCCTAGCACTGAAGACCCCACGGACCCGTGGACAGTAGACTCGGGTAACTTCTGGTCTTCAAAACCAGCTGCGTGCTGGATGCATATTTCCCAAAAGCAAATTGCAGAGAAGCCTCAAGAACACTCTGGCCAAAAGGAGACTGAATGACGAGTGCCTTAATCATCCTTAGTTTTGGAGCTAGACAGGTGGAAAAGAGGTGAAATAGAATAATGGAAAATAGTCGCACTCCCCCCAGGTGGCAAAGAAAGGGGGGGAAAGGTAAAGCCATCCCACATCAGTACCTGTAGCTACAGGAAAATAACAAAGAAGAAGAAGGATGAGAGTGAAAAAAGGAAGGAAGATGCATTTTGCAGAGCAAAGAGAAGCAAGAGAAACTGAGTTGCACAAAGCCATGTGCACAGGAAAAAGCAAGTAATGATTTTCCGACTACATCACTAGCTTTCGTGCAAGCTTTCTTGCAAAACATCTTGGTTGCAACCTCCCGAGACACCAATGAGAGCTGCCACAGCCGTTTCCAAAAACAGGTGTCCCCCATGGCTCGTGGGTCCCTGCCCTGGTTGGGCTCCCTGATGCCCGGCAGGTGACACCGATGTACCCATGTGCCCACAGAGACCCTCCTACTCCAGCCACTAGCTGGAAACCACCTGAGAAAGACCAACAGATGGACAGCAGGGAAGGAGAACAGTGGGGAGTGGACTACAGAGACAGGGCAACAGGCTAGGGAGGCAGCTGATGCCCCGCCACACATGTCCAGGAGCAAGAACCAAATACCATCCACATGAGCGCAGACCTCACAGGGACAGCAGTACAGCTGCAAGGTGACCATGTCTGCATGGTCCCCACCACAGGCCAGGTGGGGAAAGCGTCTTATAAAACACCGTGGTCGAGTTAGGACAGCATCCAAATGCAGAGTTGTTAGCACCCATCATTTCTTCTGGTGCTATGGGACAGATGGTTGTGTTGTCAACTGCATTTTCAAGGGGAATGACCATCAAAAGGGCACGGGGTATAGAGGCAGCAGGGTTGGTCCACAGGTGGAGTTACACCTTAAATCTGCGAGGGTTGCAACAAGGTACAAAGCACAGCTCTGCGTGTAAGACCAGCTACAGAAGCCCGACCAAGACCCATGGTGAGTTAGAAGCGAGGTCACAGCTGTGGTGCACCCCTGGAGCCTGTTTCACAGCAAGGGACACGAGAAAATCCATGCAGCCCATCTCCATTTTCCCCTAGACCCCAGTTTCCTTCCCCAATCCTAAATGCATGCTACCAGAGACCTGTGCAAAGCCAGATCTCACACTAGAGGTCCCCACAGGCCAGCAGAAACCCTTCCCGAAGGCCTGGACGATTCAAGCGGGCTTTCTGAAGGCAATAGATGGGCAGTTCTCTTCCCGGTTCCCCAAAGATTTCCTCCGTCCTTGCAGGAGCCTCGCACCTCACTGCAGGACCACCTGAGAGGTCACAAAATCATCATCTACACCCCCTGGAAGTGCTCCTAGTCCCTCCACGAAAGATGCTCTACCTCCTTTTATCTCCAGCCCTAAAAACAGCCACCTTCACTGCCTCACCAAGCTCTCAAAGCAGGTCTGTAACTTTAAACATCTGACTTTAACCAGGTGTTTCCTCTGGTTTGGTTGCAAATGCCTATTCCTGGGAGTTTACCCATGTCCTCTGATGCTTCAGATGCTTCTCCCACCTCCAGCGCTCAACGCTCTGTCTTCATGCCTGCTCCCTCGATTACCTGCTCCGGCGCTGCACTGGATTTGGGGGTGGAAGCATTTTCTATCGTTTCTCTTTCCTCCGTCTCACACTTTATTCCATATGGGTATGGCTTGAAAGATTTCTCCGGGGCAGAACATATGTGTATTTCTAACATCAAAACATAATAAAAAGCAAAAGGATTTACTCCCTCCCCCCAAAAGAAAGTCAATAGTAGGAGCATTAGTAGACCTGGGGCATTAAGAGGTTGGGCTCTGATTGAGGGAGGCACACGCAAGGGCCCTGCTGAAGCGAGCGCAGGGGGAGCACGCGTGCTCATCTTAATTGTGGACAGATGAAAGGGGGTCTTTACAGCGCTTCACTTTCTCCGGGACTAAATTTCTTCTGGGTGCTGTGTCATTGGCATACACCTGCCTCGGCAGCTCTCTGCCCAGGGAGCCCTGGCGAGAAGGAGGGTGTCCCACCAGCCCCATCCCAGCGGGAAGAGAGGCAGGGCTGGAGGCGCGCCGGAGAACCACCCTCGCAGCTGGTGCGCAGGCTGGACGGCGGAGTGGCTTTTCTGGCAAGACTCGGCCTCCTGCCCGCCCTGCCGGGTTTTATCGGTTGGTTCCCTTTGCAAGAGCACAACTTATCGCTCCCAAACGCGGTGCAAAAACCACAGGTGACCACAGCTCCCGCCTGCGGCTTCCTCCCTTATCTCTGGTTATCAGCCGGAGCACGGAAAGAGGGTAGCGAGGCTGAAAATACCCCAGAGACCCCAGGTGTCCTCTTCCTCTAGCCTTCTAGCAGCTTGCAGCCTTCTGTTAGGCTGTGAAAAATACATACCGGCACCCCCAGCTGCACGGGTGTCGGAAGGACGTGCCACCTCGTCCAGAAGGAAAGGATTGATTTCAAAAAGGGGAACAAAGCCAGATCGTATTTTTCTCACAGTTAAAAAACATCCAACCCTCTTCCGAGCTGGAGGGAAACGCTGCCCACACTGTCAGATGGACGTCCTAAAAGAGCTGGGGGATTTGATGTGTTAATGCTGCACGGGGTGAACTTGGGAGACTAAACATAAATGGAGCACAAGAGGCTGAATTCATGCTAGTGCTTTCTCACCGTCCCCTTTTCCGGCTCTTGCTCCATCAGTGCAGCCACCAAGGATGCCAGAGCAGCACCCCAGTCCCAGCTGCTTGAACTCCAGCCAGGCAGCAGGTAAGAGAAACCTCCCCCTCGGCTTTGGGGCGCTGCTACTCACGCTCCTGTGAAAGGACGGGCTGGAGGCAGAAGAGAGGAGGTGGCCCCAGGAGACAAAACTAGGCAGGACGCATCCATGCCAGGTCCCTGTCACCTCTGGGGAGCCTCCTCCTTTTGCCAGCCCCACACAACCATTAGGGAAAATATCTCTCCTCCATGGTAGAAAATAGCTCCAAATGCGGCAGATTTACAGGTGGCACTGGCTCAGCCCATTCAGTCCCTCAGCTACCACCCGTTACACGGCTATATTAACCCTAGAGCTCGCTCGTAAATAAAACATGCCCGTATCAAACCGCACCGGAGCCGTATGAATGACGGGAAGCCAGGGAGACCTCACAGCCCGCGTCTGCCTTCCCGGGCGCATCACAAGGGTGCATTGTAAAGGCTGCTTAGCATTCATATAGCACATACGCACAATCAAAGCTAAAAATCAACTTTTAAACGCGGGGCTGCCTCTTTTCAAGAAGGGAAGGAGAGGAGAAAAGGGGGAGGTGCTGGGCTTTGCCAAGCTTCAGATGCACCATACAACTGCGCTGTGAATGGAAACAGGGCTGGCCAGAGGCTGCCTTGGAAGAAACAAAACCGGAGAGAAATCAGAAGATCTCCAAAGGACTTTTTCATTTCTTGTTATTTCCAAAGCGTGCCTCAGAAATCCTCCAGTGATTCCCAGGCATTTTGAAGTTAATTGTAGGTGTGCCAAAAAAAAAAAAAAAAAAAANAAAAGTCAGAAGATTTATTAAAAAAAAGTTCATCAAGCCCAAGAAAGATTACATTTGAAAAGAGCATAATTGAAGATAGAAAGTTCCCTTCAAAGAATAAACTCAAATAATCTTCTTTCCCCCCAAAAAAGTGAAACAACTGCACTCATAGCTCTAAAGCATACCCCCCTACTTAAACTAAATTCTTTTTTCTTTTCCACATGGTATCTAATTGCAAACTAACTGCCCAGGAAACAGCTGTGCTGGTGATAGACCTAAAGACACAACTCGAGCCCCGCTCCCAGCAAAACCAGTACGAGCAGAGCCCAGGCTGGCAAGCGGGGATTCACCTGCTTGCCAGGGAGAGCGGGGCTGCTTGACTGCCCCTCGCCACTTATTTCTGGCATGTGCTCTCTCAAGCCTTGTCACAACAGAACCCCTACTGCTTTCCACTGAAGTCCAGAAAGTTTTGGCAAAAAAAGACCCCAAGGCTCATGTGAGCTGCCCGTAACGCGCGGGTCACAGCGGGACTGACCCAGCACCTCGTCCCCATGTTCCCACCGACACATGCGCCAACTCAGGTGGCAGCATTTTGCCGCCACCTTTGGCAGACGCAAGAAATAACACGGAGCGTGGGGGCTCGGAGGCTCTTCACGGCAGTTACCCTCTCTCCGAGCAGAGTTCGCCCACCTTGCACCGTGCTGGCCGAAGCCACGCAGGGCCGCGAGGTGCCCACACCAACCATGCGTTTATCACTTTTGCCTTACCTGTGCCAGGAGAGGGGAATTTCTTCTCCCCACCCTTTGGGGATGGGCAGCACATCTCTGGATGCTCTCTGTCCCCGGATTACGATCAGGAAGTTGATTGCAAACACGGACAGTGTTAATGATGTCTTGTTCTACTGGATCTTACATAGTCATTAATTTATAAAGAGATTTCAAATAAGATTACATTTCTCAGAGTACAAGATGTACCTACCTTCCTTCAGACTATCGGGAAACGAGCTGCATCGTTAAGAAAGCGTAAGCAGTTGCTTTGTGCTGTGCTCAGGCCCGGACCCGACAGCCACATCTGGCTGGAAACACACATCGCGGTCAGCAGCCCTGAAGCCAATTTGGCCAAGTCAAGTTCGTCGCCGAGCTGAGCGCGGAATCTCTGGGGCTGGAGGCTGCACGCTGTCCCTCGAGACTGGATTTACTGGTGTTTGAATGGTGTGTTATTAATGAAAAAAAAATCCCTGCAGTCATTTTTGTACGATACAAATCCAGTTATTACTCTTGAGTGTGGCTCTTCGATACAGAAGTTTTTCTCCTGAACGGCCTCAAAGACAGCAGCTTCCTCTTTCCTGCGAGAAGGGCTTGCATCAGAAATTAAAGACGGGGTCATAAAAGAACGTCGATATTACTCCACCGCAGTAATGCCCTTTCTGCCTAAGCCACTGCTGCTAGCGAGCACAAGGGAAGCCCCCCGCGCCAGCCAAGCCACCTTTGGAGATGCTGAAGACAAGCACCAGCGTTACGTGGCTTGAGCTGAGCAAGCGATCCAGTGACCGCTCGCGCACACAAGCACGTTTACACGCCCAAGCAGCTCCCCTGCGCTTCCCAAAAACCTGCCAGGGAAAACGCCGCGCCACACTCCAGGGGCTGCTCCTCTTGGGCCAAACACTTTAGAGGAGCCGCGTGGCTGCTCACAGTTTTCCCCCCAGGTCTATGGCATGGCCAAGTACGTCTTGAAAGCCACCGAATTTGAGTGCTAAGCCTGATGTGTGCTTAAGCGGGATTTCCAGACACACGAAGCACTCGCAGGCTCCCTCCTGTCATTTCCAGGAATTTCAACCTGCGACGCTGTGGCGGGGCTCGCTCCTTCAACCCGCTGCCATTGCGACCATCCGCCAGGAGAAATATTTCTCTTCTAACGCAGTGGAGCCTTGCTGCTCCCTAAATACCCCACGCAGATAGAAAAAAGCCTCCTCTGTGTCACATCTAGAAATCGTGGATGGCTCTTTGTGTTACTAATTTTGGCTTAGCTATGCCCCAGGAGCAGCACCGCAGTGGTTCAGGATACCCTGGGGGATACAGATCCTTACTTTGGTACCCGCGTCTTGCTGCAGAACCTCGCTGGCACCTACCTGCGCGGTGATGGCTCTGCTGTGGGCACGCACACGTCCCTGCCACCAGGTTGCTGCTAGAGACCCCGGCTTTGAGCATCTTCCTGGGAAGGGGTTACATTCCCTGCCAAAAAATGAGGCCCCGTAACTGAACCACCCCACACCTCCCTGCCCTCACACCTCTGGGTGGCGGGAGAGCCCGCAGAAGGCAATTAGCACTTTTCTTACCCCAATTTAACAGCTGCTGCAAACCCTCAAGTGGCTGAGCACCCTCCACCTCCCGCAGACGGTCACGCCGAGGGGCTGCACGAGCACCGGCTCGGCCGGTGGCACAGGGGACAAGGCAGAAAGGGCCTGAGCTGACCCCACCGAAGCCAGTGAAAGGGTCTGTCAGAGATGTTTTAGCATCACACTGGTTTTTGGGTTGGTTTTTTTTTTAAAGGCTGGGCAGGAGCCCTGAGGACAGGAGATGTTGCAAGCTGCGCTGAAGCCGGGAGTGGACCGCGGCCCCTCCATCCACCCGGATTATTGAACAAAACGCCGCGTGGGTCAGCTCTCGCCACAGGTGCCCGGGATACCAAGAAGCGGCTCCTTCATCCCCTCTATGAAATTCACCTCTCCGAAAGCACCTTACCCTGCTGCTCTTCCCCCGGAGCTGGGAGGGGACAGCCAGGCGGGAATGCTGGCCACAGGAAAAGGGAAGCCCGGGGGCAACCCCCGAGCCACAAAAACTTTGCGTTTTCCTTCTCCTCTCCGTGCCTTTCTCCTCGAAACTCTCATTTAAGCCCGAAAAGTCGGCCTGCAGAGAACAGCCTTTGTAAGATGACTCACGCAACTGCTATACGTTTTTTTTTTTTATTTTTTTTTATTATTATTTATACTTTTGTAGGTGTAACAAAGAGGGGCCCCGGTGTATCCCTCCGCTTTGCCAAACAAACCCCAACCGGCAGCCGGGCGCCCGCCCCGCTCCCCCCCCCCCCCCCC
>RSEF01000005.1:16069931-16094013 GCA_003993805.1 Himantopus leucocephalus
TTTTCTCTTGGGGGCTGAGGGCTGGTGTTTGAGGAACCGGTGTTAACAGCGCTGTGGTTTTTCTGATGATGAAAGAGGTTGGAGTGTCGCCCTGTGTCCTTGGCGTTTAAACGAAGCCGGCATGTGTTCAGCAGCGGGGGTTTTCATGCAACACTTCACTGCTGCGGCTCCAAAGGCGCTGCTAGCAATTAATGAGTTAAGCTGCCCGTTTAAAATAATCCCCTCCACCTCCCCTAATGTGCATGGACCGATTGATCACCACCACCACCACACCCCCCCCCCGATTATCGTTTAGGGATAAATGTTGCTCTCTGTGCTGAACGTTGGTTGTTTTTAAAGATTCCTGGTTATTTCCCTTATTGATAAATAAGTTCCTTCTCCTTCCTGCTCCCCCCTCCCTTCTCTCCTCCCCCAGAATTAAATTCCTGAGCAACAGCAAAAGCTGATGTCAGTGCTTCAGCTTGCATTGGGGGAGCTCTGTGCACAGGTCAGTAATTTGCGGTTTCGTTAGAAGGCAGGACGCGGTGCTGTGCTGTGCTGTGCTGTTCTGTTCTGTTAAGGATATTTGGATTTTTTTGGGCACGGATGCGTTTATCCTTCATCTTGCGGTAGTTACCAACAGCTCCCTGGTGGGAGCTGGGCGCTGCATAAGCATGTGTGGAAGAGACCGTCCCCGTCCCAAGCAGCTAGCGATGACAAATGCATTGGAACAGTTGCCAGAGGTTTAGGTCTCCCTCTGATTTGGGGTATAAAGGCAGACAACCCCCAGGAGACGGTTGGGATGCCCAAGAAGCCCTGAACAGGTAGCGCTGAGGATTGCGCCTGGCAGTCCAGGGGCCATATTAACCTTGAAAGCAGCTTGCCCGCCGTGGAGTGGTGTTTAACGTTCGCGTGCATTGTCTCATCCTCCTGCGCTAAGGCGAAAGGCTCGGGGCACGGCTGCCTACGCGCCCAAACGCGACTGCGGAGAGCTTTGTTTTCAGAAGGACTCGATGCATGGGAATTGGCGCTTATGGGTTTGGCCTTACCTCTGTCAGACGGGGTTTGCTCGCGCTGTTGGAGGGCATCTGTGCCGGGAGGACTCTCTCTGCAGAAGAGGTTTGTTGGGGTTTTGGATCTGGCTGGGGGTTCCTGCGCTTGCTTTGGTTTTGCTTGTAACGGTTCCCAAAACGAAATAAGCTGCAGCACCGAGAAATCCCTCCTGGCCATAAAACCCTCCTGGCCATAGCTGGAGGTATTTGGAATTTTAAAATGCCTGCAAGGGCTTTGCAGGTGCCTTGTCCCCAATTTTGCCTGGCACAGCCATGCTGGCAGAGCCTGGATGCGTAGGACTGTCCGAATGGCTGGGACCAGAGAGGACAGCTGGGTGCGTGAACAGCAGAAGGATGCCCAAATGCCTCTTTGCGATGGCAGTAGGCAGAAATTCCTACCCTCAGCCCATCGGCAACGTACTTGAGCAGCACAAACCTGGGGCTGGAGGGTCTCCTAGTCGAGATGGCATCATCTCACACCAAAATGCTTTTAACCCAACAGATTTGCCCCCCATGGCTTTCAGTTGTCCCTGTCTTGACACCAGGTAGGGAGTAGGGAAGGAAAACCTGGATCTAGCATTGCTGTTTAAAATCTAGCCTCAGCTAGGCTTGGGAGAGCTGAGTAAAGTGGCCAGAGTCCGTAGGAGTGTTCACCAGGGGCTCTGCATGGAGATTATTCTTGCAAATACTGCACTGTGTATGTCTGCGGAGTGTGTTTTTGCTGGGTGCCAGGCACCTTGCTGAGAAAGCCACTGAGGTGCCTGCCTTTGGAGAGCTTAAATTAACCCAAAATTAAATGCAACGCCCCTATTACTACCAAAACACCCCCGAGGGCTGGGTAGGACTTTGCAGTAGTGTCTGTCCCACACTCCCAAATTGGATCTCGGGAGGTGGAAGAAAACTAGCTTCTCCCCCTGCAGCCACATCCCCGCAAAAAGACCTCCCCAAAGGCTGGAAACCCATCGTGGTTCTGGATTTCTGAAATTGCTTCTCTTGTCATGAATATGAGCGAGTCTCCACTCCATCCCTACCCCAGCTACTTTAATCTACGTAAGAGATAGGGAGTGTGTTATAGGTGCTTTTCCTCTTTGGATTTGCTTCGTTGACTTTAAGTGAGGCTGTTCTTAGGGATCAGAGGTTAGTTTCTCTGGTGCGCAGCTCGGCTCCCAAAGCCCTGGGCGCAGGCAGGTGCAGAGCATATTAACACTATCAGGGATGGAAGGAGGAAAAGGAGGTGCTCCAGCGCTTGGCAGCCTTGATCTATGGTGCGGGCTCATAGGACGCTGCCGTCATACTGAAACAGCTCCAGCAAACTGAATCTTGTAGGGAAGGAGGTGATAAAGAGAAGGAGCTTGCAGATGCTGACTCCTCTCTGCCTGATAGGACAGTTGGGAGGTTGCACTAGGAGAGTTTGTAGACCTTTTTGCCCTCCGCTGTGGGTTTAATGGCAATGTTAAGGGGGAGATGGCTGCAGAAACACCCGGGTGCTCCCGGTCCTCCAAGCGCAGCCGCTGGGTCTCACCCTGCTCTTTTTCTTGCTGCTATGCAGAGAAACTCCTGCAGCCAGAGCGACAATGCAATGCCGTCATCCTGTGGGGAAAGCTTCAGCGTGCATCCCCATGCCCTCTGGGTTTTAAAACCTGTTTTTCAAGCTTTACATTTCTTTCTGTGAAGATACACCTGTCCCACTTGATGCCGAGTGGGAAGGAGGCACCTGACGTAATTATGGGCAGGCTTGGGGAGGGTAGGTGAGTGGCCTGGGAGCATTCATCAGATAAGAAGCTAAATGAGCTCTCCGCTCAAGATTTTCTCAGGCTTGCTCAGGAGACCTGGGTGTACTTCGCGTGCAGGGTTATAGCATAGCCAGGGGAATGTGAGGGGGGTAAAAACCGACTGTGCCAAGGTGCTCTGCACTAATGGTCTCAGGGGCTGCCCTCAAAGCCAGGCAGAGCTTGCAGCGCGATTAGTGGCAGTGCAGGTTCCCGTGGGGATGGTGTGTGGTGTATTGCACCCTGTTGATGGCGTGATGGCTTTGCCTGCTCCTCTGATGGAGGGGGGAGACTATTGGCGTGTGGATGTGGCACATCCCCATGGGAGAGATGCTCTGCCAGAAGCAGACCAGCAGCTGAGACCATAGTGGGACATAGCGAGCTCTGGCCATGGCAGGTGCCTTGGTCACCTCTTCTCCTCTTTAGCATCAGTTCATGGAAAGGAAAACAAGCTCTTATCTCTTGTTCTTCCAAGAGCTGTTTGTAGACTTTCTACCCCAAGCCTTTGGGTCAATGCTGTCCAAGAGGCTCCTTTGGCTCTCAACCATCTCTGCTTCGAGCAAGGATATTAAGATTAAGGGAGGGCCATGTTGGGGAGCCGTGTCCAACACACAGCCCTGCCCAGCACGTGCTGCAGACAGCCACGGCTCCTGTAGGATGACTTGCTCAATCTCTGCTATTTGTCCCTTCCTCTGAGGTTTTCTAGACCCAGCTGAGCAAGGTAGTCTCGGCTGGTGTGCAGGGGGCTTCTTCCAGTGCTTTGCCCAGAGCTGTCTGTGGGTTTTTTGCTGCTCTGGACCTCCGGTTTCCAAAAGTGACAGGTAGTGCTTGTTTGCATGATGCCTTGAAAGGATCGGTATTTCAGAAGCTAGGTGAAGTGGTAGCGCAGGCTGGGATCAGATGAGAAGCTGGAGATGCTCACTGGAAACTGGAGAGTCTCCTAGCACAAGCAGGGAGCAATAACAGCACAGAATTGCAGGGACTGTGTTGCATGAAGGTGAAATAAGTGACTTAAGAGCATCCCAGCAACCTGCCTGGGTTTGAAAATCCTTCCTTGATTCTCTTTTTTCTTCCCACTCCTCTTATGCCTTTTTCCATGTTGTTTGCTGTGTGTGGAAAGCCCTCACTGTTCCTGTTTGCCCACCCCGATGTATGCGTTCATGTCTTGTGTGCCTTCATTGTACCTTTTTTAAACCAAGCCTTCAGGTCTCTTGGGGCAGGGACCTCATGTTCTTCAGGAATTTCTCCAGAGCCCTTCAGGGTGCTCTAGCAGTTTGCAAAAGATACTCTCCATGTAGCATTTCTGCATGCTGAGTTATGGGGAGCGTAATTTCTGAGCCTACTGATGACTGGGAACAAATCATTTGGTGACCAGAAGGAAAAGACAACCTGTTCTGATATTGACGTTAGCTCTCCTTTAAGGGAGAGAGGGGTTGGATGAGATGAGCTCCTGAGGTGCCTTCCAACCTGAATTATTCCATGACTATTCCATAAATACCCACCATCCTGCTTCTCCCAGGCTTTTGTAAAATACCTGCTATTAGGCAGGGATGGTGAGGGGACGTGAAATGAGGTGGACCACTGCTTTGATCCTGCATGGAGATTCCAATGACAGCATGACCCTGGCATCCTCCCCTCCACAGCACACGTTCCTCCAGCCCTGTAATGATGCAGTGCGTCTTTCCGGTTCGTCTCTGCCTACCCACGTTACTCATCCAGCATGTAGGTGAGCTGTGNTGCCTACCCACGTTACTCATCCAGCATGTAGGTGAGCTGTGTGCCCGCATCCACAGCTTTTCGTCTCGCCTTTTTTCTTCTTTTAATAGGGGATTTAGTCCTTTGAGGAGTGCTGCTGTCTAAAGCTAGCACATGGTAATTTAGCTGATGCAGCAGAAGCTCTGGTAGAAATTTCAGTCGGTTTATTAGGTGATTGCAGGGGGTTTTTTTTGTCAAGCAAGACAAGTCCTTCCCACACATTAAACCTGCATCTGCTTAAATTACACATCTCCCATTGAAATCCAGCCCCTCCTGGGTAATGCCAGGCAATCTTTGCTCCAAACAAAGAGGGTCCATCAGTCTCTGGGGCTGTTGAAAAGAAGCAACCAAGAAGCATCTACAGCATCCGATTGTTTTTGCGTTGCCTCTAACGACCCTCATTTCCAAGCTTGCGATGGCAGCCTGGTCCTCCTTGAGCCATAGCTTGAGTGGAGTTATTCATGCCATCTTCATCTGCCTTGGCCGGCAGCCCTGCGTGGGGAGCGGATGGGCACAGCCTGAGCCTCGCTTGGCACTTGAGGCTGTTGAGTAGAGGGCTGATGCGGAGAGGGTGCCAGCACTGCCGACTTGTGAGCTAGCCTGTGAAAAACTGCGTTAACCGCTTTGCTGCTGTCAGTGGACCTTGCAGAGATGTCTCCGGCAGCTTTGCTAGCCTGGCGGGGCTGAGACCCAGAAGCCAAGCGAACCCAGAGCTCTCCTTTACACCTTATTGCTTACTGCAGGTTCAGCTCTTCTGGTGGAAAGTCAGAAGGACACGGCAGGGCAGGAAGGTGACCCAGAGGGACGAGCCTCCAGCCAAAACTGAGCCAGGGCTGTCTGAATTACTCTGTGAGCTGGTGAAGGGACAAAACGCTTCCCGCACACCGAGCGAAGTTGACTGCTGCAACAAAACCCGAATGCAAATCTCTGACTGGGCAGAATCTCCCCAGACACATCCTTTTGTAAAGCACTTGCATTGTACCATTAAAAATAGATCGGCGTGTTCTCCGCTTGCTTGCTGAATGCTGATGCCTGTAATTCTGTGTCATCCTCGCAATCCCTTCTGCTTTGAGCTTGGCTGCCTCTTTGTCTGGCACCTGAGCAAGGTTCATTCAGCAGTAACTCATAAAAAGATAAGTGTGAGCTCTCTTGGAGCCTAGCAGGACAGGCAGGAGGGTGAGGAGGACTGAACTGATCTTACTCAGCTGAGGGGTCAACCAGCAGCCCTGAAGGGGCAAAGCTTGGAGTGATCAACCAGGCTTTCTGTTGCATGATGCAGACGCAGAGATGAGTGAGACGTGCTGGCGTGGTAACGAGTTAGAAGATGTTGAAGCTCTAGGTGGATGTCATGATGTATCTCTGGGTTTTTTTTAAACTGGGGTTAAATATATATATATATCATGCTTTAGTGTCTGCCTGGAGTTGGTGAGGGGAATATTGCTGCTTATTTCCCCCAGTGAACGAGTTCATCTGGTTTGTCACCCACAATAGCAATGATGATATGGGTTAAGAGAGAAGGCCCATGTTACGAAACACTGCAATACACAGTCTCGGGGAAGAGGCTAGGCTGTAGGATTTCGTACACGAAGAGCTATGGCATCTGACCAGCAAGCCGTGGCTCAGAGTGGTCAATATGGCTCAGCGTGGTCAATAGGCATGTGCTTGTCTGGGGTGGTGGGGATGGAGGAAGACCTGCAAAACACTTTGTTTGACCCCTGTGTCACCTCAGATTAACCAAACAAAACCACTTAGTAATGAATCACAGCCCCCCAGGGAAAAGGAGAGAGTGGGGCAGGAACATCACCTTGGGCTTTGCCTGTCTTGTGTGTTTTTTCTAGATAAAGGTAACTCCTTGGAACCTGGAGCCGCCACCTCCTCGTGGCTGTCATCAGAGGTAGAGCCTGAGCTGACAAGTGCTAATTCATCCCAAACCTGTGAGCAATTTAGCTATTGTGTGCATATAGGAAACCTAGCAAGTCTTGAACCAGGTCAGAAAAGACTTGCAAAGCCTCTGTTACTGCCCCGGGGGATGTCTCATCCCGTGGAAAAGCAGCATAGCCCCTTGCGTTTGAGTTGAATTCTGGGTCTCCTAAGGAGGGTCAGAGTTTCAGCAGGCGTAGGGTGGCGTAACTGTGGACATTGGCCTCTGCTGGCTGGGAGACCTGTGCTGGGATCTGCACCTGCACCTCAGTTTGCACTGATTATCGTCAGAAACTGCGTAAAATCTGCCAGGCGGCAGCGATATCGTTGTTCTTCAGTGAGGCCAGGGGTCCTATTTGTCATTTAAAAATGACACCGCTCTGGGCAGGTGCCAGCGGACTGCCCCTGTGTTTGCTAGGTGCTTGCTTCACCAGCCTTGGCCTCACCCGTGACTGTCCCTGGCGCTCTGCTGAGATGGACAAACTGATGTCACTTGGGATTGTCCTTAAGAAGTGAAATGCTGGCGTATTTATCTGCAGCCTTGAAAAACCACAGCTTAATCCTGTGCTTTCTTTCACTTAGCATGTAGGTGTTGTGGGAAAATAGTACGCAGGTCCTGGAGACCCTTTGGGAGACTGCAGATGCAGCAAGGAGGTATTTAAGGTGTTTGGTGTCCTAGGAGGAGAGAGCTGGACCAGCCCTGCAGAAGTATCTAACTGCATACCTTTCTGGGCTGCCTCTGTCTGCTCTTGTGGCAAAAAGGCAAACAAGCTACTGCAGATCCCCAAGATAAGCCTGCTGGCCCCATGGGGTCATGCAGCAAACGATGGGGATATCAGGCAGTGAGCAGCAAGGGCTCTTGAAGCATCAGTAGGACTAGATTTCCCTTCTCCAGTGTGACATGTCCTCTGTGATGTATGCCAAGCTGCTCAAAGCAGAAGGTGCTTTCAGCTCTGAGATGCAAGCCTGGCCAGCTCTTGGCTTGGCAGGGTGAGGGTGGAAATGGGATAGCTTTGGTATTAGAAAGCAGCATGCTTGGGAGCTCCATCCTCAGCGTGGGCAAAGGCAGCGATTAAATAGCTGGCTTGTCATGGATAACCTTTGGTCTTGGCTTTTGTAGGCTTTAAAATGAAAGCTTTTGTTTATACTGAAGGGGAAAACCATATAAATAATATTAAAAGCACAAGTCTAATAGAAGGAGATACTGGTCTTATCATCTAGACTCCAGCTAAATTCCCTTCCCTGCTGTCCCCGTTGGCTTTTCCTGATCGATCTCCTGACTGACCACCATGACTGAGGTCAGAAATTTATCTGAGAATGGCCACTTTGCAAATCCTTAAATGTACCTGGGTGGCTTTGGTGGAAGCAGGGTAGGAGGCGATTACATTTGCAGTCATAGCCCATCCAAAGCTGCTGGCACAACATCAGGTGGTGGGAGGGGATGAGGGACCCCTTCGCTTGGCTCAACTGCAACCAGAAGACCCAGTCTGCCTTGCAGGGTGAGGGGTGCATGGGAAAGACTCCCTTGCAGCTGGATATGACTTGTCTCCTTTCCTTTCATCCTTTTCCTTCATTCCTGTCTGCGGCTCAAGCGTGAGCAGCCCCTGAGCTGCCCCATGCCGCCAGCAACGTACCCGAGTCTGACGACCCCCATGCCAGCGCTGCTGCGTGCCTCCACGCCACGTCCCTCATCCGGTGTGAATGCACCATCTGACGCTTTGCTGAAGGACATCCTGGTCCTTCAACCACGTCCTCCAGTGGAAAACACCTCCTGGACCGAGGGCTGCAGGTGCAGAGGGGAAATGGGAGGCATGGGGAAGTGAGTAGGTGCTGCTCAGGCATGTGCAGCTCCCTGCAGGGCTCCCCACCATGCTGCTTCCAGCCTACAGGAATTGAAAGGAGACTGCGGCATAGAAAGGAGGAGGGGAAAAAAAAATTAAAAATCATGAGATCAGCAAGCAGCTGGGCCTGAAACCCTGGCAAAGGTGCAGTGGCTGCCTCCTGGTGATGTGATGTGGGAAGCAGGGGAGGCTGCCCCTTCCGAAAGCCCTCGCTGCACAGGGAGGGGGTCTGCAGGGACTCCCGTCCCAGGGAAAGGATGCCTGCGGTGTGTAGGGAGCAGATGGGGATGTGAGATCAGCGTGGATGAGGCTCGGGGGGGAGTCCTCTGTCTGCCTTGGAAAAAAACCCTTTGGGTCTCAGGAGGTTAGAGCAGGGCAGCAGACTGCATTGCCATCTCCCCTACATCTTCATACTGCTGGGACTCGGGAGATGTCACTCCTCCCCATCCTTGACATTTACTGGGGAAAGGTGGACCAGCAGACTTCACGTCTGGGTTAGTGGATGTGGTTAGTGGTGTTTTCCAAGCCTTGTTTTAAGGAGCAAAAGGAAAAAAAACACCCTCAATTTTTCCATCGTCAAGCAGAGAAATCTTTTATGCTGCCTTTTAAAGGGACCTTGAGTAGCTGCTAAGAAATCATCAGCGGTTACATCACCTCCAAAGTGGTTACTGCAGGCACCTGACAGCTTTGTCCCGCTGCCACCTTGGGGGATCATTAGTGCTCCGCATTCCTTGCCCTTGGAGAAAGCCTGCATCTCTTGCTGGGAGGGGGAACCCGCTACACAGTTTATGATGCTGTAAGTGGCAGAAGGGGATCAGCAGATGGGCTGCGTTTCACAGCAGGTGGGATAGAGCAGGGAGACACATCCTGGAGTTTCCTAACCCCATCCCGTTTGCTAAGCTGGGTTCATCAGCCAGTGCAGGACCTGAGCATCTTTCTAGGAGTGAGCCAACGGCGCTGCAGTAGCATTGCCTGAGGCCGGAGATGCAGCCGTTGCCTGGCAGCTGCAGGTTTCCAGGGAAACCAGAGGTGCTAACTTGTTAATGAGCCCCACGTCCCTGATTGCTGCTGCAAAATAATAATAATTAGTAATAGGCCCGTGATTTAGGAATCCCTCAAACAGCATGAGCCTGCCGAGGGGAGTTCGCTAAGTGCTGAAGCACTTGAAAGAAATGAGGGGATGGGGAGGAAAAAAGGATGGGAGGCTTAGCAAAAGTGCCGTGTTTTACATCTTAATAAGCATCTGGAGAGCTGGGGGACGGTGGGGTCTTGCCAGCATCCCAGCGGTAAGCCTGGGGCTAGTGGGAAGGCTGACCTGGATGGATGGAGGAGCCTGGCCAGGCAGCATCTCGCTGCAGGGCTCAGAGGATACGGATATTTCCCCAGGTGGGCTGCAGGGGGAAAAGCCAGATCACTTAGCTCAGTTCTGCTGGGTCCCCAGTGGAGATGGCAGTTCTTTGGGAATGGCTACTTTCATGGGTTACTTGGGATAAACGAGCAGGCGTTTCTCTGTGGTGCTCTTATCCCTTGGTAAACTCGAGATGGAGGTGCCACCAGCAGAGCATGCTCCTGGGATGAACATCACAGGGAGTGTGCTGTAGATCCAGTGGTGATGAAAAGGTGTTCATGGGATCAGAGCTGCCTCCCACAGCAAAGCTGGCCTGCCCAAGGCAGCAAGGGGAGCATCTCCTTAACTGGACTGTGTGTGGAAGGCAGAGCTCTCCAGGATACAACTACTAGCTTGGTGCGGAGTGGTCATGCCGGTTAGTGAGGTTTATGGTTGCTACAGAGACATGGTGGCCTTCCAGTTGATGTCTCCAGTACAAGAGAAGCCAGATCTGCGCCCTTCCCATACCACATCTCTCAGCTGGGGGCCTGGTGCAAGACAAGAAATTGAGGGAAGTGGCCTCCACCTCGGTGACCTGTGTTGGGCCGGCACAGGGATAAGTTCCTGTGGTCTGTCATGCCATGCAGATAGATTCAGACTGGGGTGTATTTTGCATTTTCTTGCTGTCTCGCCTGGCCTGACCAGAAGAGGGTCACAGCCAGGTTGAACACTTGCTCTTAGCCCGGCTTGCACACATCTCTGTCATGCTTGTGACTCCTGTGGCCAGCACCCTTCACCTGACATGCACGTCCGTGGAGGTGATGCTGGGGACAGAGTCCCAATGAGCGGGCAGTTGGCCCAGCCTGTGTGCTAAGCTCTGCCCATCTTTCTGTCCCTCAGCTGCAGTGGGGCCTCTCCTGCTTGGCTGTCCCCATTCAGCTAAGCCATGGGCCACCTCCTCCTTACAGGCACTCCAGGGAGAGGTGGGATTAAAGGATTATGGTAATGTTCTTCAGGAACACTCAAGAAGATTAAGATGGCTTTAATAAACTGATAAGAGAGGGACACAGCTATGTTTCTGAAACCCTAATTTAGGTTCCAGGTTAACCTTTTCCCTGGTCTCCTGTCACCATGGTGAAAAGATCTTTTACTTCAGCAGTGCTCCATGACTGTGCCTGTTCCTTCAGTTTTCCTTTTGAGCGATCTGAGCAGAAGCAGAAGGACATCTTCCTTCCTTCTCTGGTAACCTTCCCAGGTATTAGAGCTTCCCAGGTGCTAGAGCTCATTCTTCTCAGAGACCATCTCACGCACAGCCACTGTGAAGGTTTTGTAGGCTCTGCTGGTACCTGGGGTACCTGTTAACTGGGGACGAACCCGCCACCCCTCAGTCTGGCTTCAAAATGTCCTGTGGTTGGTGGCAGAGAAGAGGCTCATCTGCCTTTGACCTGGCTGGACATGCTCTTAGAGAAGTGTCTTGGGTCTAACGCCAAGGTTTACAGCTCCCTACAACCACAATGAGTCAGTCATCTCCATCCCCCAGAAAGGCTCCCAGAAAGAGGGGCAGAATGGACCAACCTTGCTCTACCTTCCCCCATGGCTTTCAGGTGGAGCTGGGAGTGGGACCTGGCTGATGTGTCACACATGTCTGCCACCAGGTCCACCTGGGCATGCTGGAGCGGGCGTTTATCCGGTTCTGCAGGAGGGCGGCTGTTAGCTAAGCTGGGAAGCCTCTTCATCTGTCTTCTCCAATCTCTTCCACCCAAGCTCCCGGTCATCTGCCAGAACTTCATGCACGGAAGGCGTCTTCTGAACGAGTTTCTCTCAGAGCAGTTAGGCAATCAAGGATCTGTTATCTTTCCCAGACCTCTCTATTTGTCTTTGAGACCCCCAAAGCTTACCCCTTGCTCATTATCTGGAGAGCAGATACCGTGTTATCTCCGGATGTACTGTGCAATGTGACCCCCCATGTTGGATCACTCCTTCCTCCCACTTCAGTCTTTCACTCTCATCCCTCTGCCACGGTATTATCCCCATCTTTTTTTGTCTGTCGACTCTCTGCATTCCCTTTTTATTTCTTGAATGTAATTGGAAGAGCCAAGAAGAATGTACAGCCTGGTGTCCTGATGGGGAAGGGAGGCAGAAAGTGATTTGGGGAGTGGGGTGTGAAAGGAAGACGAAGGGGAAAAGCTGGCTAATTTGCATCCTTTCTGAGTGCCCTGGCTCTATAGCCAGGGTACAGCAGGGGGTCTTCTGGCAAGGCGGTAGCGACGTAATGAGGTGTGTCATATCCCAGCAGGAGCCAGCCTCGCTCCCCCTCAGACCCCCTAATTAGAACTGTTTCAATTTTTAAGCCCCCCTGGAGGAGTGCTGGGGGGAGGAGGGGGGAGCGGGGTTCCTGTGGCGGGGGGACCACCAGCCGCCCACTGAGGGGGCAGCTCTAATTGGAGTTGCTGTGAGGAGCCGCAGAGCGATACAAGCTCGCCGTGGGGCTGGGGACAGCGATGCCGTAGTGCCACGGGGCTGCCAAAATGCTTTGTGCCAGGAGGGGCCATCACTATTGCAGCTCTTAGGGGATTCCCCCCCCACCGAGTTTAAATTAACGCGTTGGCAGAGGCAGCAGGGATGTGATACAGGGGCAGGGGAGAATCGCACGTCCTATTGCGGCCTCGTATTGGGAGCTTGGATCCTGAGGCTGAAGCCTGGGACATCTACCCCCTGCTTTGGGAGGTAGGTCTGGTAGCCCAGGGAAGTTGGGGCTGTTAATGCTGGAGTCATGAGCCAGAGCAAATGCTGGAACCCCCATCCTCATATTCTGTGGCTTTCCATGCTTTTCCTGCAAGCTGGCTGTGTTCTCCAGGTTTGGTGACTGGTAACTGAGGTCCCTGTCATTTCACCCAGTAGCATGTCCTACCCAAGCATCCCTTTTGTGTCCTGAGTTACCATTGCAGTAGGTGCCTGCACTGCAGGGGCTTCAGGTGTAGGAGCTTCCAAGAACTGCTGGCTTACTTGGATCAGAGTGACTCGTAAGCCTCCTCTAGTCCATGGACCAAATCCTGGCCCTGCAGAAGTCAATGAAAACCTTTACGCTGCCTTTTCAGGCATGGTATTCATAGTCCTCCTAATTTAGATGCATTAAAGCTTCCATGGAACAGCTTGTGGGTTCTCTCTAAAACATCGTCTGGCAGGAACAAGAGGAGCCTGGTAATAGCCCAGGCTTATTTTCTGAATGACTGCAGTGGCATTAAAACCCAATGCCATTAAAACATGCCTGCCTAAAACGTGTACCATTAAAACCTAAGAAGACACCCTGAGCTGAATGCCCCTCAGCCTGCCTATTGCTCTTACAGACCCCATGGGCTGGGCATGGACGAAGCTTGTTCTTCTGGTTGTGCTTCAGAGAGCACCAGGCTCGACCCTCCATAGCTCCTACAATGGAGCCCAGATACGTAGCCCTGTGTACGAACCCCCTTTCAAAGTCTGTGCAACTTAGATGCTGGAAAGCAGTAGCCACTTCGGGGCTATCTCAATCCAAGTACAGCTTCCCAGGGCCTCTGCCTTAATGCCTGGCCTGTTTCTTGAAGGCAGGAGTGAAGGTCAGCTCGACTTCTTGGCTTCCAAGAGAGGTCATCTCTTGACTTGCCAGGAGGCAAGCTGGCAGGATACCCATGAGCAGGCTCTGATAAAAAGGCAGGTGAAATCCAGTGTGAAGTGGTGGACGCGGGTGAGCAAACCTGATTTGGTGGTGTGTCTGATGGGTCCCAAACTGGCTATTACCATGCGGCAGCAAAACTTCAGAGCTGAGCTAAGCTGCTTCTGTGAAACCATTAGCTCTGTGCTCAGCAGAGGTCAGGAAAAGCAAATTGGTTGTGAGGAGCTCTTGCGCTGGGAACAGGGAAAGGAGGAGACATCTTGCCCTGTGCAGATCCCTGGTGTGCCTGCCTCTCAAACACGGCACGTCGGGACTGGCCAGCATGGCAAAAGGCGTCTCTGCAACAGGCAGCTCTGTAGATGCTCTGACCTGAAAGGTTCCTAAACGAGGTCTAAATGCAGTGAGAACTGTGGGGAAGGTGATTAGGGAACGGACATGCGTGGCCTCTTCCAGTGCAAGTAGTAAGGGTCACTCAGAGGAGCTATTGGTTAGCAGATTTGGAGCAAACCAGGGGAATGACTTCTTCAGCGTAGCTGGAAAACCGTTCTGCTCCCTGCCACTGGCCACTGTGCCTGTTAAAAGCTGACATGGCTTCAAAAAGCAATTAGACAAATTCATGGAAGAAAGCTCCGCTGAGGGCTATTAAATACAAAGAGAAAACCTCTGGCTTGGGCAGCTCTGGAGCCACAGATGCCCGCGGGCTGGGAGAACATACCTAGAAAGTGTGGCTTGTTGCACTCTTAAGCTCTACTGAGGGCATCTTCTGAAGGCCAAGCCCTTGGGGACTTGGCCCAAGATGAGTATTGCGTCCTTCCCAGCTGACCGGTCATCTTCTCCTTTCCTCTCTTTCCAGGTTCAGCACAATGAGTTGGCATCCTGGGTGTTAGCAGCGTGAGGAGACCAGGACGGGTGCTTCCCTGCTCACCCCTTACCCCCTCGCTCGTTCCCCTTGGGGAGACGGGTGCTGGTGTCCCTGCCCTGCCCTTCCGCCCCTTGCCCCCTACTCGCCGTAGCGGGGACGGGCCCGTTATGGCTGGAGATAGGCTTCCACGCAAGGTGATGGACCCGAAGAAGCTGGCCAGCCTCCTGAGGAACGGAGCGGAGGGCACCCTGGTCATTGACAGCCGCTCCTTCGTGGAGTACAACTCCTGGCACGTCCTCAGCTCTGTCAACATCTGCTGCTCCAAGCTTGTCAAGAGGAGGCTCCAGCAGGACAAGGTCTCCATCACAGAGCTCATCCAGCCCGCCTCCAAGATGAAGGTACGGGATCTGGCCCTCACCTTTCTTGGTGGACACTCGCACCCTCTTCCCGAGTAGAAAGGAGCAGGGTGGGGGTGGGATGCAGACTGGCCTAAGGGCTGGTCTGTGCCTGGTGTGTGCATCCTCCTCTTCCATCCCTTGACCCTAGTATCTCCTGGCATCTCTCTGGCACCCTTTGGAGAGCTGGAGCGTGAGCTCATGCGGCCACAGGGCTGTCCTTGGGGACCTGTTCGTTGCCTCCACCCTAGTGATGTGGCTTCCTGCTCCAGGAGCCCTCCTCAGGCAAGTCTAACAGGTATATCAGCCTTCGGACTTGTCCTACGCCAGCAAACCACCCCCCAAAGCCTTCCTGGAGCTGTAAGCTTAATCCCCTGCTAAAAACTCTTCCCCTCCCCTCTGTCATCTCTAACTCCATTCAGGGACATGTAATCCTCCTCCCCTGTGACGCCAGAAGCTCTTATCCGGTGTCATGGCATATTATCTCTCCCAGGCTCCTCTCTCTATCGCTCCTGGTTAAATAATAGAGATGGCTCTGAGCCACGGAGCTGGGCTGGAGCCCCGGCCAGAACAGTGTCCCCTTGGTGCCATCGGCCGGGTCGCTGTCGGGGTGTCGGGGGGGTGGCCGTGCCGGTGGGTGCCCGGGCAGGGTGACGAGCCAGCGGGTGGTTTGCCGTCGCAGCCCACCCTCCCGCCGGCTCGCTTTTACCGTTTTCCCCCTCCCGCCTTGTAATTTTATGGCAAAGCGAGGGTAATTCAGGCGATTAATCAAATGCTGGGCCCAGCTGGAGCCATCTGCGGCGTGTCCCCCCCCTCGGCGAAGCCACCGCCGTCCGCATTGGCTGCCGGTGACATCACCCCGCCGGGATCAAGGGGGCTGGCAGCGGCGGGGGGGGGGGGGGNNNGGGGGGGGGGGGGGGGGGGGCGGCTTCGCGCCAATCTGCGGCGGGGATGCTGCGGGCTGGGCGATTTGGAGGGGATTGCGGAGACTGATTCCTGAACGGCTTTAGCTGCTCTTAAATCCCCGGGAGAATAAAGCAGAATAATCAGTTTTTCGCACGCTGGGAGGGAGAGCGGCGCGGCCGCCCTCCTCCCCGGCGGGGGTCACCTCTGCAGTGGCCGCCGTCACGTGGAGCGGCAGCGGCAGCGAAAGCGATGCGCAAGGGGGGGGAGGAAGAAGAGGAGGATGACGGGGAAGGGGGGGGNGGGGGGGGGGGGGGGGAAGCATGGAAGAGTTAACGTCAGCTGATGCCGGCCGCCTCCAAACCTGCAGCTCGGCAGCCGCAGAGGAGCGGTGGCTCCCAGAGGGGTCGGCTGGCTCGCCCCGGCGGTGCCTGCGCTGTCCCCGTACAAGGAGCCACAATCGCCTCCCTCCCCGCTCCTGGATCATTGCGTAATGGTCCAGGTACCGGCTGGGGACGTGATTATCACCAGGGATGCTCGGGGGGGTGGGGGTGGTGGAGGAGAGGCGTTGCCACCGTCTTTAATTCACGGCTTTTTCCTTTTCTTTTTTTTTCTTTTCGGTATGGCTGAAATCTCTCCCGGCGCATCCGCGGGCAGGAGGCCGTGTGCCCCCGCTGCCACTCTGCGCCCGCCGCTTGCGCGCTGGCTCTTCCCAGCGCACGCAGCTGGGGAATTAATTAAGCTTCAGGGCACCCTTGTGAGGTTAAGCCACTTGCCCTGGGAAGCTGGAGGAGGGGACCGGAGGGGGGGCGGTCACAGCCGTATCCTCATCTGACATAAAGCAGGGGTGGCGGCCATGGTTTCGGGGTGTCCAAGCCTTTTCGTCCACGCACCTGCGAGTTCGCCTTTTGGAGTGATGAACTCTCCTCTCCCTCCTTCCCCCACGCCTCTTATTTCATGGATGTATTTTGGGACCTCCAGAAATCAATATGATCCACAGTCCCTTGGAGGGGGATGCTGAAAGCCGGTTTAGACCTCCATTACCCCGGTATCATTTCCCTGCCTCCACCTGCCATTGCTGACCAACACCCCCCTCCTCCCCCCAACCCTGCTCTGCCCCTGGCTCGCTACACTGGAGCTGGGGAAGACGGTGGGGTGGGGGAACGGGGGGGACGGGGGTGGGGGGAGCACGGCTGGCGTTGGGAGCAGATGGCAGGAAGGGTGACATCAGTGGCGCAATTGTCCAGCCCCATTATTCCTCCTGACGGGCCTCCCGCCCTCCTCCCGTTTCCTGCTCCCGGCCAGCCGGGGCTACCGAGACAAAGGCGGCCGGCAGCGATGCGGGGCTGCCTGGGCAGGGAAAGGGCAGTCCTGGGCCCCCACCTTGTCCCGCTCCTCCTCGCCTGCCCAATGCAAAGAGAGCTTGACCTGTGCATCCCATCTTGGTGATGCCCTGGGCGGCAATTGCCCTTTGGGGAAGGATGCAGGGGCTGATATAGAGCAAAGCTTTTGGGCAACCCCGCCTGGCTCTCCCCTCCGCTCCTCCTGCGTGCACGCAGGCAGTGGGGATGAGAGCATTTCTCTAACTTGCTTTTCCCGGTGCTCACACCCCTCTTTTCCATACCACTGTTAAGGAAGGGTACCATTAATGCTGCTTCTGGATGCTGCTGTTTGAAGCAATGCTGCGGGATAAGAGCAGCTCCTGGCATTTTTGGTGCAAGGAAAGGACAGGACCATTTGGTGGGAAAAAAGAAATGGGGAAAATAAAAATCCCTTTGTTTTTTCAATGAAATATGTCTACAATTGTGAGCACAGCTAAGCCACCGCTCCCTGAGCCCCATTGTGCACCGCATCCCGCTGGGCGTGTGCATCTTTCCCATGGTGCCCGGCTGGGAAACTGCAGCAGCAATTCATTTCCCAATTGGCAACAGTATCCCTCTGCACAAAAATGGTACCAATGTAGTGCTCTGGTTTTGGTTTTGAACCCTTCTCCCAATACTAACAATAATAAATTCTCCCCATAATAAATTCCAATAACAACTGGAATAATTCAGCTCCTTGGTGTAGTTTCGGGGGCAGAGGTTATGGGAAATTCCCGCTTGGGTTTTTACTAGCATTTCTTGAGGGAACTGTTGAAAATTTCACTTCTTCAAGATCCCCCTGGAAAGTCTTTCCACCCCTCGACCTCTTCTCACTTCCTGAAATCTAGCTATCTCTGGAGCAGCTGTAGCCAGGGTTTGAGGCATGACAAGGGTCTCTTCGGGCGATGGGAATATTTATTTATTTGCGTTAGGAGCATGGCTCTGCAAGCAGCTGTTTGGCTTGAGGGAAAGCCGGGGCTTAGTTTTGAGCCATGTGCCTGGCTGCACTTTATGTTGATGGAAGCCCTGTTATTTCAGTGGGGTGATTCACAGTGTTTTGAAACAATATGTGACTGAGATGTCGGTAGTAATTGGGATAATAAGAATAGCTCACTCTTATCTGAGCCCGGATCACCTGTAGAGCATCATCATCCCTGCTTGGCAGCTGGGAAGAGGCGGAGCAGGGACCCAGACTGCGTTGAACCACCCAGTGGCCAGGACCAAATGTCCGTAAGGGAGTTACCTCCAGCCACAGCTGGGGAGGGTGGTGGGGAACACTGGGCTCGGCGCAAAGGCAATAGATGGTCTCAGCTGAGGGTTGGTTGGAGCTGTTGGCAGGGTGGTCCCTGATGCTGGCTGGCCATCCCCCCTAGCTGAGATGCTGACAGGGGGGAGATTTGTCCCTGGGGAGGTGCCCTGGGGCACCTCCAGCGCTGGGGTGGGCCAACAGCTTTTCAAAGGCATGCACGGGTTTGCAAACCCCACTCAACATCTACCTGGGGCCAAAAGACTTGCTGTGCCTTGGCCCCACTGTCCCTTGATGGCTGGATTTGGGGACTGTTTCTGGAGGGTGATGCCTGGGGATTTGGTTACTTCTTGGGGTGATGGGCAACCCCCATGGGATAGCTCTCACCGTGGAGGTGCTGCACCTCAGAGGAACTGCTGTTGTCAGCTGTGCCCCTGCCCTATGCCAGCGCCTGGCAGAGGCAGGAATCTAGCCCTGAGCATCTCTTCAACTTTACTTCAACTCCTCTGTCCTGGTTAGCTTTTAACCTCCATATGTTTAAGGCCAGAGATGGGGCAGTGCCTTCCCCTATGTATCAGGAGTGCGTGAGGTTAATGGGAGACCCACGGACCTGATTAAACATCTCCTTCTCATTTCTCTTTGTGGCAACAAGCCAGGGTGTCGGTGCAGGCTCCTTGTGTGCTCCATGAGGTCTCCTCAGGACCATCCTGCAGGCATCCTCGCCCCAGCAAGCACGGTATTTATTTTCTGCAGCCGGGCCATGCGAGGCCAGCGCTTGTTTGGCATTTACATTGAGTGAAACATTATAACTTTAATAAGATGTAAACCGTGTCGCACATCTCTGCCGTCGCTCGGCAACCCTGCAGTAATGGCCCAAACAAAGCCTTCCCGTGCAGAGGGAACACTAAATCCTATTGTGGGATAATTCTGCTCAGCCAGAGCTGGTATCTCCCCTGCAGCCACCCTGGCCAGGACGAGCCCCTGCCCCGCTGCAGCTCAGTCCCTGCCTCACAGTGCTTTTAGGGGAGATGCTTTCGGTGGCGTGGGGCTCCAGGCTGGGGACTGGGTTTTCGGGTTGTGCTAAGGGTGTGCTAGCGGGGCTTGAAGGGATAGTGGCCCTGCTAAGGACTGGTGGGCTCGTGGCTCTGAGCTGGCTCGGCAGCCACCCTGTTTCCCTCCAGCTGCACTTGGGATGGCCTCCTGCAAAAGTCCTGCTTCAGGGATGGCTGAGGAAGAAACGCTGGGGTAGGTCCTCAGCTGTCTTACCCCCAGGTGGCTTTGGTCATTTTTCAGTGTCTTATTTTAAAATTCCTGCACCCTTTTCTCCTCCTCTCATCCTGCCACTGCCTTTTCATCCCTCCTGTCATCTTGCAGACCTGCGGGGCTAGTTTTGCTCTCCGGTGCCCAGTGCCGGGCTGGGGACAGTCGGCTTCTTTGAGCTCCCCCATTCCTATTGCAGAGCCATGAGTGGTGGCCAGGCAGGGATTTCTGTTGGTGCGGGGCTGTCCTTCCACTGCAGCGAGGAGACATGATGAGCTCAGCTAAATTGGTGCGCCCTGCAGTTTTATTTGGATGGCGCTCACGTTGCCAAGCAGGGAAGCACCTGCAGCAGGGTGTGAAAGCAGCATTAATATCGACAGCAACCCCGAGCGAATCCGCTCTGGTGATAAGATAGCGCATGGCAGTGAGATGGCAAAAGGAGGCGGGCGTCCATGAGTGGTTCCTAGTTCAAGTGGTCTCCTAAAGGGATTTCAGAGAGGGATGAACAGGGGATGGGAAATGGGCAACTCCAACATAAGCCGGAGGAGAGAGCAGCTCAGGGGCGCAGACTCCCTCCCTGCCTGCTGCTGCCTCCTCCTCCTCCCGCAGCGTGATGGATGTGCCTTACCCCGCCGGCTGGGAGGGCAGGCGCTCACAAGGCAAGCGTATGCCATCCATCAGGCTATTCAGTGAACGCGCTGAGCCATGCCTCGGCAAGGATCTTTATCTTCTTTTCATGCACAGACCTTCAGGTAGACGTAGGAACGGCCAGCTGTGCCTCGAATGCTCTCGCTGTGATCCAGGCATGGGGGGACTCCTGCCTGCAGACAGTTGCCTGGCTGCAGGGTACCCCACCATTTCACCTGCCCAGAGACCCAGCAGTGGCACCAGGGCTGGGTGCTGTTTGTGGCATGCAAAGTCACATGAGAGCAGCCCAGGAGCTGCTTTCCCTCTATCCCAGCACATCTCAGCCGTGTGCAAGCCCCACCATGCATTACAAACAGAAGAAATAGCATCCCCCTGAACATCCACAGAGCTAAAGAAGAGATTTTACCTCTCCTTCAGTCTTCAGGGGTGATCTGCAGGTTTGGGTTGAGCTTCCAGAGGGGCAGTGCCTACAGAGGTGTTACTGTGCTGGGCACAGTGTCTCCTGGCTGAGCCCTGAAGAGCTGTCGCTCCAGCCCCACTCGCTCCAGCTGCAGCACAAAGGCTGTGCTGGGAGCACCCCTGCCTGCAGAACCACCCCCAAATCCCTGTGACACCAGCCAGGCTGAAGGCAAAGGTTGGGTGGAGAGGAGGTGGTGGAAGAAGTTGCAGCGACTTCTGGGATGTGATAAGTAAGGGCAAGCTGAGGGTGGGCGATGGGGAGGGCTGATCCTATTTTGGGTAGGATGCTCAAAAGCACTCAGAGTTGGTGGGGCTGCTCTGATGGGCATCTGTACTGACACATTCACATGTAGCCGTGGAGCAGAGTCCCAGTCTGGCTGGACCCTTCATTTGGTGAGCAAAGCCAGCTTGTGGGGACAGCATGGAGCTGGGGTCTCCTGCTTGTGTGACTGCTAAATTCAGCTTTGCTTCCCATGGTGATGTGGGCAGCAGCATCCTCAGTGCTCAGCCTATTTCTCTGACACCTGGTTTTCACCGTTCCCCTGCAGGTGGAGGCAGAGGAGCACCAGGACGTAGTGGTCTACGACCAGAGCACGCGGGACGTGACCGGCTTGGCTGCTGACAGCTTCCTCTCCATCCTTCTGGGCAAGCTGGACAGCTGTTTCCACAGTGTCTCCATCCTTACAGGTAGGAGCCCTGGGTTACCACTTCACGCGGCGCTCGTGCCCTTAATCTGGAGTTATGGAGCTGTGGCCACACGTGTCCATCTGCACCCACTTTCCTGGCCACTGGTGGCTGTGGTGGTGGAGGACAGCCCTGCATGTGGACCAAGGACGCTCGACCCACATTGGCATCACTGGGTCCTCCCCATGCATTCATTTCTTGCACCATCCAGCTTCCCGCTGCTGTACCCACCAGCCAGGGGGAATGAGAGAGGAGGGTACGGGAGGGGTCGCGGTGGCATGGATCCAGCCACCCAAAAGGTGCCCTTCGTTCTCCCATCCCAGTGCCGCTTCATCCCCAATGAATGTGCCAAGAGCCAGACCTGGTCCGGGTGCTCTGCTCCCTCTCGCTGCTGTTAAAGGGAAGGCAGGAAAGGAAATCCATGGATGTGCTGGGAAGGAGAAGGGGAAAGAGGGCAGGGGCAGAGAGTCATCCCTGGGTGAGTCAGGGTCTGCTGGAGATGATGTTCTCTGGGCACGAGCATGCAGGCAGGAGGAGGCACCCGCTGCCCTAATTACAGCTCTTCTGCAGAGCAAAATGGGAGACAGGCAACCGATGAATGAAACGCTCCAACCCAGCAGAGAGGAGAAGAAGGAGGCAGCGAGCTGCTGAAGGGAGAGTTAAAGCTGCCTTTAATTCCCCATGGCTGAGACGGCCGGGCATCCGCCTGCCTGGCTGCCCACCTCTGAGCTTTCTGCCCACGGAGGGGTGGGCAGGCGCTGCCCCACGCAGCCCCTTGGTCTTCTTGAGCTCAGCCAGGCTCCTAGATAGTGGCAAAAGCACAGAGACTGGGTTCATCTCCATTCCCCAAGCCCGTCGTCATCCTGTGGCGATTGCGTACTGCTTTGGGGCTGAGGCGGAGGGTACCGACCTCTGTGTCCCTGAGGCATCGCAGGAATGGAGGAAGTAGCCGTCCCCGCAAACCCAGCAGCGTGACAGACCCTAGGAAGGGTTAGTTGTGAAGGGGAAGGTGGCATAAGCAATTGGCATTCAGGGAGCCTTGCCCGTGCAAGGCATGGGTAAGTGCTGTTGAATTAGAGCAGCTGCATTGTGATGGGGAGAACAGAGCAGAGAAATAGCGGGAATAAACTCCCTGGTTCGAGGGTTTCAAAAGCAAGCAGTGACTGCACGAAATCACATTAAAGCTGATTAATGTGGCCCAGGTTGCAGGAGCTCTGCTGAGGCCAGTGCTGGAGGATGCAGCCATGAGCTTGCTACAGCCACCTCCGGCCTGTCCCAGCAGCCGTGCCTGTGGCTCCAAGGTCATCGCAGCATAAACAAGGGCACGGCTTGGCGCACGGTGCAGGAGAAGGAGAAGGCGGATTCAGTCTCATCTGGGAAGGAACCTGCTTAGTCACCGGGACGGGTCAGGAAACAGCCTTCGCAGCATGACCTTGGCACCCCACAACGCTCCCGACGCTCTCCCAGGGCTGTGCGCCGGCGGCAAACCCCCACACTCCCCCAAGTCCTCCTGGAGCAGGGACGGGGCTGGGTGAGGTGGTCCGTAAAGCCCCGGAGCCTTCTCCTCACTGGGAAAGTGAGGGGAGGCTTGGGGGACCCCCGTAGTATAAGTGCACCCCAGCCACACGCACAGCACACCCCATGCTGGGTGAGTGCCGGCAGCGTGCCACCCCCTCGGCCATCAGTATCACCACTGCTGAGCCCCCCACAAGCAAACCTGCACCTCACCTGGGCGCACGCATCCTCCATCTTCAGGGCGGCCATTTCCATCTCCCTGGGCTGCAGGAGCCCAGACCCCCAAGCAGGGGTGCGGTTGTGCTAGGCACCAAGCAAAGCTTAAACCTCCCCAATTAAAAGCGCGGCAGGGCCACAGCCTGATGGGGAACACGGGCTGCCAGCGGGTGGAAAAAATGGGAACCGAAATGTAGAACACTGGGTCATGGCGGTGGCATTTTACATGGAAATCGTGACTGGAAGCGGCTGCGGAGAGCATCCGGGGGAGGCTGGGCACACTCGCGACACACAGCAGCTTCCTCCTGCTTGCAGTGTCGGTGTCGGCAGCAGCCGGGTTGTTTTAGAGGCAGTTCTTAGGAGGTCTGAGGGGGATGTGCGGGCTGGCTCTGATTCTGACCCCTCGCCCTGGTAGGGTTTAACCCCTCGATCTGTCTTCTCCAGGCTTAGGCACCTCGTCCAGCTCTAGCCCATTCTGTGTCCCAGAAGAGGTGCCAGGGTCCTCCCTGGAGGTGGCTTGTGACCCCAGTGGGGAGTTGGGCTGGCAAGGGCTGCCAAAATGTCAGGGTCCTGCCCTGACATCTCAGCCTGTCCCTAAGTGGATGCCAGCACCCCAGGGAGGGCGCCTGTCCTGAGGGTCGCCAAACCCAAGTGCCAGCCCTACGCAGCCCCAAAGCCACCTGAGCCCCTCCATGCTCCCCAGCTCTCCTCAGCCCCCGCAGATGTATTTCCATGTCCCCATCTTGTCCAAGTGCCATGCTTGGCCATTCTTGCTGGCCTCCCACCCATCAGCCTTCAGACCCTTGCAGCAGCTGGTGGAGGCTGATGAGCTGGGGGTGGCAAGAGCAGCAGCAAGGACCCATCAAGGGTTAACAGCCCAGAAGCAGCGATTCCAGTGGGGCTGGGAAGGAGGAATCTGAGTCAATTATTCCCAGTCTTGGAAATCATCAGCTTGTCTTCTTTTTTCCTTTTTTTTTTTTTTTTTAATTGTGTAAGTATAAATAGTGCTGCTTGCTGCCCTCCATCCGTGGGAGCAGAAAGCCTGTTGATTTATATGGTTTTCCTGACATCACATGAAGTGGTGGAAAACTGAATGGAGCCAACATTTTTCCTGCATTACGTAATGCCCCCTCCCTCCCTCCCGGCCCAGCTCTGCTATTCCTGCAGGAGCCTGACTGTTCTTTAACCTTTGTTTACTTCAGCACAAACCCTCGCTTTTTTGCTTTTTTTTCCCCCCCCCC
>RSEF01000005.1:16094785-16112276 GCA_003993805.1 Himantopus leucocephalus
AGGGCTTAGATTTGGGGGATTTTGGAGGAATCTACCAAAGGCAGGTGACTTCAGAGCAGACAAAATGAAGTACTGGAAAAGGAGAGGGGATTTCCATTGCAGGAGCTGACTTGAGCTGCCCAGGCGGGAGCGGGTTCAGCACTGGCTGGAATTATTTTAGAAACAAGGATTCAGGGACAGGTTATTTTAATAAAAGAAAAAAAAAAAAAGAAAAAGCACCTTTTTTTTTTTTTTGCTGCATAGGGACAGTCCTAAAAGGAGGTTAAACATCATGGCAGCTGAATGTGACTTTGCGCATCCTTGGCTGAAAATACTGTGATGCTTTTGTGTGTTGTGTCGGTCTGAAGGCACAAGCCCGCGTCATATCTCCCTTGCTGCCTGCTCCTCTTGAAACACGTCAGGCTGGGGCTGTTTCAGAGGAAAAGACAAGATAAATGAAAAAAAGCCAAGCTAGGCAGGTGCAAAAGCAGCGCATAGGCAGGGAAGAGCAGAGGGGGCTTGCTTTTAGTCAAAGTCCCAAGCGTTGGAGACCATGTATGCATCTGAAAGGCACTAAAAATACAAATGAATCTGCAAAACTTGTCATGGCTGACGCTGAAGCTAAAAGCTTAGCAGGATCCAGAACGAGGTTCTTACAAACCCACTGTAAGAAAAAAATAATCTAAAACCTAAGAAAGAAAATACCCTAAACATCCACACTGTGGTCGTCAGTCAGCAGCTATCTGATGGGAGTGGGGAAGTAGGACCCCACTGCAGCTGGTTCTTTAATGGTCACCTTCCTCATTGCCCACTCTGGACAGGATCATGTTTTCATCTGACGACTTTGGTATGTGAGTGCGTCTCCTGGGGATGTAGCACGTGCAGGATGCACTAGGTGGTGGACTTCGTCCTCTGACTCCAGCAGAGCCTCTGTTTGGTACAGGTGTCTGAAGATGCGTGTGTAGGTCAAGCATTAGGGCTATTTCAGGTACCCCCAGACTGCAAGGTCTAAGAGCACTTGTGGACTTACTGGCATGAATCCATCAGATGGACCCACAAGTTTTTCTTCTAAAGTCTAATTATTGCCTCTGAACCTCCCACAAGCACCTCTGCCCACTCGTGGACGTCTCCATCCCATAGCGTACTGTGATGAACCAAAAAGCAGATCCTGGGCTGGCAGAAACATGGGTATGAATAAAGAGGGTGCAGGGGTGGGATGAGATGGGAAAGCGCACTCAATGTGGGACTCTCAATGTCTTGCTTCTCCCATATTTGGGAGTTTTGAAGAACCAGCATTGCAAATAATGCAAATGGAGATCCTGATTGTTCTTCATCTACAAACTGCCTGTGTGATGCTTGGGAATGGAAGAAGGGTAAAAAGTGCCATGGAGGGGGTTACAGCTGGCTTTTCTCAGGCTGTTGGTGGTGGGGCGCAGGGGCATTATCTGCGGTGCAGCTTTTCTCTTGACTGTCCAGAGGGATGGAGGTAGGGTGCTATTGCCAGCCTAGTGGGAGAGGCACTTTTTTAAAAATCATAGCTTTGGCTTTAGTCACTTGAAGTTGGACTTCAAATGGTAACACCAAGGTTTGAGATTTTTACAGTCCTGGAGATCTAGGTAACTCTCCAAACCTCCCTCCCCCTCACCCACTTCCCACCCTGGGTCTGTGGCACTGAAGGAGTTGCTTTCTTTCCTGCAGCAAAGCCATCTGGGACAACTTTGGCCAGGGCAGGACTGTGTTTTCTTGCCCTCCAGCCCCCATCCAGTGGGTGCTGGCATCCAGCCCCGGCCACCCAGCCCAGTGGTGGCCCTAGGGACTGCTCCCAGTCTCTGCAGCCTGAGGCGCGGTGGCAGGGTAAGGTACCCTCTTCCCATCCTCCACCACGACCGGGAGATGCCTGGAAGGGTTTCGGCCCCAGAGGGACCGGCGGCTGCATCCCTGGGAGAGGTTAAGCCAGGTCATGTATGTGCGAGCTGATTGTATTCCAGACCTATGCTCTAAACCTCCCTGTTTAGCAATGCTGTCGTCAGACGACTTGTTTTCCCGATTCTATAATTACCTCGAGGAGCTGCCCCTCCTCCTCTGGCCACGTTTTTAACCATTGGACCCAGAAAAGGCGAGCAAAAGGGCCAAAGGCAGAGAGGGATGGAGGAGAAGGGACTTACAGAAGAGCAACCCTCTGGTTGCCAAGACCTACAAAAAGGCCATGTAATTTCATTTCTGGAAAGCCAACGGGAGGAAGGCAACTTCCTCAGTAAGAGATCGCGATGGGCAGGAGCCGCTGCCCAGTTACGGTTTCCTTCCTTTTGAGAAACCTGCGTCCCCTTGTCAGCCTCCCCCTTTCCCCGGGCCCATGCCGCACGCTTGTGAAAGGTCAGCGCTGGCAATTATTAGAAGGTCCTGGCTCTGGGTGGAGAGAGGAACCACTGGCCATTGCCCAGCTGGGCTTGTGCCAGGCTATAGGTACCATTGCAATGTAGGTGCTCAACAGGGGCTTTCTGCTCCCTTCTCTTGCAGGCAGGTTGCATGAGTCTCTCCAACCCTTTGCAGTAGGTTTTTTGCTGGTGAGCACTGTGGCGATGAGAGCAAAGCGGGGCTAGCAAGGCTGGGCATCTCTCCCCAGATGATGCGCCTCGGTCTGCTAGAGTGGGTGACATCCTCCCCAGGAGGAGCACCTGGGGAAAGAGGCTGAGGGGCAGCGAGTGATACACGGGATGTGTCTCTGCGCTATGGATGTTGCCTTTCATCTCTCTACTTGCTAGCGCTCCCCTGCCCCAGCACCAGCTCCTGACCCCTACCCTTCTCCTGGCAAAGGGGTGAAGAAGATGGGGAGGAGGATGCTGCCTGGGGAACGGTGGCTGCAGGTAGCATCTCCATGTGGCTGGACCTCACACTGATGGAGGAAGGGGGTTGCTCGCTTGTCTTTTGCTGAGGGTCAGAGGGACACGGGACACCAGTGAGCCTCCTGCATCAGGGACTGCTTGGTGGTGCCATGCCCAGTTTCCTAGCTGCAGCCCTGAGCCAAAAACTAGGTCCGAATGCATCCGGAAGGAACCTGCCAGTATCAAAATAACTTGTGCCGAGAGCTCTTGCAAGCCTGAGGGAGTCAGGCAACAAAAGGAGAGCAAGGGAAGGCAAATTCATGTTTGTGGACCTCTGGGTCAGGGACAGGTCGATGATCGCACCCCCTAATTCACCACATGATTCCTGCAACATCCCCCTTGGCTGGCACAGAGCGGCCAGCCAGCTGCAGCCCCTGCATGACCCAGTGATGGTTTCCACCCGAGTGGAGCTCCAAGCGCAGCTGACAGAGAGAGTTGCAGCAGAATCACCCGCCAGCGTGCATAGAGTACCACTGGCCCAGCAGCAGTGAGAGATGGAGGCATCTCCCTTGCTGGGAGCCATTGGCACTGGCTACCAGCATTATGCACCCTTCCTCATAGGGACGGAGGTGGCAAATCGGGGGGACCACGGACCCCCTGGGGAGCTGCTGCAAGAGCCGCTTCCCAAGAGAGGCTCTTAGTGGAAGGCTGCTCCTCTCTCTTCCAGCCTAGTTGGAGCACGCTTTGAATTTTATCCAACCTCTGACCCACATCTGATAATAATCAAACCATATTTGTTACAACAACAAGGCTTGTTAGGAGGCTGGCTCCGCTCAGGGAGGGGGGGAGGGGAGAGCACTTAGTTAATGCCAGTGACCTCATCTCATGTGATGTCATTCAAAGGAAAAACACTGAAGTCACTCACATATGGCTCAGCCTGGGGTTTTTCAGCCTGTAAAGCTTCAGATTTTCAAAGGCACAATACATGCCCCCCCTTCACCCCCCCCCTCCTCCTCCGCTTGCTATAATCCTGAATGATTTTCTGGAGGCCTGGGCTCAGACCAATAAACTCGTAAGGAGCTGTGTGGAGACGTATTAAGGAGTCCCGCGGGTGGGAAGGGGGTACAACAAGTAATTCTCTCCCCCAGGACAAATACAAGGAAGAAAATGCATCAACCCCCAACCTGCTTCAGAAGCCACCGCTGATGGATATACCCCAGCGGGACCAGGAAAGCCCATTCCTACATATTCCCTCTTGCTAGACTTTTGCATGTGAGAAGGCTTTGGTGGAGGGTGCATCTCCTCCAGACCACTGTCCTTCTCCACTGGGACTAGGCAGATAACTCCATCAACGTGGCTGTGCACAGGTGTGAGCAGCCCAGCGCCAGCCCCTTTCCCCGCCAGCTGTTGGGGCCCGTTTGCCTCCAGCTGTTTGAAACCATTCCAGGATGAGCATCCCTCCTGGGTGATGCTTTTGGTGGAGACATCAAGAGGAAAGATGAGCTGGTGGTTAGGGACCTGCTGTCTGGTCCCCAACTCTGCCTGCAGCAGAGAACCCCGGAGAAGTTATTTAAGCTTTTGTGCCTCAGTTTCCCCCTTGGGAAACGGAGATCATGGCATTCCCCTTCCTGGTGCTGGGGTTCAGAGTTAGGCATCCCCTAGGGGATGCACACTGGTCAGGCCAGGAGCAGCTGTGGGGAGGGGGCAGGATGGGGTGCAGCCGTGGGGTGCCCATCGCCGGACGGGGGGCAGCAGGGAGCAGGGATGGAGAGCGGTGCCGCGTATCCCCCCTTCGGAGCTGGGGTTTGGTCACACACCATCCTGGCTGGTGCTGAAATGAGGTGCGGCCATTAGCTTCCTCCAAGTCCCTGTCCCCAAATTAACTCCGCGGGGCCAAATCCGGTGTGGTGCAGCCCTCCATCTCCCGCCGCGGCCGCTCGCTTGCGAGGGGCTTTGAGCGGGCGAGAAAATTGCAGTTGCGCCTTTAAGCGGGGAGCGAAGCATATGTCAGGCCCGGCGTTCTCCTGCGTGTCTGTGTGCTGAGTAAGGAATGCGGTCGCATGCCTGACCCGTTAGCTATGAGCGCGCTATGAGCGCGCTATGAGCGCGGCGGTGGATGGATCAGCAGAGCTGTTGCTCATGGGCTGAGCTCATTCAGGCTGGAGCGGGAGCCGCACACGCAGGGAGCAAGAGACGAGCAGGAGGACGGACGGGGAAAGGGGGCTACGCCGGGCCCCCCGACCCCGCTCAATTTTTTTCATGCCTTTGTTTTTTTCAGCCTGAAGGCTGGAGCCCGGGGAGGCTGGCGGTACCCTGCCGCAGGGGGGGCTTTTTTGGTTTTTTTAGTGTTTTGTTTGCCTGCCAGCTGTTGTTTTGCTAAGGCGAGAGGTGCCCCGGCAAGCCGCAGCCCAGCTGCCTGGATGCCCGTGGATGTAATGATTGCTCCTTCCGAGGACCAGTTCTGGACAGACATGCGCGAGGGGCAGATGAAGCTGAAAATAAGGGTGCGGAGGATGAAGGAGAGCAGGGACATGAGAGGTTTGTCAGCCAGCCGGCTCCTTTCCTTCCGATGGGGACGGAGGGGGAAGAGGGGGCTGCTCAGAGCCCTGCTTTGCCCGGGGGACGGAGATCGCCTTTGCCGAGCGGCCGACGGGGAGCGGAGGGCGATGGCTGGCGATACAAAGAGCGCGGGCAGCTGGCGAGCGGGGAGATGGAGGCGAGCGGAGAGCGTGCGGAGGGGGAGCGATCACCAGTTCCCAGCCACGGGCAGTGTGCGGAAGCGCTTGCGGAGGCAGCTAGCCTGGTCCCGCGGGTAGCGGCAGGCAAGGAGCTGCACGGAGAGGGCAGCTCCTTCAGGCAGGTGAGAGGCTGCCTGCAGCAGGCAGGGGCATCTGGAGCAGGCAGGGGCATCTGCAGCGGTCCCAGCACTGGGCAGCTTTCCAACCCAGTGTGGGGTCTGGCGAGGCTGCCTGGCCGGGGCGGACTGCTCCGGGGTCCCCTGAACCCTTCTTCATCCAGGCAAGCTTGGTGAGTGCATGGATGGAGCAGAGGAGGAGGAGGGATGGAGGAAGGCTGCAGGAGCCAGGGCAGGCTCTGCCGCTGGCATCTCTGCTCCCTCAGGTGCTGGTTTGGAGGGGTCACCAAGGCTGCGGGTGTCCGTGTCCCGGGGAAAGGGGAGTGCACGGTGGGAAAAGGATGAGCAAGGGCAGCGAGGTGTGCAAGGAGCAATTGGCTGAGAGTGTTGCGCTGCTGCCCGCACCCGGGCAGCTGCCCGACGGAGCCATTTCGCTTCACTAGCATGGTTGCTGCCTGCCTGTCTTCAGGGATATTTGTTTCAGAAAGGGGGTTCGCAGTGTTGCCACCCCCCCGGGCCAGGGTGAAGGGCAAGCAGAGGAAGGGGATATTAACTGGAGCAGCTTAAAAATATGCCGAGCCTGGAATGACCTAGATTACCAAAGGGTTGAATCAAGAAACTTCCCCTCCATCACCACTTAAAATGGGAGCCTGCTAAAAGTGCTTGACAGGTTTTTGTGGCATGAAGTACATAACCCAGTGGTGGTGTCATCAGTAATAAGTCACTCCTGGAAATGACACATTTTTCTTTACTTAGAATGAGTAAGGCTGGTCCAAAGCAGGCACAGTCACCAGAGGAAAATCAAGCCCAGCAGCTCGGGGAGCGTGTCTGTGGTTGTGTGGGTGGAGGGCTTCCTTTCTGACGCTTTTCCATTTTTTAAGGATGTTTTCCGCTCGTTTGGGAGAACGGGAGGGGGGTCTGGGACCAGCTTGCGAGGCCGGGGGGGCTGGTGCGGGTTGGGAGGCAGCAGGGCGATGGAGCAGCAGGTGAGCAGAGGCTGTTTAGGGTGACCGTTGGGGAAACAGGGAATTCACATGAATTCATAATAGGGCTGATTCATCGGCTTTCTCATCCCCACTGCTTGGAAACAAAACAGGAGCCAGCAGTGGGGTGATGAAATTTGGTGCCAAGTGAAGGTGGGGTGAAACCTGGGCTGGGGAAGAGCACAGGTGCTGGGGAGGGGAATGTGGGATGGAGACGGGGGACTAGGCTAGCACCAGACATCTCTTTCCGAGGCACTGAGATGGGTGGAAGTAAAAGGACATCAGCCAGGAGAGGGCGAGTTGGCCAGGCTGTGGAGCACCGGGATTTCACCCAGGCGGGTGGGAAGGGCATGCAAGCAAGCAGGCTGCCTGCATCAGGCATCGCTGGCAGGGCTGCCGGCACCAGGCGGTGCTGGCAGAGCTGAGGAAAAGCAAAGAGGGCGGCAGTGCCGAGAGGGCAACAGCAAGGATGGAGGCAGGGGGAAAACTCAGAAATGTCCCAGGCAACGGGAAGTGCTGACAAAGCCCTGGAGCTTCCCGGAGCACAGTGAGTAAGGGTGGCAGTAAGCAGTGTTTCATCATGCCGCCCAGCTTAGCTGCCGGCACCAACAGGCTACCTACCTACGAGAGCCAGGCAGACGGCGGTTTACAAAGAGGGATTTTCCCAGTGGCTTTGGGGGTTCACGTGCGGTGTGCCTGGCCCCTCCGATTTCCTTCCTTCAATTCAACCTGCTGCAGAGATGCTCAGCCGAATGCTTGGGCTCACTACCCTGCCAAGGCTGGGCACAATGCAGGCGAGGGGTAGGATTTTGCAGGTCCCCCTGGCTCTCATCATTTGCCATGACTCAATTCAGCAAGGTGGTTTAACACCTGGGGATGTATAAGTCAGGGCACTGGGAAGCAGCGTGTCCCCAGGGGGCTGGGGTGATGGGGAGGGGGCATCCAGGCACCATCCTGGCCACTGAGTCGGCACAGCAATGGGGGAACGGTGCTGGTGTGGCAGCTGCTCCAGCAGCAGCCGAGGCGCGTGCTCACTTGCATGCCCCGCTGCCCCTCGCCACGTGCCGCCCTGGCAGCAGCTCTCAGCCACCGCAGGCATTTTAATGAGAGCTGAGCAGAGCCAGGCCGCTCTCAGCCCCTTCAGCCGCTGGGAGCTTTAGGGGGGCAGAGGGTCTCCAGCACAAGCACAGGTGCAGAACCCAGCGGTGGGGCTGTGGGCTGCCACAAAAGCCCCAGCACCTGCACAGGGAGCATGTCTCTGAGCGGCTCCAGCTGCTGCTTTTTAACATTCATTACGGGAGCAATGAGGGTGGGCTATAAACCACCTCTTTAATACCCCCTGTAGGTCTCCTGCCAGCTCCTGGTGTGAGAGCTGGGGGTGAGGAGGTGGGGTTGTGGCAGCTGCTGGCCCAGGGAGGGTTTGCAGCTCTGGCTGTGCCTGTTCCCCTCCTCCTTGCTGCCACAGGCCGATGGCAAAGTGAGGTGACATTTTATCTCTTCTTCCCTGTTTCCTGCTGGAGGGCTTTGGGTTGGGTGTGCTCGGCCATGCACATGGGAGGCTTGCGAATAGGACATGTCCCTGCTGCTCGGTGTGTCTCTGGGGAGGGGGGTATTTAGGAGACTCATGGGGCTAGGGGTGTTCAAGAGGCATGTGACTCTCCCAAGGAGTGGTTTTGGGGTGAGGTGGGTACCCTGGGCAGCCCTTTTGTGGCAGCTTGCAGTCATTGAGGCGCAGCATCAAGGCCAGAGCTGTTGGGTTGTTTCAGGGTACTCTGAAGGAGGTGAGTCCATGGGGCTGGAGATGAATGGGCAGTCCGCAGCCATCGGAGCGAGATGTGAAAGGGTTTTCAACCCCCATCATTTTCCTGTTTCCACTTTACGCCTCCAGCCTAGGAAGATGGCCTTGGTGCAGGGAGGGACACAGGGAGCTGGGATAGCCCTGCTTAATGTGCCTCACACCTCCCTTTTATCCCCAGCAACATTTCCCCTAACGTTTGATGCAGTTCAACGGATTGTAAATTCCCAAAGCTGGGGTTTACCACCAGGAGGAAAATGATGCCACACCGTGTCCCTGTCCCTAGCCTGGACTTTGTCACCGTCTGTGTCACCCTCCCTGCACCACTGCTGCTGCCCTGCCTTGGCAGAGAGGGGAGCAGGGCAACTTGTAGGTGATGGGTGATGCCTGAGATGTTATCAGTGTCCCAACCATGAGCTGAATGTCCCCAGAGACCATCTGAAGATGACAGCCAAGGCAGTGGAGGGGTCCCCAGGTGTGGCAGGGTCCCAGCTTGGCAGTCCAGCACCTCTGTTCTTCCACCTTTTGATCTCCTTCCATGCCCATCAGCTCAGCGCCAGAGTTGGGGCTTCTTGTTCATTTTCGTTACAGCCATCTCATGGCCTCGTGCAGCCACTGGTGCAAAGAGAGACTGACAAATGGGCTCCTCACTGTGCAGTTTGCTGCTGAAGGGGAAAAGTCGCAGGGCTCCCCAACAGTTGCAGCAGTACTGGTACCACAGGGGCTTATTCAAAGATGCTACTGGCATCTCCCCCGGAGCTGATGGATAGGCTTGGGAAGGATTCCCGGGCTGGCTGCCTTCCCTCTGCGGCATCTGGTCTCCCGACAAATCCAGTTTCACTGGGAGGTTGTCATAGATGTTCAGCTGGAAAACGTGCAGAGGGGAGGGCCTGGCAAAGATGGGGGTGGAGGAGAAATTGTAGTTTTTCCCGCTCCTCTGTTTGCTGCCAGAGCCATGCAGAGCAGGGCTGGGAGCTGGCCCACAGAGGTCTCTGCAGGGCAGAACCAGAGGCGGAAGGGAGGGTCCGCACCCCCTGAGTGAAGCCCGGTATGGGGGACGAAACAAGGTTTCAGTTGTTGCGCTCTTTCTCTAGGGGAAGGTGACAGCACTTCCCTCCCTCCCAAAAGCTGCATTTCTCTCCAGCCCCACTTCGAGCTGGACACCACTAAGGGTTTTTATGTCTCTGGGGGTATTGCAAATGAGCCCCCCAAAGCCCTCCCAGAGACCTGCCTGATGCTGGTTCTTGGCTCCTGCTTCCTCCATTTTCAGCAGGAGCAGTGAAGGCATCCCCACTTCTGGCCTGGTTACCTGTGCCCAAACATCCCCCCTCTCCTCCTGGGCCCCTGCTCTGCCTCACGTAATTGCAGGAGGCAGGAAGACACTGGGATTTCCAGGGAATGGTTTTGAGAGCCCTCAGGAGTGCTGGAGCCACGAGCGGTGCACAGAGCTGTGCCGCTCAGGGACCAGCTCCTCCTCAGCAAGCCCTCGCTGGGCTCAAGGGGAGCATCAAGAAGAAACCAGAGATCCCCAAGCAGCCACTCAACATCACATACAAATCCTTCCTGAGCTTAATTCCCCACGTGCCAAGAGAAACGGTGCTCCTGGCACCAGCACTGCGAATAAAAGAGGAAAGACTAGAAAGACCCAGTGCTGCTCTGGCTGTTCAGCCCATGGGGCTCTGCCTCTCTCTCCCAGCAAAAGCTGGGATCTATGGCCTGGGGTATAGAGGGGGGAAAGCCCAGGTATCGGTTGGAGCCCAGCCAGGGACATTCACTGCCTTTGGGACTGTTTTGAAGAGCTGCTTCGCTTTCTGAAAATGAAAGGCATGCTAGAGCAGCCGGCATGGGGTGGGGTGGGCTGAGTGTCACTTCAAGGTTGGGATGGTGTCAGGTACCCGGCCCCTTCTCTAGGGTTTTCCCCAAGCCCGGGCTGCCCTCAGCAGCTGCAAGCATGGGGGAAATGAGGACAGGTGGCATGGGAGCATGCCCGGGCTCCCAGACACAGGGTTGAGGCTTTGCTTGGGACAAGCAGGGTGAGCTATGGGCATCATTTTTGCTGCTGGCATCCTCCGGTTGCTGGCAGCGTGCCGGGGTAGGGCACCGCAGCCGAGGGTGCTGCTGCTACTCCCTGCAAACATCCCCGCCTGCTTCACAGACCCCTTTGCCCCTGCCTGGGCTTCCCCGGGCAGGGCTGGCAGAGGATCTGCTGCCATGCAAGTGCTGGTGGAGGCGGGCAAGGGGGAGAGAGTGGCGTGCCCCGACCTGCTTTAGCTATGAGATCACCCCGCGCTCCCAGCTTTTAAAGAACGATATGAAACTGTACGTGGCCACGGGTGCCTCTTGACGGGTACAAGTGAGTGCAAGAGGCTGGGGACCTGGGACAACAGCAGGCACTGATCCCTGGGGCTGCGTTTGCATGCATCCTTCTCCTCAAAAATGTGCTGGGTTCCTTCGGAAAAATTCCCGTGTTGTTTTGCATGAGTCCAGGGGTCAAATCTGCACCCCACTCGACCCTGTGTGCTGCAGGCTTCCCTGGGGGGGGGAGGGGGGAGGCGCTGAAGGAAACCTGTCCTGCTGGGTTTCTGCTTGAGCATCCCCCAGGCATCAGCGGCGTGTGCTCAAGCGCGGGACTAAGCAGGGAGGTCGCACGTGTCAACACAGAGCTCTGGACGGTGATTTACACCCCTTGGCAATGGGGACACAGCACAGGGATGAGCAGTAACTGGAGCTGTGCTGCACCTGCACTGGGCCTCCTGCTTTCGCTCTGATTTAATGTCCCAGTTGAGAGGTGATGTCATTTCGGAGGGAGCCAGAGAAAAGGAAGTGCTAGAGAAGATAAGGCGCTTTAACTCTACCCCTCCCGGCTTGGCCGGGTTTTGAAGCTGGGAGCTCTGTTAACTGCCAGCCAGGAAAACATAAGAGAGGGGAGGAAAGAGGTTGGTGGGAGAACACCTTCCTCTTGGGGCAGTGAGAGCTGACACCAGGAGCTGCTGAGATGGAGGGTGATGGAGGACCTTGGATGTTCCCAGGTGGTGTGAGCATGATTTTGTGCACTGCTCTGGCTTCTCCATCACCTTCACCTCCCAAACATGTGGGGTGGGTTGTCTGCAGTACCAGTCATTCTCCACCAGAGCGTGGGTGCCACACCAGCAGCCAGGGAGGTGCTCCAGAAGGGTCAGCAGAAATGCTGGAAAGGTGCTGGAGAAAGAATATTGAGAATGTGCCAAGGCTGCCCTGCTTCCAAAGGGGAGAGAGACGGAATGGAAAGGTCATTACCAAAGGCTCATTAAAAGGTCTTGTTTAGCTGTGGAGATGGGACAGTGATTCCCATTGTGCTGAGTCCAGATACTCGGACTTTCTGAAGGATCTTGTGGGGGCATCCTCGTCCCTCTGACAAGTCAAAGGCGGTCAAGCCCCAAAGTCATCTCTGCCCTTCGGGTGATGTCAAGCTGCATCTGCTTATTCGCACTACTGGGAGAACCTCAAGGGAGACTGGTTGGGCTGATACAACACAAGGTCCTCTCCATTGCACCAAGCTGCCACCCAGATGTCCTTAGCTGGATGGGAGGGAGGTTGGGCCACCACTAGCCAGACCCAGCTCTACCTCAGAGAACAGGATCAGTGAGCAAGAGCAAATCAGGATCACCACTGGCCTTATGCAGCTGCGCAGGATGTGTGACAGCACTGGGGGTTTTCCAGCTCCCTGAGCTGTCCACCATGCAGGTAGAGCAATGCCTGCTGCCCTGCTCAAGTCAGTACTTTTGCCACTTGAGCAGGGGACTGGCTTTCAGGCAGGCTTAATCACATTTAGTCTGTACTTTTGACCATGCCAGACACCACGGCGATGGCTCTGGCTGTCAGATGCCACCTACCGCAGCCCCAGCTGGGGGGGGTTTCTTTCAGTATTGGGCTTCAAGATGCACAAGTTGGGTATGACTGCCAAGCAGCTTGGTGAAGGAAATTGGGTGCTGCTTGCTGTCACATTCAGTAAGGTCAGAGCGTGAAAAACAACAATGGCCTGCAGGTACCGATGTCCCAGTCTGGTCTGATGTGACGGAAATCATGGGCTAGGCGGGGCTGGGCAGAGGGGGCAACTCTCAGAAACCGCAATGTGGAAGTGTAGCCATGGTGGCAAGGTTTGCACTGACCTCCCAACCCAGGGAACTTTGCATCTCGGTGGGCTTGCTTGTCATCAACCTGCCCTGGCAGGTTTTGGTATCAAAAACTGACCCTGGTTGTCCTCAGAGCAGTAGGCAGCCAAGAAAGGGACTTTGTCTTCCTGTTGTTTGTCTGAATGAAGTTGCAAAGAGTAGGAGGGAGTGCGAGATGCCTCACATGTGCATTAATATCCAGCTGCGGCAGGAAAAATCAGAGCCGGGTTTCTATTCCTTTTTCCGTGTGTGTGGCACAGTCATCGCAACGTGTCTGCACTGGTTAGCGATGGCTGTTGGTTTTTTGCTCTTCAAGGCTCTGTTCTCAGTGTTGCAGGGTTATCACTGCTTTTCCCCCAGCCCGGGCCTAAGGGTGCCAGGTACCGATGGTCTCAGCGTCACTGCTACGAGCTCAATGTCCCCATTTTCTCCGCAGGAGGCTTTGCCACCTTCTCGTCCTGCTTCCCGGGGCTCTGTGAGGGGAAGCCAGCTGCCATCCTGCCGATGAGCATCTCCCAGCCATGCTTGCCCGTGGCCAACGTTGGCCCCACACGCATCCTGCCACATCTCTACCTGGGCTCCCAGAAAGACGTCCTAAACAAGGTATGACCCTGTCGAGGGGACACATCTGCCCTGTCTCATCTGGGACCCCTGCTATGCAGAAGGGTGAGGGCATTAAGGACTCTTCTCCTGCCCGGTGGGAGGACCACAGGTGGTCGGTCTGACCCTACCAGGAGGCTGAAGGCAGGGAGTGAATAGGCGGAGCCCGGCAGAACTGGGGAGGGTGGTCGCAGGATGAGTTATCTTATGTTGATGAGCTTTGGGATGGTCAAACTCTTCCAAAGTGCCCATAGCAAACTCAGGGGCAGAAGGAGCACAGCCAGAAAAACACCTGGGCTTGGAGAGGGTGTTACCACAGCTAGATGGAGATGTGGAACAGGACCAAACTTTGCACCCACCCACCTAGCCAGCCAGGCTGCCAGATAGCACCAATTTCAGCAACCCTGCAATCCCTTTGGGAGCCAGAGAGAGTGGGAACAAGCTGGGTTATTCTGCCGCGGCACCACAGGGACAGGCAGCTCTGGCCAGGGGCAGGGGCTTGTTCAGGAGGCCCAAAAATGAGCAAAGTTTTGCTGTGGGGAGAGAGGAGAAAAGAGGGACAGTGCCCTTTTAAAGGTGCTGGAAGGGCTGTGCTGTGATGTCACGCCAGGGAAGGAATTTTGTTTAAAGGAAAAATAACTGCAAGAAGAAAGAAAGAGGAATTGCAGTTAAAATGCCGCCAGGCGCCTGCCTACCGCGGGCAGGAGGGAGCCAGCCAGGCGTCCTTACCCGGGGCAGGCGAGGGGGGAGAGGGACCACGATGCGGATGCCGGAGGGGGGTTGGAGACAGAAAGGAGGGAGAGAGAAATTATATACAGGGAGTAGAAGGAAATGAAAGAGAAAAATGCCAAGAATGTGAGCCCGGGAGCTGGGCTGGCTCCGCTGAGCCGAGGCCGGGCTCTGCAGAGCCTGCTGGGGTGGGCAGGAACTGGCCACTGGAGAGCCAAGGCCAAAATCCTAGTGTGGTCTCCTGAGGAGCCAATGTCAGGCAGCGAAATTGATGGTTTCCTTTCCTCCTCGGCTCCTCGGAGGGTTTTGTTCATCTTTTGGAGCTGTGTTTTCTGCCATCCCCACGATGTGGCCAGAAGATGCTCATAGGCAACAGAGCAGGGTCAAGTGCAGAGGCTGTGCATGGACAATGCTTCTCTTCTCCAGCACGTTGCAAAGGAGATGCTCCACATGCACTGATGTGTGGAAGGACTCTTTTATCTCCATGTTTTCTCCTTCCGTTTAATTATGGGTCTTCCCTGTGCAGACCAGGCACTGACACCCAGCAGCTCGGGCAGATGTTCCCTCATTTTGTATAAGCAGCCTGCCCCCAGTTGTACAGGTGATACCTAAGCTGATGGGATGGGAAAAGAGACAGGGGTCAGATGAGCCATCAATTTGGTGTCAGCACCGCACACAGGTGAAGCTGGCCATAGCCCTGGGATGGAAGGAATGGAGGTTGGTGTGGATGCAGCAGTACGCACCCAGCAAGCCAGTTCCTTGATGGATGGCCTGTGGGTCGAACCTCAGCCCCTCGTTGCAATTTTTCATCTGACCCTATTTACCTAGAGACTCCTTTATGCCATTGCATTTTACTGAGTCAGAAATATGGGCTCTGATGGTGGCCATTGAGTGCCCAAAGTAGAAAAGTCACACAAAACAAGTCCAGGTTCACTGCAGTGTCAGAAAGAGGGAAGAGATGGCTCCCCTCACCACCTGCCTATGTCCCAACACAAGAGCATACGTCCACAGTGAAGAACTATGAACACCTAGCAAATCTGTGAGAACTCCCGATGCATTTCTGAGGAGTGTGGGAGCAAAGACATGGGTTAACATAGGGTGCTATCAATGACTCACCTCACTCTGTTGGTGAGATACCTCCTCTCTCCCTCAGTTGATACTTTCAAAGCTTTCAGCCAGCGTTTTCACTGATTTTCTTTCTTGTGTTTTCCTATTGCTCTCATACTGGGGTTCTTGAATTTTCCCCTCTGGGACCCTCTTCCAGGTGTCTTTGGCCTTGCTTGCTTTTACTTGGACCAAAGTAAACCTGCTGAGGTTCAAGCCTGTGTCATGTAAATTGACACAACCTTCTCAGCTGGTCTCTGCTGTGCTGCCATCAACTAGGCCAAGGCAGCAGTGGGAGAACCACAGGAGAAAACACTGGGATGGGAAAAGGCAGGTAGTGCATGGCAAGGTGTATCTTCAGCACTTGGTGCTGGCTGAACTCAGCCAATCATTCAATCGCTTCTTTCCTACCAGGACTTGATGACACAGAACGGGATAAGCTACGTCCTCAACGCCAGCAACTCCTGTCCCAAGCCAGACTTCATCTGTGATAGTCACTTCATGCGCATTCCTGTCAATGACAACTACTGTGAGAAGCTGCTTCCATGGCTGGACAAGTCCATTGAATTCATTGGTGAGCTTTAGTTACAAATGGTTACAGACCCTCCGGTTCTCAGCCTTCAAAACCTGTCCTCCATGGTCTTACTCCCAGCAACCCTTGTTCTTTCACACAAAGGGGTTGAGGGTTAGGCAGGGAGGCTAGAGTCATTTTGCTCACCATCGCAGACCGCATTGATGCTTTTGTCTCTGTTTCCTCTACCATGCTCCAGACAAGGCCAAGGTGTCCAGCTGCCAGGTGATTGTGCACTGCTTGGCTGGGATCTCCCGGTCGGCCACCATTGCCATCGCCTACATCATGAAGACCATGGGTATGTCGTCAGATGATGCTTACAGGTGAGTTTTCCCCGGAGGGCATGAAGGGGTTACGCCATTGTGCTTCATTCCAGGGAAGGAAAGCAGGCTGAGCCCAGAAGGAGAGGGTGGGAGCTCCTTGAACCTCTCTCTTGCCTTGGCTGAGTCCTGGTGAAACCAAACCAAACCTCCCTTCATAAAGTGCATGCAACAAGGAATGGTTGGGTGCGGTAAAATGGAGGGGGGAGGCAGTCCCAGCTCTACCCCTGGGGCATCCCGAGGCCACGTGGTTCCCCAGGATCCCTTTCTTCAGAGGGTCTGATCAGAAGGTCCTGAATAATGCCTCTTCTCCCCAAAGAGGCTGAGAGAGTAAGGGTGACCCACTGAAGGACCAAGCACCAACTGGGGCTGTCTGTGCCTCTCGGCAGGTTTGTTAAGGACCGTCGCCCATCCATCTCACCCAACTTCAACTTCCTGGGCCAGCTCCTGGAGTACGAGAGGAGCCTGAAGCTCCTCAAGGCCCTGAAGTCAAAGGGTGACCGGGGCGAGGGGGACACCCAGCAGGACCCAGCAGAGGCGGCTGAGGGCAACCGGCACCCCCCACCACCTACCTCAGAGAAGGCCGAGGAGGTGCCAAGAGGCTCCAGCTCGGCATCTCCCCACAGCGACCCTGAGCGGCAAGGTGGGACCACAAAGGTCCTGTCGCCCACCGCCCTGCAGCAGGGGCTCAACGGCTTGCACCTCTCCTCCGAACGCATTCAGGACACCAACCGCCTGAAACGCTCCTTCTCCCTGGACATCAAGTCCGCCTACTCCCCCGGCCTGCGGCAGGAGCCCCCTGGACCCCCTGGCCCCGGGGATGCCCCCAAACTCTGCAAGCTAGACAGCCCCTCAGGCCCTGGCGGTCTCAGCCCCTTCTCCCCAGGGGCGGACAGCCCTGACCGGCCGAGTGGGCCTGACCTCCTGCTGGAGGCCAAGGTGAGGCAGCGACGGAAGCACCGGCACCAGGCGGGCTCGCCGGCACATGGGCTCAGCCTCAATGTTGGCGGGGCCTGCGCCGCACGCAAGAGCCCCGGCGCCGAGGACGGGCTGCCACCGCGGCTCGGCCAGCCGGCTGCCGCTCCTGGTGCTGCCACCACCACCACCTGGAGTGGGGTGCACCTGGAGTCCCCCAGCACCCCCTCCGGCGAGGCCGGCTGGTACTTCGGCACGGACTCCGGCGGCGCTGGCGGTAGCAGCGGGAGCCTGTTTGCTGGCGCCAGCCCGTATCCACCACCGTTCGGCTGCGGCGGGGTGGCGGGCGGCTGTGAGATCAGACTGAGGGACAAGGCACGGGCCGAGCCGCGGGACGGGCGGCACAGCTGGCACGAGGAGGCCGGCGCCGAGAAGCAGTTCAAGCGGAGGAGCTGCCAGATGGAGTTCGAGGAGACCATGTCCGAGGGCAGGGCCCGGGAAGAGCTGGGCAAAATCGGCAAACAGTCCAGCTTTTCGGGCAGCATGGAGATCATCGAGGTGTCCTGACACCCACCCAGGGTGCCTGGAGAGCGGGGACAGGGATGGGGTGGGGGGATATTTAAACTTGGGGGGGGGGGACAGGGGAGGGGGCGGGGGGGGGGGGGGGG
>RSEF01000005.1:16112281-16168401 GCA_003993805.1 Himantopus leucocephalus
GGGGGGGGGGGGGGGGGGGGGGGGGGGGGGGGGGGGGGGGGGTGGAGTATTTATACCTGCGCGTGCATTTTCGGGAGCGCACACGCTGAAACCGAAGCGAAGGCGGATGAGTCTTTCCAGAGTCGGGAAACATAATGGCGGATGCTTAGTGTCCATCCTGCACCCACCCCGGTCCTTCCCCCACCATCCCCAGGGGTCCCAGCCCTCAGACACCCGTGCTCGAAATTTGGGCATAAAATTCGAGCGGGAAGGGGCAGGGGTCGCAATTTTGGCTGCGGGGATGGGGCACAGCGCCTGTGGGGGGGACCACGGCTGCCCCTTCCCTGCACCCTGGTGCACTAAGCATGCTCCCTCGTGTTTCTCTGGCTAAGTATGCTAAAAATGCTGCCCTGGAGCAGCCCTATACATATATAAATATATATTATATATAATATAAAGAAAAAAAAACCCGAAAACACACACACAAAGGAAAAGGTAAATGGTTTTACTGCGATTTTTATTGAGACGTAAATAATATTTCAATTTTTTTGTTTTGTTTTTAATTTATTGAAGCTGTTCATTCTGGCAATGATTTGCAGACAATGTGGGGCGGTACTTTCAGCTCTATTTTTACTGTGTATGGTATTTAAATCTGAAATACGAGTTTCTAAGCAATACCTGAGGCCTGTGGCTCCTTCTATAGTTCATGTCGACGACAAAGATTTTCCCCAACTTCCCTCTGGGCACAGCGACAAGGGGACAAGAGACTCTTCTGGGCACTTTTTCTAGAAACGAACAAGCGAACGAGCGAACCATAAAACCTTCTTACAACGCAAACTGAGCCAGAAAACTCTCTTCTGGAAGCTGCTGCTGCTTCTTCACCCCTTGGTCTCTGTTTGCTTTTCCTCATCCTCATCCCAGCCATTGTCCCCCATCCTGGCCATCACCCCATCCTAGCTGTGTCCCCTACCCCTCCCCTGGGCTGGCCATCCTCACGAGAGGGCAAGGAGGGAGTTACCCAAAATGGAGGGAAGGGTGCTGGGTGTCACCTCCAGCTGCACGGAGAAGGGGAAGGCATCGGAGGCTGCCACAGCAGAGGCGGGGAGGGGAGGCTGGTGGTAGTTGGGATTTCTTGTTGGGGGTGTCTTGCCTGCCTGCCCCAGGCCCTCGGCTCCCCCTCACCTCAGCCACCTTGCGTGGGCAGTATGGGCACCATTTTCCCTTTGGGGGCGGTGGTTTTTCAGGCTTCCCCCATCTTTCACTTCACATCTGAGAAACTTGTGCAGTGTTTGCAGGTGCCAGGACTCTCCTGGCCCTGTTCCCCTCTGGGCCAGCTCCCTTCCTTTCAGCAGGTGATAAGCCGGCCAGAAACAACGCTCTGCAAGCACACAGGGGGCACAATCGCCTTTTTTTTTCAGAGGCGTTTGGCTGCTTCCCCCTGTCCTGGTGGGGAGCCAAGCTCTTGCCCTCAAACCCCAACATCAGGCTTGCTGAGAAGCTGCTTTCTGGAGCTGTAGGCACTAAACTGCTGCCGCTGCAAAGCACAACTCTGCCTGCGGCTGTCTTTGCTTTCTCCCTTTTCTTGCGCTAGTTTGCAAAGCTAATACCTCAGGGGTCTCTGTTCGTGCATGTGTGTGTCCTGTGTCATCCTTGGAGTGATGTTTTTTTCTTTTCTGGGTCCACACGGTTTCTCTCCCTTTCCCTTGTTCCTCCTCTTGTCGTTCGTTTCTATCTTTAAAACAAAATGCACGTGACAAAACCAAATGATCTCAGGTTTAAAACTGAACACAAAGCAGAGGCGTGAGGAGCTGCAATCATGTGAGGAGGGGCTGCTCACTTCAGCTGGTTGCTTCCCCAACCACCTCTGTGTCCGCAGTCGAGGCGAGTCTCCCTGGAGGCTCCTCACTCTCTTCAGGCCGGCTTTAGTTTTTCTGGTTTTCCATGGGGCCATTTGGTGAGATGCTGGGGACCTCCACGTCCTCCTGCCTGGTTCCCTGAGGCGTGGCAGGGAGGGACCGGGGTGGCTAGAGAGCCAGGGACCACCTGCCTCTCTCCCCACATCACTTTTGATGAGGGTGAGAGATCTCGTAGTCACCCCTCAAAAGCCCACTGCAACCTATCATTGCCTCCAGCAACCACCTCAAACCAACTCACTGTTGCCAACCTGAACATTTCTCCCTTCTGGCTATGAAAGGACAATGACACTATTTTCTAAGCTCCCTTTTTAGATTCCAGTAAGCATTTGGGTCCATCCCATGAGCTGGGCAGCTATTCAGGAGCTGCACTTGCAGCAGGGTCACCTAAGTGGGCATTGTCAAATCTAAGGATGGAGGGAAAAAGGCTCCGTCCTCCCTCTGGTAAGCCCCATGAGCCCAGGATTAGTGTTGCCTGCCTTCTGCCCAAGCAGGGCTACTGGTCCCCCTTCCCCTCCTGCTGCCCTTGGCAGTGACATCTCTTCCCAGGCATGCTAGGGGTCATTGCCTGCTGATCTCTGCTCCATATCACTCAGTTCCTGCCCATCCTGTAAGTCCTGCGGGGTTAGTGCCAGCACGGAGCAACTGAGCTCAGGTCAGGCAAGTTGCTGGCAGGAGCTGGTTAGGTGTAGCTTTGGGCAATGGAGAGGGGGCTAGATGACTTCCCAAGGGATTTAATAAAAAGAGGGCAACAAGTCAGCAGAGCCAGGTGGGGAGATGAGATAAGGTGCTAGCGAGCTCTCGTGTAACTCATCCTGTTAGCTGACACAGTGCAGTATGGGATCAAAAAAAAAAAGCAGCTGGAGTAAGTCAGGAAGGAGAGGGTGCGTGTTGTAAATGAGACTCTAAATGTCTACAAAGAGGCAGATACGTGGTTTGCTTTTTGTGATCTCCACTCTGCCATCCCCTGGATGCTCCTCAGCCATTTTTGTGGCTTTAATACTCTGGACTCCTCTCTCTGAGACCAGAGCAAAGACAAGTAGATTTTAAGGTTAGTAGATCATAACTGCCAAGGGACGTTCATGATCCAGGTCTGCAGCCTTATTTTAATGTACTTTGCATTCATCCTTCCCCTTTACATTGGGCATGTGCACTAGAAGCCCTTTCATGCAATATTTTAAGGCTTCATCCAGAAAATATGCCTTGATGGAGCAGCTCTGCCTGAATGTCTTCTTCCAGTGCTGGCCCAAAGCCATCAGGGTCACCAAGTGGCTTGCAATTAACTTAAATGATTTTTTTAAGTCAGACTGTCTAATAAACCACTTTGTCCATGAATATGAGAGATGTGAGTTATCACAAGGATGGATGTGCAGGCTGGTAGCCCTCCTCATCATCTGTCAGCCAAGTCTTTTTATGGGCTCTCACAGCCAGACAACCCAACCCAAAGCCTCACTGAAACCAAAATCATCTTTCCATGCCAATCTGATGAAGGTACATTTATTAGTAGGGACCCACAGTGGCAGAAGTGTGAGCAGAGGAGATAAAGTGTCTCTCCTTTCAAGGGATGAACCAACAAAGCTGTTCAGTGCCCAATGGTCACAGCAGCAGCAATGGCTGAGCTTTCCACCACACAAGGGACAGAACAAACCACAGCTCTCCTTCAGGCTAGAAGGGACATTGCACCCTTCCCTCCAGCCCCAGCCTGTCCCCAGGCCTGAGCCCCCAGCTGCCTCCTTCCCAGCAGCCTTTCAGGGGGCTGAGCAAAGCTGGCAGGAGGGCAGTGATCAGGTTGGCAACACTGAGCCCAGACGCTTAGGTCAGAGCAGGCTCGTCCCCAACCTTGGCAGCAGCATCCCCAGCCCCTGCTGCCTTCCCGGCCCTTCTCTTTGTCTGCTTGTTTCTTTGGACGTCCATCCCCATTACATTTGCCCCTTAGGAGACAATGCCCCCCAGAACCCCCTCCTGCTGTCCCCTTCCCTCTCCCATCCTTAATACTAATGATAATAAGCTATCAGTGTTGTCATTGCAATCTATGAATAATAGATTTGAGTATTTATGATTATTATTATTATGATTATTATGGTTATTATTCTGTACTTTTTTGCTTCTTACTCTTTGTATGTTGCTCTTTGTTTCTCTGTTGTGAATAAACGCAAGGCCCCATCATACCTTCTCTCTGCTCCCCGCAGCCTGGCTGGGGCTGCGCTAGGCACAGCTCCCTGCTCTCCCGAGCCCCAGGAGGCAAACCCTTGTCAGAGGAGCTGGAGGGTGGTGCTTCCTAAAGGGTATAAAGACACCCAAACACCGGTCAGACCCATGCTCGTAACTGTTCCCTTCCCTTTCTGCTGCTCCTCTCCCCTGTATAGGTACCTGCTCATGTTTGCAAGAGGCAGGACTAAATCAAAAAAGCTTAAGGCTTTTGTAACAGCTTTAAGGAGCGTTAGCCAGGCATCCAGCTCGTGGAATCAGCTCCCTCCAGGTTGGGAACCTCTCACCTTCTTCTTCTGGCTGTGCCTACAGGCTGCATCTTCACTTGCAGGGGCTTATTGCTCTCCCGTCGCAGCTGGTTTGCAAAGCTCCCCCTGCTCAGCCGAACCTGTGCACTGGTGCTCCGTTTTAGCCAGGTGCCCTGGGCTTTCTTGGCTTGAGCATCCTCCTCGTGCCGGTGAGCTACCCCCGGCCAGGGGCAGCACAGCATGGGGAGGACACGTAGCCGGTGTTAGAGCAAGCTCAGTGGCAGAGCAGCAAGGAGAGATGTGAGCGGCCCGCAGTACCTGGAGGAATTTCAGAAAGGGGTTGGGAATGGCTCCTGACATGGGACTGGATATGGCTTTTATCCAACACTGATAAATAGGGGTCTTGTAAGAGGGCAGAATTTGGTGCTGCTTTTTTGCACCCGTCACCTGGGCTTCTTGTACAACCTGGAGGTTTCCAGATGACCGTAAGGTGAAGGAGGAGACATTAGGGGAAGGGAAGAGGAACCCCATCTACACCGTCGTACAAAACACTCTCTGTGCTGTGCCAGCCCCATTAAGAGTCATTTTAATTTGTGGGGTTTAACACCGCCCTTCTCCAAGCAGCCTGGGCACAGTTTCTTGTCTCTGTCGTGACTTTGCTTCGCTGTGGGTTGGGGTCCTTCTCATCATGCTGTGCTGAACTCATTTCCGAGCTTGCTCTGAGACCGCATCAGAAAGCAGAGAGCTCAGGTCTCGCCCCTCTCTTGGGGGACCCTGGCAGACCCCTGTTGGGGTCCCGGTCCGGCGTCACCCTTCCTACCTCACCTGCCTTTGGGGCAGCCGTGGACAGGGAGGGAGCAAGCAGGTCCCAAAAGCACTGGGGCTGAGCCTCCTCAGCTCCTGCCCCTGTCCCTGCAGGATCAGGCCCTTCCTCAGCAAGCACAACACGGGGACGGGGTCTGCACCCACCCTGGCATACCTGGGGACTACCAAGCAGGGAAGAGAGGCTCTGGCCACAAGCCCTATCACGCTCCCTTCCTCGCTGCCAATTCGGCCAGCACCGGCGTCGGACCCGGGGAGACACCCTGCTCCTGCCTCGTCTTTATTTATTTATTACCAGAGGCTGTAAACACCAGTGCTTTTCTACCCTCTACTTTCTTTTCCTTTCTTTTGTATTTTGGAACAACGTGTTGTAATAAATACCCAAATAGGTGTTTTAACAGCTGGTGTCAGCCTTGGTTTTTGAGGGTCAGACCTTCTCAGGGTGGGGCTGGAGGGTCCTCTTTGGGGGTTTGGGGAGGGCGATGGAACTTCGGCTGCATTGATGGGGGCCAGAGCCAGTGGAGAGCTGGACACACAGCCAGACCTGGACACACAGCCAGACCGACATCTATGTATAGGGCCCTGTGGCTGGAAGCTGCAGCTGCACTAATTCAAAGGCAAGGGATTAGGGGCTAAAAATTAATTGGGGCATTCATGGGCCCGCGGACTGCAAACATCTACTCTAGGGGTTTCTGATGGTCCGGTGTGTGGTTCATGACTCTGAACCTGTAGGCAGTCACCTGAGCAGCCCCTTCCTAGTGGAAAGGACTGGCCAGTTCCTGCTTCACATGGGTATATACAAGTGTAGGGGACGGTACAGATTGCTGAGCTAAAGAGCACAAAGACATAGAGTGTTTGCATTGAAATACATTATGTTATTAATAATTATTATTATTATTAATTTTTTTTTTGCCTCCCAGATATGCTCTGCTCTCACCACCTTCCTCTTGGCATGGTGGCAGCGTGTAGCTGCACGTGAGTTGTACACTACAGCTAAACTATAAACATTCCCCAGGTCCCCCCACGGCTGACTGAACTGTCACCTCTTCCCCATGGCATCAGCTGTGCTGTGCTCAGGGGCAGCTGGTGGGCACCAACCAGCAGCCCCATTTCGGCTGGGCTGTGCTGAAGCAGAGGCTGGTGGAAGCATTTCATTGCTCCCCCCTGCAGCAGGTTTGCTTTGGAACGAGGAGAAGGCGTGAGCAAGCTCCCTGCAGCTCTGGCTCCAGAAAGCTGCAGCACTTATTGACTTAAACACAGAAGGGACATCCCTCCCCATGGCTGTTTTCCACAGGCTGGGCTAAATCCCCTGGTCTTTTATAAATCCACTCCCCTCATCCAACTGCAATTGCTGAGTCTTTTGTAAAGCCTCTTGAAACTACTGCCATCATCTGCTGCTGCGCTAGAAATTACACTACCCAGCATGAAGCTTCGGCCTCATGCTCAGCTGACCCCACTAGTGGCTTCTGAGAAGCTGTTTGCATGCCCTCCTCTCTCAACCACTTGTTGCCATGTGTGACATGGAAAGAAAAAATTATTTAATATAGCAACATGAGTGTTGCTCCCATTTCCCTCCCCATTTACCTGCTCCTGGCTTCATTTTTCCAAACCCGCTGCCCTGGGGAAGATGCTGCAGCAGAGTCCCCAGGGCTGACATCTCATGTCACTGCTTCCACGGGCACAGCTAAATCCCCTCGTGTTTTGGAGAGAAATTCTCTCCAGACCAGGGCACTGCTGGGCCATTGGGTCACCGGCAGTGGTGCCCATGCGGGACAGGATGCAGGTGATGCTCTGGGGTACCTGCTCTTAGCTGGGGCTACAAGTATGCAAAGGCTCTGTTGCCTGGCAGACGCACCCATGGGTGCACACCCAGCACAGCTTCCTCCCTCTGCCCCAGTGCCGAGGCTGCCTCTCCTCCCGCTCCTTGTGGTTTGCAGGGCAGAAACCATTAATGCAACGAGAAACCCAGGAACGTCCTTTTTCCAGCTCTCGGGCTTTTATTGACTCAGAATGGCTGCCAAGCCTATAAATAAATGTTCCTTGAGCTAAATATAGCAGCCACTGAAATAGGCTGCCGGCTATTTATTTAGCTTGTGGCCTCTTTGAAAGCTTGCCAGTCCGTACTGCCTCTACCTTCGTGCTGTCCCACCCCAGGCTGCGGCCACCCACTGCGGGGGCATGGCTGAGTCAGAGTGGGGAGAAGGGGTCACAAAAAGTCAGCCCTTTCTCTGCAGGGCCAGAGAGCCAGGGTGACAGGGTCTGGCAGCCGGAGGAGCTTTGGCCCCCTGTACCCCTGCCCAGAGAGTTGGGGGGTCCCAAAGAGGGACCCGCTGGTGCGGTTGGCCAGGGGCTGAGCCAGCCACAAGCCAGTTTCCTCTCCTGGGAGGACTTGGGACCTTTTTCCAGCACTGGAGCCTGGAAAAGAGAATTTATCATCTTCCGTAAGCTTTCCAGTATTAGGTGTTGTGCATTGCTTTTTCACACTTTGCAGGAAAGTAAATACCCCTGGTGCAGAGATGCTGTGCATCAGGACCCTGAGGGCACCAGGGGGCATGAGTTGACCCCCACCCATGCACCCCTGCTTGAGTCAGGACACTCAGACCAGTACCCCAGGCCTTGCCGCAGCTGTATCCTTGTTCTCTGTCCGCAGCTGCTGGGTGGACCTCAGGCAATGCCGCAGCCACGTCCCCTGCTGCTCCTGGCAGGACCCCACTTCACTGAGTGTCTGGGAGATGCCATTTGCTGCATCGATGAGATGAGCCCTCACTAGGGCACCACACTCTAAGACCTTCCATGGGTTGTGTGTTCCTCCAGAGCCCTGTTGGTTGTGCATCAGTGCAAGAAGGGATGGGCTTCACCCCTCCAACACTGATGGAAAGCAAAGTGTGCTGCAGACACTGCCCTACCCCCTGAGCCTAACAGAAATAGGATGCTGCTTACCTTGGGTTGTGATGACTTCGTTGCAGCTTCATGCCAGCAAAGGGAAAAACCCCGTCACTCCCTGGAAAGCCACATTCACTCCTGGAGCAATCCAAGACATTAATAACACTTAGCACTTACAGGGAGTTTTGCTAAACATGAGCTAATCCTTACAACACCCATGGGAAGGAGAAAAGTAATTGTTGTTATTGGGCTTGATTTTTCCTTTCCCATGTACCCCTGCAGATGGGGATCAACTCTACCAAATCCAGAGAGCTCTGGAAATCAGAGGAGAATCCCACTCACCCCAGCTTGTACAAATAGCAACCTGGAGCAAAGATGACAGGTTATTTGCCAAAGGCCACCAGGAAGGCAGAGTCAGAGCCGAACTCATGTGTGTGGGAAATCCCAGCCCGCAATCCTGCTCCTATGCCACCAGGCTATAATTCCTCAACTGATAGGCTAATTCTGGTCCCCTTGCGGGTCCTCACCTGTGGAATGCCAGAGGGTTGCAGATGCTTCATTTGGCTGCTTACTTTCCTCTCCGCAATGTCACTTCACAAGGTGGTGAGATACCCTGCTCTCAGATGCAGAAAAGGCTTGTGAGTATTTTGGTTTGGAGTACTGCTGCGGTGAGTCCCAAAATTCCCACTTGTGACCCCCCTTTTGGAATCACAGCCCCGAACCTATTGCTATGTGTGGTTGACCCCGCCAGCCCTCAGCCACTGGGCAAGCAGCCCCCATTGCTGTGGCCAGCGCAGTGCTGGCAGCACTGGGGGAAAGGAGCTGATGGGCTTGTTGCAGCCACGCGGCATTGAAGTGAGACTGGCTTAGAGAGCTGAGATGCTGCTGGGGTCCCTCCTGGGGTGCAGGATCCCTCTTGGGGCACTGAGAGGCTGGGATGGGATGCCCTAGGTGAGAGTGGAGATCAAAATGAGGGTCAACTGCCTGCCCAGGTCCTTAGCAGGGAGAAAGGGCAGGTTTAGGGGGGGTCCCTAAAACCAGCAATACTCCCCAACCACAACCTTCTCGTCAGCTGAAACTCATGCACTTTGTGTCTGAGTGGAAACATCGTCTGTCGGCAGTACCCAGATGATGTCATTTAGTTTTCCAGGCTTCTGGGCTGAGCCAGCAGCTCGAGCCAGTATGACTGGAGAAGCTTTATTTAGAAGGAGCCCAAGTGCAATCGAGCCCAGGCCCTTGCGGTACCCCTCTGCCACCTCCCTTCCCTGCTGATGCAACCCTGGCTGCAGCAGGGACATCAGGCTGCCTCGGAGGCAGTCGCTCTTGGGAAGCTCAAAATGGGACCCTGTGAGGTGGGTGGGAAGGGGGGATGCTTCAGGGGTTAAGTGAGGGGATGATCCTCGGTCTGTGCTGCCCACTGTCCCCGGGACCTGGGAACACCCATGTCCCTCTGGGCAATATGCATGGCCAAGGGGAACCTGTCTCCCCAGGTGCATTTCCCCTCCCTCCAGCTCCCTGAGAAACTCAGCTCTAGCCTTCCAGCATGGCAGCAGCCACCATCCTCATCCTCACGCTTGCCGTCTCCAGGGTGGGTTACTGCAACCGAGCCTCAGGTTGGCTCCGGGGGCTTTTTAGTTGGAAAGCAAATGTTTTCCCCTGCTGACACCCCTTAACCTGCCTCCTCTCCCTCAGCAGCATCTCCTGAAGGGTGAGTGGCTAAGAATAGCCCTGCCGCTGGCTCCAGGCTGGTGCTGTTTGCTCAGTGACTCAGAGCTGGCGGACAGGCACTTACTCAAAGGGCCCCATTACTCATCTGTCTGCATTGCCCCAAGGATGGGGTTTGTGTCTCTCGCTCGCCTCTCCTTTAAAGATGTTTTATTTATTTCTTTTTAATAAAGCCTCCATCCACAAAAAGAGGTAATTATCCTGCTCTGGATTTACCACTAAATATGTGTGCCCTGACCCAAAATGCTGCAGCCTCCATCAATCACGCTGGCAACCCCTCGGTATTGCTCCTGCTCACTGCCCTGCCAGGAGGGAGCTGTGTGGGCAGGAGCAGGGCAACAGAAAATGCCTCCCAAAATCGCATTTCGTGGCACCAGGGTAAGCATGTAAACAAAAATCCTCTCCTCCAGAAACCGTCCATGTTGAATGCCAGCATGGATCTGGCTGTGCCCAAATCCAGCTGGCCCCTCGGATGCCCACAGCGTGACCCAGCTGCTCCCATCTCTCCCACAGCCCACACTAATTGCACCCCTTCTTCCTCTCCACAGAGTGTCTCATCGCCCAGTGGGTGCTGCGGTGTCTGCAAAACACCTTGGCAAATTAAAGCAGGCCTCCATGTTAAAAAGTGGCTCCATTTCCAAACAACAAAAAGGCACCATCTTCCCCATCTGGTTTTCTCCCCTGAGGCACTCTCTGAGTCACAGCCAGTCGTGCTGGGAACAGAGCTGCATCCTGACGGCTGCACATCTGTGTCTGCGAGGCACTGCCGTGCCAGCACTGACACTGCCAGGGGAGGACACGGCTCCTCCGCCTGCCCCGCCGCCGTGGGGACAGTCGCTCAGGATGCGGCAAGCACGGGCTCTGGCAGCAGAGCTGGAGGAGGTGTGTTGGGATGGCATTTTCTTCTCCTGCTGCTGCTTCCGTCCATTAGTCCCCCTCTTTTGCTGTTCTTCAGGCTCTTCTTCCAATCCTGCCGCTTCATGGCAACACTCTCCAACCCTCCCATCATCAGGGGGCCCGCTATTCCAGCCCAAGATGCTTCATGAAGCCTTGATAGCACCAAGAGGGCTACTGAGAGCAGACACAGCCCGCGTGCTGGGGCATACCTGGGGAACCCCAAGCCAGGTCTGCTGTGTGTCTTGCAGAGATGCATGTTGGGTGCAAATAGGTCCACCCTGCATGGATGCGGGCAGCTGGTTTGGATTTGGGCTGTGGCTGGGGTGCTTCTCCTCACCACCCTGCCCTGGATCTCTACATAACAGGTGCTAAGAGCCTGATCCTGCACTGCTCTCACAGGGGGAGCCTTTCCATCCATCCGGGATGAGCAGGCACCCAGTGCCTCTCCACAAAGCCCTGCACAGGAGAGGCAGGGGCTCACGCCTCGGAGGAGGTGGTGTCCCCAGCTCCACAGCACCGAGCTCAGCCAAGGCTGACAGCAGCCAGGGATGCAGGACAGAGGGAAGCGGGAGCCTGGACATCCACCTGCAGGCTAAAAATGAAGACCCTGCATACCCTGGTGAACATTTATTTCTGTGTTCCCTCCATCCCAGTCACCTCCCCTGAATGTCAACCCCTGGGGCCGTCTGTCTGGGCATAATGGCAAAGGAGAGCAGGACCAACCTGCCAGGCTTGCTCCTGTCTCACAGACCCCACTGCCACCTCACGGCACCCATCACACTGCCAAGGGCTGCCCAGTGGCTGGTGGCAACCCCGGGAACCGAGGGCACAGCAAAGCCAGGCTGTGTCAGAGGAGGCAACGGGCCCTCGGTGGCCCAAACCAGACCTTTGTGGGACACCTTTCCCTGGCACCTGCCTCAAAGTCCGGCTCTGAGCAGGACTGGAGGGAAATCCTTGAGCTGTGCCACGGGCAAAAGCCGTGCCCTGGCCCTGCTGCGCCCCGCAGCCCCCGCAGCCCGCAGCGAGGCATGCGAGCAACCTCTAGTGGCAGCTCCCGACGGCTCGGGAGTTCTTTAAACCACCAAAATCTTGTCTGTGCAACACCAGGAGATGGGAAAGGAAGTTTACCCTCCTTTCATGTCCTTCAAGAGCACTCGGAGTGATGCTCAGTGCTGGACAAATGCCATTTTGCAAGCATGCTGAAGCCCCACTGCAGGCGTTTAGCACGGAGAGGTGGAGGAGGAGGGAGGGATGAAGGCCACCAGCTACTTACACACCTTGTTGGACAGATGCAGGACAGAAGTCTGGAGAGCAAAGGTGTCCGCAAGGCGATAGCCTACGGTGGGACAGGAGCCCTCGGCCTGGCTCTGGCTGCACCAGGCTGTGTGACATGAGGAAGGGCAGGTGCCCACCTCTGTGCTTCAGCTTTGAAATCTTTTGTACCCTCCAGGTACAAATTACTGCATAAGAGCAAGGCCATGCTGGCTCAGTGTCTCTGCAAGCAACCAGCCCTCCTGCAGCCTGCCTGTGAGGGACACATCAGCTCTGGACACGTCTGCAGTGTCCAGCTTCCATCTTATCTCCAGCACACCAGCCACACACGGTACTGGGGAAGGGAAGGGTTCCATGTGCTCCGAAGAGCCACACCTGTCCTGCTTCATTCACCTGAACCATGTGGTTCAAGTCTTTTTCATCTCTAAAGCCACTGAGGACTGGGGTTGGGTCAGGGTATTAGCAAACTCAGGGCACCTCGTGTTGGGCTGCTGACAGATGGCTGTACAAGATGCTACAGTCCTCTACGCTTCTAGGAGACCCTGCTCTGCACCCCAAAACTCCCTTACTGACATCCCAGCCTGTCCTCTTCATCAGCAAGAGAGGTCTGTGACAGGTCCCCACTGCCTTCCAGACTGTCTGTCCCACCTGTGACCCATGTGTGTGGTCCCCAACATGGGGAGCTGAGAGAAACTCAGCAGCAATCCTCTCTGGCTCAGGCCATCATTTCAGGGTGTGCAGGAACACTGCTTCCTTCAGCCTGGCTTCAAGACTTGGCTTCAGCTTTGCCCTGGCATCCCCCGGGCACAACAGAGTGACGAAGCGTCTGCATTTGGGCTGAGGGAGCCTCCGCACAGCCGCTGCTCAGCAGACTTGGTGGTGCCCCAAGCAAGGACCAGACGGCCTCGTCTCCAGCCAGGGAGCATTAACCTTCCCCCACCAGAGACACTCCTCAGACCTTGCTGATGCCAAGCAAAAGTACATCATAAAATCAAAGTGCTGCCAGGGCTGCCTCTCCCTGCCCTGCTTTCCCCGTTAATTGCTCCACAGGTCATCCATTAGGGACAAGGGCCAGGACGTGCAGGAGGTTCTCCCCGCAAGCACCTGGCACGCCTGCCTCTCACTCACTACAAACCTCTGGGACAGACTGTCACAGATGACCAGGATATTTTGGTCATGCAGCCCCTGAGAAAATGCCCAGGTACCCAGGGCTTTGTGCCACTTATCCCTGCTGCAGGGTGACGCCAGAGAGCCATGGGTTCAGCCCCGGGCACTGTGCTGAGAGCGGGGCATAGGGGGTATGGACAAGTCAGAGACGGGAGAAGAGGAATTTCCTTCAGGGTGAAGGCACTGGCTGATTAACAGTGCCCATGGGGGCTGTAGCTGAGCCCATTATGTCACTGGGCCAGCACAGTGGGATCCATTCGGAGGACTGCGAACTTTCTGCCCTCCCCTCTTCCCCCTTGGCCCCAGTTCTCGGGGTCATGCAGGGTTCCTGAAGTTCTTTCAGCTCTGAAGAGTTTGCTTAGTTGGGGAACCTGAGAAAAAAAAATAAAGGAAAATTCAGTATTCCTCTGCAAATTCTGTTCACTGTGCTCCCCCCGCTCCCCATGCTGCTACACTGGGCACAAGGCTGGTGCAGGGGAGGCAAAACCTGCCAGGCAAAGCAGGAGCAGGCAGCGAACAGGAATAGCTGAGGCTTAGGTGCCTGATGGACTCCTGATGGTAACAGGCTTCACCCCAGTCCCACCAGCGTCCCCCTTGCACCCCTCCAAAGCCAGGCAATCAGGTGTCCAGCAGGGCAGCAGTGGGAGTGTAGAGATCTCTTAGGAAGCAGGATAACCTCCTCGGGCAGGGGAAACCTCCTTCTTTTGGGTATTTTTGTATCAGAGTGGATTAATGGGGACGCAGCCGGCAAGATAACCTGGATCACTGCAAGGATTCCTCTAGCCCAGATAACCTCTGTGGTTTTGCCAGCTCCACTGCATATTTGATATTACTCAGCCAAAGACCAAGCCTTGATCCCCTTCCACATCAAAAAACCAGTCCATGCACAGAGGACTAATGAAAAAGGATCCTCCTGCTGCTACCTCCACCAGGCAGCACTGCCGACAGAGCTGCAGAGACAGTATCAAGCCTTTCTCCGATGCGGACTGGCTGCCCTTGGCTCTCGCACCCACCAAAGCTATTAGCAATGAGCTCACCCCTCTATTATCGCTGATCCAGGGAGTCTGTAGGCTCTCGGAAGCGCAGCTATTGATCCATGCCTCTTACGCATCCCCTTTGGGGCTTTGGTTTCAGGAAACCTCTTTGCCTCTCCTCTCCTTGTCTCTCCATAGCCTCCAGGAATGCTTGTCTGAGGGACCTTGGAGCTGGGAGTTAAGGGAAAAGCAAGCGGGACTGCAGTGAGAGGGATGGGGGTTTAGCCTGCCCAGCACCACCTGTTTGCTGTGGCTGACTGCGTGCTTTATTCCTCCTCTTCATCTTCCTCAGTGGAAGAAGGGGAGGACTTTTCCCCCAGGTTAAGGTTGCACGTTAAGGCAGGGAAAGCCTGGGAACCAGACCTATGTGGTCTCCGCTCATCCATGGCATGGACTTTCTGAAGGCCCTGTGCCCACGGCAGTGTCCTTTACTCCCTCTCCCACACTTGCAGAGCTGTCAGCATTTGTATCAACCAGTAAACAGGCGACTGTGTCTCTGTGCAAACTCACCCCAGCGGCACAAGCAGATAAGCCTGTTAGTCTGCCGGGGAGCACTCAGTTATTGTAATGATCAACTCAGCAGCATCCTGCTATCCCTCAAAGAACAATCCTGCACCCCTTGGGCTGCTTCTCCCACCCGTTCAGGTTCACCTTGTGGTGAGGTGGCAGGGTGAGGAACCACGCTGGGCAGCTGGGAGGTCAAAAAAGACTGGTGGAGCTACAGCCAGAAATGACGTCACCTGCTCTGGGCTCCTTTCCTAGGTATGAAGCAAACAACTTGCCGCCTGGCTCCTTATAAAATGGGCTCCCTCACTCCCCCCGCATTCCCAGGAAGACTTTCAGGTGCCTGGGTGCATTTCATAAATGACTAATGAGCCATTGCAAACATTAGCACTAGCGCTGGCTGCCAGAAGCAGCCCAGGATCAAGCCCTCCCTTGTGTCTATCAGCTCCACCCAGGAAGCAGACCTGCATTTGACAAGAGCCAGATTAAGAAACAGGCGGACAATCGCCTGGTGCCCTGAGCAGGCAAGCTCTGAGGCTGGCAGCCCATGGCAAGGAGTGACCATCGGAACAGAGAGAAAAACTCACATCTTGCTACAGCAGCCTTCACAGAGCTCCCCAAGAGAAGGGGTTCGGGTGGTGGCTGTTTTTTTTTTCCTGGAGGCGGGTTAGGTTTAGCAGGGAGAAGTCTCTCATTTTTCAGTGGGTTTGTGGACAACAGAGCCTTGGAGGAAACCTCCACGTTCATCCAGAGTCCTGGTGTGCTGAGCACAGGGGTTTTCAATTCTTCCTTTAAAAACTGCTTATGCAGCCCCAGTTTGCAGATGGGACACACACCTTGGAGCAGAGGCCTGATCTCATGAAAGGACCAACGGGTGCAACTCCATACCCCTAGGAAGATAAATTCCAAGGAGTTGTTTCAGCCTGTTTCATGTGCACAAATGATGGTCCCGCAGTAACAACCAGTGGCATTTTTTTAGGTGATGATTCAGTCATGGCACCATTTGATCCCCACACATCTGAGGAAATTGCCCTGGGCAAAGCTTTCTGACCCTCACCCTACCCTCCTGGATTTCATGTAGTAGCACGTTACCGTGCGCAGGAACCAAAATTTAGCTGACTCCTTGCACTTACTGCCCTTGCGGTCATCAGAGTCAGAGAAGAAAGAGGACAGGTTGCCTCACGTTGCTAATGCTGCAAAGTAGACATGGAATAAACCTGACCTTCATTTACAGTGTTTGCTAGAGAAATCAACACTACCTACCTATACATAGAAAAAAATCAATGAAATGCCACTTACCAAAAGAATCCCCATTGGTCTGAACCATCTGCATCAACGGAGCCTCATGTGGCCACCCATGCATTCTTCAGCAGCCCCAGCAAAAGCTCAGCCTTCCCTTCTCCAGGCTGTTATGGCAGGGTTTTTTTGTTTCTACCAGCACACCAGTTCTGGCACTGTGCACTCTGCCCTGAGCTGATCTTGGGGAGCCTCAGCAGCACACTACATTTTTTCCCAGTTGTACCCCGCAAGTTGGCTGTTGCCCACCTGCCTTTCCCATGTACCTGTTCCAGAGGTGCTCCAGGAGCCAAGTGAGGAAGGGGAGAGGGTTCCCACCACGCAGGTCAAACCAGCCCACCTCTCAGCACTCCTCACCCCCTCCCAAGCCTCCTTTTCTCTCCAGCGAGACCACTACCCCACCGGCACCGAGCTAGAAACTGAGTTACTGGTTGGGAATAGCTTTCACATGAATGTTTCCCCCCCAACTCCATCTCCAGGAGAAAACAGCTTTTACTGCTTGCTTTTCTTATGGCCATCAGATGGTGCCATTGAGTCTTCTTGGGATGTGAAGCCGCGAGGACAGCAGGCTGGCACCAGGGATCATACTGGCGTCTTGCTTCACCTCCCAGGCAAGGAACAGAGCTTTATTGCCCCGCTCCAAATATGGCAAAATAAAAGATTTTTCTAGCATAGGTGTTGGCAAAGTAAAACAAATATGGGGTTTCTGCTGTTCCAAAATACAAGCACCTATGTCACCTTTTTTTCTGTTTTTCGCACAAGATTTGCAAGACTGGCTGTCTTCTTGCAGCTGCCTCCAGTGATATCCGTGTAGAGGCAAGTGATAGCAGCACAGGAGCATTTCAGCCTCAATTCCCACCCTCCATAAAAAAAAAAAAAAAAAAAAAANAAAAAAAAAAAAAAAAAAAAGATGTTTTCACTACTGGAAAGATTAAGAGAAGATGAACTGAGTTCATGCAGCAGGGACAGAAATAAATGAAAGCAGCAGCATTAGCGAATGCTCCCTTTCCCTCCACGACAGCGATGTGGGACACAGGATTTGCCCTCCTTGGATAGTCCTGGAGAGCAGGCAGCAGGCTGCCTGATGCTCAGGGGTGATCGTGTCCCCTCCACATCGCCCTGCCTCTTCCTCCTTTCTTTTAGCACAGAGTGCACTGTACAGACAAGAGGCTTGTGCACCAAGGCACGCTGCTTGCAGTGTGCTCGTCACAGTTGACATCTCCCCTCCAGATGTGGGGCCAGGACTTCCAGGGCTTTGGTATTAATAATTCTGTTTGTGGTTTTTTGCAATGACCAGAGCCTGGCACGGGCAGCCCTGCTGTCCAGCTGAGGCCTCTACCTGACATTGCAAGTATGCATGAATAATAACTGATTAGTGCTTTTCCTGGATTGGTTTTAGGTTTTAATTGTGCAAGATGAAAGAGGAGAAAAATACTAGCAAGGTCAGGAAGGAGGGAGAGGAGAAATAATTACAATTGCATTTAGTCAGTGATAAGAATGGCTGCTGAGCTGGGCTGGGTAGTTTCCAAGCACGGTGGGAACCAGCTTCAATTTCACAGCATAATCTTTCCTGCACCCTTAAAATAACTTCTCCCTGCCCCCAGGGTGTCACAGGAGCTGAAGAGCAATGTGTGCCCCTTCTCTGCGCAGCCCCACGCTGTTCGGTGCTCGGTTATCATCCAGAGGCTGTTTTGTGAGCGTCGTCACACGCGTTGCACCAAGGCACTGAGTCCCAGCCGAGAGGGCTGGAGCAGAAAGGAGGGGATGCTTTGCAGACCCAGACCTACCTGTTGACTCCCTGGGAAGGTGGCAGGCTGGGGACAGCTAGCTGTTTGAGCTCCTCCTTGGTGCCTGGTGAAAGAGCAGCTTCCCCCAACCGCTCGGCAGAGATGGGACCTCTTTATTGTCGGGGCTAATTGCTCATGTGAGATGTATTTACAGATGCAACTGTTTGTGCAGAGCGCGGCAGACAAACAGACTCCTGTTCTGCTAGGCACCCTTTGTAATCGGTGGGGGCTGGGAACACTTTAATGCAGCCATAAGAGGCCACGTTTGTACCGCAGGCACCAACCCTGCGCTGGGCTGGACAGTGCCAGCGGGATGCTGAGCCCGTCCCGCTCCCCGACCTCAGCGGGAGTGGAGGCGCAGAGCCACTGCCCAGGTCCAGCCCACTGCTTGCTCTCACCCTCGTTATGTGAGCAGGCTGAGGGCATACAGCTTGCTCCGAGCTGGGCACACAGGACCTGCAAAGCAAACCCTTGGGTGTGATCCTGGCATAGGATCCAGTCTCACCAGCATCCCATGGCTTGCAAATCCAGGGCTGCTTCCACTTGGGCATAGGGCTGTGGGGGGAAAACTCTGCCCTGCATGAGAAGCACCCCCTGCACATGCAGATGGGCTACCCATCTCCTTGCCCTGCAGGAGATGTGACACAGGCTCTGAGGTCACTTCAGAGGTTACATAGTGAACTGCTTTAGGTGTAGTTGTCCCAGAGGGAAAGACATGCCAGAAAGTTGTTCTTTGCCTTTGCAAATAACATCAAGGATTGGTTAAAAGCACCCAGGGCTCCGAAAAACAGACTTACAGGCTCTTTGCTGCCTGCTGGAGTTTTTCAAGGTGGAGGCCTAGGGGGAGTTTTGCCATCTGGGAGAGAGGTGCAGCATTAGGAAAATAATGCAAACAATTTCCGGCGCTGTCTCCATCTTCCTGCAAAACCAGTGGGGATGGGCAAGCCCTGGCTTATGTGCAATACCTTTTGTTTGCAGGTAGCCTACAAGCCAACCACACTGAGTGGATGTCCCTCTCCAAACTTCAAAGTATATCTCCTTTTTCTCACCCTATACCCTTTCCTCTGCCTTGACGCAGACAGTAGGATAAGATACACTTGGGGAAGAGCTTATCAGTAAGAAAAAGCAGCACCAACTATGGCAAGCTACAAGGCAGCTGGTGTGTGGCTCCTGCTTCCCCTTTCCAAGGGGCCATTAAAATTGGCTAGTACTGGTCAGGCAAAATGAGAGCGTGGGTTTGGTTACAGCCTGTCCACAACGTGGTATCACCAGCACTGGGACAAAAGGAAACCCACACTCATCCGGCTTAGAGACCGCTCTGACACACACAGGTCAACCTAGGCATACCTACCCCACGGGTGGCCAATGACGTTTCCTAAGCTTCCTAGCTGAAACTAAAATGCTCTTGGCTACTACTCAATTCACTGTAGCATAATATTGGTATTCCCTGCTTGGAAGAATGGAGAAATCCACCTAATTTTGAGCACTCCTAAGCAATGAAGGTTTCCGAACATTTCCATATCGGCTCTCACAAGACTTTTGATGCAGAGAGAAGTGTTTCTTTCATTTTCCAGATGTGGAAGCTGAGGCGTGAGGCAGGCATTGCTCAGCAATACCTAATTAGTGGGGAAAAAATAAAACCCAGTCACCACCAGTCTCGTGCTTTAACATCCACTCATGAGTTGTTGTCTAAAAGAGGAAATGCCTAATATTTCTTATTCTTCCGTGACTGGGAGAGGGAGACTGAACTTTGTTCAGCATCCCTGGAAATGCAGACCCCCAAGGACAGATTTTTCAGCCCTCCTCCCTGAAGCTTCAGCCCTCTCTCAGGCATCTGAGTACAAGCCATATTTCCCAGATAGTTCAGGACCCAAAATGCCTTTTTTTTTTTTCTCTCCAATCTGGTCCTTGGCAGGATTGATTGTCTTGTTGCAAGACTATATCTAAAATGTCTTACTATTACTGGCAGCAATCAATATTTATAACCACTCACAGTGTTTATTTATAAAAAAATCAAATGTTCCAACAAAGAAGAGATGCTGTTATTAATATCCAGCATGATTAATAATCACATTCAGAGTTGCAGGGAGGCCCACGCTGTCAGACTCATGCACTTTGCTTTTTCTAATGGCTCTGCAGGAATTTGAACCGTAATATGTTTCATGCACAGGGACAAAGACGTTTTGTCTCAGGGAAGGAGTATGTGGATGTTTTTGACTTAAAGAGCCAGTGCCGCATTCAGAACTTCACAAACAAACCATTTTGATCCCGAGCCCATCAGTCTGCCACGTCTTCCCAGTGAGGGTGTATCTCCTCCTGTTGCTGAAGACCCAGTTCCAAGCAGTAGATTTGCAGCTTGCTGAAAAATGTTACACCCCCTCTATGTCAGGGCAGCCATCACCTGCTCTGCTTCTCTGCCACCCACTGGAAGTATCTCAGCCAGGCAAACGGGTTCACATCTCTCTGCCTGCTGAGGCTTCTCAGGCTGCCGAGGGTAAGATGAGCTCCATGGGAATGATGTTGCCCCAAATCAAAAAAGGAAAACCCATACAGCCCTGAGCAATGCTTTCTTTCCTCCTTCACCTGTTCCTTCAGTGCTACCACAGCCACTTAGGGACAGAAGAGGGAACGTGCAAAGCTGTTGTCGAGGTATCAGATATGAGGCCACTCGTCCCCACACCAGATATTAGGTGGTGAAGGAGGGACAGGTGTTTCTGATGCAATAAGCTCATAAGGGAGCAAAGTTCACTCCCACTCCTTAGTGCTGGGCTGTGCAAGGCAATGTTTGACCACCTGTGCGTTGCACTTTTCCTGCTGCAGGAGGTAATGACAATAAAACCAGAGGCAGTAAAGGGACAGAGTTTCAGAGAGACCAGAGCCTTGATTACTTCCTCATAGCTGCTTGTCCTCTGTGGCACCGCTTTATTACCAGACCGGCAAAGCAAGGCGACTGAAAAGCCAATATGAAAATCAGCTATATATGAGAGACATTGTCTGCGCTGCTATCAAGCACCCTGTTTTGCGCAAATCTGGTCATGAGAACCACAGGAGGGAAAAATAAGGAAAGAAACCTTCAGGTTTGCTATTCCATGGCAGCTCTCAGCCAGCGCTGAGCCAGTGTCCGTACTGCAGTGTCTCTCTTCAGGGGTTTTGGGACCAAGCAGAGCCCTCTGATAGACTGGGACAGCACTCAGGTCCATGCTGTCTTGCACCTTGGCTTTTATACTGAGCTCTGCAGAGCTTTACACGACTGCCAAATCCTCGTGTGAGAGGATTGTCCGCCCCAACTCCTGTGGTCTGGTCTGTATGGATCCCCCTCAGCTTCCCATCAGTTCCTGAAAAGCTCTGGTGCTGCTGAGGAACAGCTGGGAACAAAGCCACCCTATGCCTGGAAGCCAGGAGGACCAGGGCATGCACCTTTTTGGGGTCCTCTTGTGCCAGCCAGGCACGGGCGGATACGGTTGGCAGAACAAGAAGGATAGGAGTGAGTGAACACAGTACTTCTTGCAGTGCGTCCCAGGACGCACAGTCCAGATCCCACAAGCCCATGGGCTGCACCAAAGCCTTTCTGTCCAGACTGTCTGGCAATAATCTTGCAGTTTAAATCCTGGTAGACGCAAATAAGCTGCGGGACAGTAATCCAGGGAAAAGTTGGTGCAAACCCCTCCAACATCAAGCGTTATAAACCTCCCCGATGCTCTGCGCTTCCTACCACATCTGTATGCCAAGAACTGTTTCTTGTTAAGCACCTTATATTCATGTCCTCCAGGGTCTAGCAAGCCTGTTGCCCTGAACAAGGAGCACCTTTTCTTTATGCATGTGCATAGGGCTTAGCACAAAAGAGCCCTACGGCCTTCCAGGCTTGCTATTGTCAAATAAATAATGGCTGCCATGCATATTTTAGAGGGTTTGAAAACAGAAGGGGAGTTACAGGACAACCACTGGAGACTGCTCTTGGATTGGCACATCCTTTGCTCTTCAGACCTGCTCATGGAGGGACCTGACTGGATGGGGATGAATGTGAAATACTCGTGACTTCTGGGGTTTCCATCGGCTGAGGGGAGAAGGAAAAAGTAGTAGGTGTAATGTCAATTTGTCAATGGAAAAAAATGATAAAATAATCACCTTAGGTGAGATATAGATAAATGCCTTGTGCCATTGGAAGGTACAATATAGATTAATGACATAGATGTTCATTGTCTGAGTTTCTTTTGCACCAGTAATTCTCCTAGTGCCAGTTGCCATATATTTTCCTTGATACAATCAGGAGGAAAACAGCTAATCTGACATGACAAACTCATTGTATCAGAAGTCATCTCTGCTTTAAAACGTGTGTCATATGACTAAACACCCTACTCCTCGTACAATGCACCCCACAGTAAAATTGGATGGAGCTCATCCTCAAATGCCCTGCCAAAAATACTCGTAACAAAGGGCAACAAGAAAACATAATTCAAATGAGGGACATCTGTTCTCAAATGTTTGCAGATAATGACTGGATCAAGTGTCTGCATAAAGGATAATTATTTTCTGCAGATGGTTTGATCTGGTATTTTAAACATTGTAAAAAATCCTCATCCCAGCCACTCAGTAAAGTATGTGGGGTTTTACTGCAAGACACCTCTTTCCTATCCTCTCTACATTTTCTAAAGACAATGATAACTAAAACTATAAACAATTAAAAGATAAAATGTAGGTGTTAAAGAAAAATACTCTATTTGAACACAGACAACATACATTTTCAAGTTCTGGTCTTCCATTTCTTACATTACACTGCTGGATACCCAAATAATTCTGAGGGTGAAGTTTTGTTACAGGAGAATGGCAAACTAAAGCAGTTATGTGTCGTGCAAAGGGATCTCTGGCAGATTTCAGAGGGAAGGTCAGTTCCAAAAATGACCGTGCAATATGGTTTTTAATACAAAATAATGCTACTGCCTTCCCTCAAGACAGAGGGATACAAACCAGCCATGACCAAGACTCATTCTTATTAAATCACCCCCATGACTCCCCCTTGCAATGCATTACAAGCCCCAGGATAACGCTGCTCTGTTGAAACTGTCGTCGTCAGCGTGATGGCTGAAGACTGACTCATCCTCCCTGAACGAGTGGGTCCACAGGCAGGTGCCTGTGGGATGAGGGGCCCTGGGGACCCCACACCCGCAGCACCCCAGGGCTGGGAGGGCCCTACGGGGCCCACAGGGTGGCCAGGGTGGAGGAAGCAGGGCAGGGGAGGAGGATGATGGCTCAAACAGCCTCTGAAAGATGGTCCTTCCTTCAGAAGTGACCCTGGTGACCGCAGGGAATCCAATGAAGTAATGATCACTCTCCCGTAACGCAAATAGTTTTTAATTAATACACGTGTCCAAAGCATGCAATCACCCCAGCAAATCTGCTTCTGTAAACATCTCTACCTAAGCAGGCGCTGATGATCGGCAGATATTGGTGGACATCCGCCCAGCTCGAACAGCCTTTGGAAATGGTGCTCCTCAATGATTTTCGTGGAAAGGATTTCTCCTCTTTGAAACAGTTAGGATGGTTTACATCTCAAAGAGGTGCGGTGTCGGGCTTTCTGTGGGTGTGGGCAGGTATCGTCCTCTCTGTTTCTGTGGAGCTAGTAGTTGGTCGGTTATTTTTGCAATTAGAGGAACTGAGAAAGTCAAAGAGGAGATTCTGGAGAACAAGGCGCAACCAGTAGCAGAAAGGACACGGCAGGTGAGGGAGGCAGCCAGCCCATGTCCCATGCCAAAGGCTCTGGGACTCTCTCAGGGTGCCACAAGGGGCGAGAACAGTGGTCTCCATGCAGGAGCGGCTTGGGTCAATGCCTGGTGGCCCTGTGGGAGCTCCAGGTTTTCATCACCCTCACGAATTAACACATTTTGTCTTGCACGCAGGGCGGTGCAACCACCCCGGCACTACCTCAGGGGCTCTGACATGGAGCTCCCCTCAGGGAGACTGTGGCATAGCAAGAACTGAAGCGCTGAGCCCCAGTCCTAGACAGTGAAATCCGCCCAGAGGGGGATGAGTAACGCTCGAGGGCCCCGGCCCAGGGACCAGGGGGAGACCCCTTGAGGGGCTCCGCTCCCCTCCGCCCCTGAGGGACCCGGGCGTGCCAGGGCCCCCTCCGGCCTTCAGCGCGGTAACGGCCCCGCCCGAACTACATTTCCCAGCGTGCCCCGGGCGGGGGTGGGGTGGAGGGGGGGAGAAGGCGGGGGGCCGCTTCCGGGTTGGCGGCTGGCGGCCGCCAGCGCCGTGTGTTTACTTCCGGCCGCCCCAGTGCGCGAGTGTCAGGCTGAGGAGGGGACCCGGCGCAGCCTGGCGGCCGCCCCGCCCGCACCGCCCAGCCGGAGCCGGGCAGCGGCGGAGGAGGGAGGCAGCGAGCGAGTGAGCGAGCAAGCAAGCAAGCGAGGAGCCCGGCGCCCGCAGCGGCGGCGGCCCCCATGAGCGGGCGGTGAGCGGGGAGTCGGCGGCCGCGGGAGCTTGCCGGCGCGGCGGGACCCAGCCATGGACTGGCTCATGGGGTGAGTGGGGGGCCCCCCCTCTTCCCCCGCGGGCCGGCGCCCGCCGGAGCGGCTCTCGCCTCGGCAGGCTTCCCCGCTCCCGGGCAGCCCGGAGGCGTTGGGGGAGCCGTTGGGGGCGCGAGGGCGAGCCGTTGGGCGCGTGAGGGGCGCCCCGCGGGCGGCGCAAATGACTAATCAGTTATTCGCAGTGGAGGTGACAAGCGGTGTGTGCGCGTCCTGCGGTGACAGCGAGAGGAAGCGCTAGAGAAGGCGGCGGGACCGCACAGAGGCGAGCTTCTCTGGGTGTAGCCGGCTGCGCTTGAGGGGAGAAGAGGTGCAGGGGAGCCCTTGCCTTGTCCCAAGCGGTCGCTGTCTGAAAAAGTAACTCTTCCTTCCTTTTTTTTTTGGAAGGGGGGGGTATAGGGAGGCTAGGCGTTGCAGGTCTCCGTGCTTCCCATCAGTACAGTGTGGGGGACTCATACCGCTGCAGCAGAACATCACTTTAAACCGAAAGGCTTGCCAAGTGTTTAAATGGCTTTCTGTGGAGAGGAAGAAGAGACCTCGGCAGAGATTAAAGCCAAATCAGAGCCACGCCAGGGGGCTTGGATAGCCTGGGATTAATAGTGCTAATTACATAGAGACAGAAGGTAGAAAGCGCTTTGCTGCTGCTTTTACGTCTGAAAACCTCAGTGCGGGAGTGGGAGATGCAGTTGATGGGAGTGACCTGATATGCTACCAGTATCCCAAGCAAGATAAACTCAGTTACTTCTTGCATGAATTGTGCTGGCGACCTACACTCAGGTGAACTGTGAATAATTGTGCTTCAAAACCGCATGAGCAGTAGGTTTATGCATCAGCAGAACCGGTATTGCAGTGATAACTTGCCCTTAGTTTCTTTACAGTAGTTCGATCCGACCCCTGAATGTGATCTTTACCATTTAAGTTGCCTCCTTTTCTAATGTGATGTGCCTAGAATACAAAATAAACTATTTTGTCACAGTTGCTAGATGTGGTGTATTAGAAAGGTCACTCGTGTGTGTGTGTTGCCTTTTGTTTGCAGCTGTACTGTTTGATGGTAAAGGTATGGCACTTGTTACTTATCTTCAGACTAGATGTGGCAGACTCTTGAGCCGGTTGTCGATACCAGTTCTGTTTTGCTGTAAGTTTGACCCCTCAATTTGGTGGAGTGAATGCTGAATATCGATGGCTGGGTTTTCCTCCAGCAGGCTGAGCAGTGGAAATGCAGTGTTTGTGGCATGTGAAGGGGCCTATATGCCACGTACTGCAACACTTGTGTACTGTAAGTCAGAGGGCTGCACTGTATTGTTACATGGTCTTAATGAAAATATAAATGACAGGCTTGTTTTGGTTTGTTTCATGTCAATCACAAAACACAGGTGGTCAGTTGTATTTACTTTGTAAAAGTGAAAGCTGAAGTGTCAAAGTGCCACTGTAATTACAAAAAAAGTCAAACCCAGGACTTATGCAAGACATTTGGATGACTCAAAATGCCTCGTTTATGCAGTTGTGCTTATTTTGTGTGAACTGCGTTGTAAAGCAGAAAAGAATCAAAGTTTAGTTTAGCCAAACTTTCAATATGTTAAAATGCCAGTTTTCTTACGAAAAATATTTTGAAGCTTCTGTGAAAAAAAAATTGGCATTCCGTCTGTACTTTTTACTCAGGGTGGGTGGATCCATCCATGTGTGGAAAAAGACTTGCCTGTTTTCCCCATTGTAATGGGAATGGATCCTGAGTCATTTGTGTGTTACTCGCTTGTTCTCAGCTATTTCCTGATACATTTCTCGCCTGACCAAACCCAGTATTGTCCCACTGATGCTCTTAATGTTTTCTCCTTTAAAACTTTGCGACTTCTACTTGTGAATTTTGGGGACGATTATGGCAGGAAGGGGAGACCATTGATATTTTGAAGGGAGAAGGGGTAGAAGGCCTGAGGGAACCTTTCTTATTCTGTCCAAGTTATGGCTGCTGTTAGCAACTACGTGTATAAATGAAAATATGCAAGAAGCTGTTTGTTGAAAAGAAAATGAGGACAGGTGTCTGCCAGGGCAGAAGTTTGAGTAATGTCACTCACTCAGCCTTTCTTTCGGTGAAAACTTCAGCTGTTTGGGTCTCTTGTGTGAGAAGCGCTGCAGAAAAACCTACAGAAATAGTAGGAAAACAGGTCACTTGCAGTAACCAACCCTTCAGTTTGTGTCCATGTCTTGGGCCTCTGGAGAGCCAATCGTATTGGTCTGCTTCTTGGTGTTGTCACTCTTTCCCGAATGAGTGTCACCACTAATAAAAGTACTGTGATCTTTCTTATTCCTAAGTGCTTTGGTAATGTGTTGGTTTACAGCTACAGTTTTCCACGCGCTTGCTCACAAGAACCATTCTTGTGGGTCTTATGTTATCGGTTGTGCTTTCTTAATGTTTTGGTATGAGAAACACCCCCTATCTTTTAACTTTGTATACCTGAGAAATTAACCTTCAAGTGCAAGTGTGTTAAATTAGGCAGCAGTAACAGTTGCTTCTGTTCTAGATCTCTACCCTTCAAGCTCGTGTCGCATTTATCCCATAGGCGATTTAGACTGAGATCTGCTTTATTCCTTGTTGGTCCTCCCCTTCACTTGTGGTCTCTTGGAAAGTGGGGGAAGGGTAAGTTCTAATCATACCACAAAGGGCAGCAGCCCAAGTGTCTCTGATCGCCTCAGAGTGCTTAATATACAAAAAAAGGAAGCTGAAGCTTATAAACAATAGTGAATTTATTACGGATTAACAAACAGCTATAGGCTTACATGGTCACACAGCAAAACTTCTCTGGGTGCTGCCTTCTGTTCAGTCAAGTGCTTCAAAATCCGGTCAAGTCCTAGGGAAGAAAGCTGCAAAAAATGAGCTGCTGGCATGTTACAGTGCTCAGCCCAAAGTCTTTTCTGTGGTTGGTTAGTATCTTTTACCCTTCTACTGAATGTAGACTTAGTACTGATATTGGTGAAAGACTATGGTTTCTTCAGTGCATTCTCTCCATTTAAAAAAAAGACCATTTTGAACTTTTTTGTTATACATAGGAGATATTTTCAGTGCAATTTTGACTAGAGATCAGTGCTGCTTAGTTGCTTTGCTAACCAACATCTGACGGAGATCTACATTACCCTCTTTGGAAGAGATTCCAAACTTTTGTGTTACAAATAGCATTGATCTGCTCTTGAAGTTCAAAGACAGGCATTTTTCCTTCAGTTTTGAAACTTGCTTTTAAATTTATTTTAAAATTCATAATTAAAAAAGAGTAAAACATATTAATGGTACTGGTAAACCTTACATGGTGTCAGTTATTTTTAATCTCCATCTGTGATGTCTGATGCTGTAACACATTTTTTCCTAATAGAGGAGGATTGTGAACTATTATGTAAAAAGGGGAGAGAGAAACAAACTATTTTGCCAACAATTACCTGTTAAACACAAAATGTAATTTGGGGCTACATCTGTACTATAAACTTTGTAGTTTAGCAGGTTAATAGACTTTGCTAATTGAAACTAAGAAAACAGTTTAACACAGTTGTGATGGCAAAACAACTCTGTAGATGCATCTTCAACGGGAAAAAAAACTACCTCTGCAGAAATGAGCTGGAGAGCCTTGTACAGGCTACTTGAAAAGCCTTCAGCATGTAGACAAGCCCTATAAAAAAAGGACTCTTAGTGAAGGAAATGCGCAGTGGGGGAGGTCTTTCATTTTTTCCTTTGCAAGAAAGCTTCTGTTTCCATAAAATGATGGTATTCCGTCTCAACTCTTGCTTCAACGCCTCTGAGCACAAGAAAAACTCTGCATCCTCAAGAAGTGAAATGCTACCTCTAAACTCTTCAATGAAAATTATTTTCTGTTGAATGTGTAGCAGTATTTTCTCTGTATCAGAGGACTGTGTTATTCCAGGATCAGTGTAAGCATGTCTTGTACTTGTGAGCTGCAGTGTCCATCCTTTCACTTCTGGTACCAGTAAAATGTCAGTGCCCTTATCCGTATGGCTTGGTTTCACTGTGGTACTAGGGGCTCTTTTTCTGAAGGAAGACTGCGGCGTGTAGTGGCTTTGTTAAAAGTAAAATTTTAGATGCAAAACTTCTGATGTGTAGTAAAACTTCTTTCTTCTGGACAACAGGGTATCTAACTCTTGCGGGGGGATTTATGACAGCAAGAAATAAGTTGTGGGAGCATGCTAACTTTATCTTTCTGCCTTTCTCTGCCTTATGGAGACATTACAAAGATTCACAGCTCTTTCTCCCAGACTTTGATTAGAGTGTAAGTAGAGTAAGAGAGAAGGGGCTGTATGCGATAGGGATTCATGCTGTCTTTAGTTTATAAGTTGTAGACCTCGCTATCCATGCTGTCATACCATCCACTACTCAATTACCTGTTCTTTCATATGTTGCCCTGGTGACTTGGAAAGGAGGACCTAAAGTGATTGAAGGCTATCCTTTTCTCATATCCCATATCTTCAGCTTTGAGGACAGACAGAAAAGCAACAGCCTAGAAAGATCAGGAAAATACAGATGGAAGAAGAAAGAGGCAAACTCCTGATCAGAGTATTTGTGCCTGAAGACAGCACAGACGGGTTTGGTCTACTCAGGTGCTCTGTGATCAGGTGCTCTGTGATCCGCAAGATAGAGCAAGCCGCTACAGCTGTAAACTGAAGACTGTCTAATCCAATGTAATAGCCTTTACAGTTGCAAGTTTTATTTTGTAATGTCAATTAGTCCATTATAAACACCACATATATACGCTGCCTTGCATAGTCTTCATCTGATCAGGATAGGTAGTTGGAAAGTATTTTGTATTAAGACAGCACAGTAACTATGCAAATGCAGTCTTTTCAAGAATACGCTGTACTGATGATTTTTAGCAAACAGCGCAAGAGAACTTCTCTAGGTCTGCACACTGCTAGACTTGTCTAGTACAGAAGGCCTGTGTGTCATGCATTTATTTTATTTAGCTACAACTGGGGCTTAAAATAAAGCTAGCAGGTTTTCCACCTGTTTTGGATATAGGATATTTTGATTTGCCACATTATCACAACAGTGATTTTGAAGGCTAGAAGAAAAGTAACACGCACTGCTGTTTTCTTGTCTTCCGTTCTGCATTTATGGAAGTGTCTTTAAGAAATTACCTCATAAGGCCTTAAGGTACTGTCCAGTTCAAGATAAACTATGGTGAGATGTGAGTAATATTGTTATGCAGAGAAATCCTAGCCTTAAACTAGAACAGCTAAGGACTAGATGTGAAAAAAGCACACACGTGTTCTAGTTCTGAGTCAGTAAAAATCCAATATGCTAATTTTTCAGCTGTTAGACTAAATCTTTGTTGCTTTTGAACAGGATGCATTATCATAGAATATCTCAAGTTGGAAGGGACCCATAAGGATCATCAAGTCCATTAATCGTAAGGAATGCATCTTGTAGTGGGAACAGTGAGAAATCTTGCAGCATACTTAGCTGTCAGCTGGGCTGGTGCATAATACAGTTGGACCAAGAAGAGTACTGCTGTCTTTGCTTAGCAGACCTTTATATAAAAAGGTAGCTAATGATTTTTATTCTAGGTACTCTTTGAAACTTCCTAAAAATAGAAAATATATATATAAAAAGGAAGAACACTGGAAGTTCCTCAGCTGCTGTAACCGTAAGGAATGCTTTCCCCTTTCTTCCTTTCAGTCATCTTCAGTGAAGAAAGTCTCCTGCCTTTATAAGGCAGTTTTTCCCCCTAGAAAGTCTGCTGCAACCTCTCAACTTTCACAGCTTGCACAGTGCGTATATTTGTTCTGTTTTTTAACTGACCTCACAACAGGTGTTTCCCTTGCATTACATTCCCTGCAAGTTCTTGGCTTCACAGGCCATTTTCCCTACTTTGAGGGAGCTGAAAATAACTCAGAACTGGTAAACTAGACATGTCCAGTCCCATCGGGCAGGGAAATATTCACATGTTCCTTATTTACTTCTATTTATAGGTTTAACATTACCTATGGGGTCCCAGGTTGTTCTCCCCAGATAAATCTAGGTCTGTCTGGGAGCCACTTGTGCTCAGTTCAGTTGTTACTTGTGAGACTTCAATCTTATTTCATACAGTTATCAGACATGAGCATTACCTCTGCTATACCAGAAGTTAGCTGTGAAAACAACTAGTACAACATAGTCCACAGGTAAAAGAATATCTCCATTAAATATTAACTTGTAATATTCATTAGTATAGTAGTGGAAGGGTGCTGTTTGTTTGAAATGTGAGTTTCCAGGGCTATCTTAGTTGTAGAAAAGGAGTCAGTACTGGATGAGAGCAATTTAAACTTTTCAGGCATGTTATTCCATTATGTGTCTCTGGTTCTGAAAGTGCTTGGTTGTATTACTGAGGTTGTCACTGTTACGGTTTTTCTTCTGTAATGCAAAACAAATAAAAAATAACTGCAGAGCCTTGCTCCCTGAAGTGTCCTGGTATAGTTAATTATTGATTTCTTGGAGAAAATGACAAATAAATCCTGCATTTTGAAACCTGTGGTACTTTAGCAAACCACAGAATTTGTATCAGTTAATCAGTTTCTTTCCTTTGGTCAGTACAATGCACATGAATACTGGTTTGTTCTTCTGAGAGCATTCTTTGTCCAACAAGGTTTTTATTGAGGGGGAAGAAGAGTAGTTCAATGTCAAGGTCCCTAAAGTAAAATGAATTATTATTTTCCTTAGAAAAAGTGTTGAGCATTCTAAAAGTTTAGCAATACTGTTTCCTTCCATCTCTCTGCACGTTACCCTCTTCTCCTTTGTGCTACCATCAGTATCCTGGAAGGCTGATAGGTTAAGATGCTCATCTGGCTGAAAACTAATCTCTTTTTATAGCACTGTGGAGCTGGTGAGAACATAAAGCTTAGGGACCATTCTTTTTGGTGGCAGCAAGGACTTAAATCAATTGAATGTAATCATGTAGTAATGTGATTATTAGTGCTAATTACTCTGCAAATAATTAGTGATTTTCTGATGTTGTATCCTTTGGCTTGAACCATATGGAGGAACTGCAGAATATCTGAAAATAGGAGATGCTATGACTAGGCTAGTATCTTGAGGCAGGTAATGGCCTGAGAGCACTGTCAGAGTTGCTGTTCTATGGCGTTACATTCAGTTTATGGCTGAACTATAAATATACTTGTAGCAAACTGGATATTTATGAACAACTCAGAATTTGTGATTTGCTCTAAAGCAGGTTTCATCTACCTGAGGAAAGTGCTGGCTCTGTCATGGTGTGAACGTGAAGGTAGGTGATATTTTGGATGCCTGGCTGAATCCAGCAGTCTGATTCAAGAGAGTTTTCAGGAAGCTTGGTTCACGCATGATGGCCTACATAGCTTTGCCATATTTCACTGGCAGTTTCCATCTGTTACATCTACTGGATGTGGGCCCAGAGCAAGCATACTTGAAAGAGTAAAATTAATAAGAGACTGCAGTTTTTAGATAGCTGTGTATACAAGTTTGAACTTGGTCTTGTCAGATCTGCATATTCTGCAATCATTGCTGACCTATTAAACAACTTTAATGTGTGTCTTTCTGCTAGTGGAATGCTGTTGAAGTAATCTTGTGCATCATTTTTAACCCATGTTTAGCCTTCTACAATCAGTGATATGGTTGTGAAACTTACTTGCTAGGTTCAGTTTTTAAATGTCCTCCTTAGCAATTTTTCCACCCATCTTATTATGCAATAAAAAAAAAAATTAGACTGTGTTCTTCACTGTACTGAGCTTTATAATGAATAAATGTGATTTTTAAAAAATTTATTTTTGCAATCATGTTGTTTATATTACTGGAGACTGTTATAGTGAGACTACTTAAGGAAGAACTGTTGCTTCATGACTTTGTTCCAGCACTTCGAACAGTGGCACTCTAGGAGCTTCCCTGCTCCTGAGGCAGTGTGCAATAATTTTAAATAATTTAATTTTCGAGTTAGAATGATGGGTATAACTGTAAATAGCTGGACAGCAGTACTATAATTTTAGCATTTGGAGGGGAGAAAATGGCAGTTTTGTCTGGAATTAGTTTCCTTTTATTCTCCAGCCAAGAGAAACTGGTCAGGGTGCAAGTTCTTCACAAAATCCACAAAGCTCTGTTTCTGACTGTGGAAAAAGAGCATTGAACACACATTAAAAAAAAAAAATAATCAGAATTTAGATACAATTTTCAAGGCCCCGAAGAATGTCAGAAATTAAATTGGAATCAAGACAGGAATGACTGTCATAGATCAAATTCTTTCTTACTCTGAACATTCAAAGAGTAAATCCGTTAAGCTAGAATGTAAGCATGCAGAAAACTGTATTTTTAACAAGCATCTTACGGGCTTTGTTGGTTAGGGCAAAGTCAAAATGAAATGATCCAGGTCCAGTAACTTGATCTTCAGAATATATCTGCATGCCTTTTTTTTTTTTTTCTTCTTCCCCTCTTTCTTCACTGTTCAGGTTAGAAAGGTGTTCATTGACTATTTTATATCATCAGTGTTCAGTGACTGGATCACTGCTGTCCCTTCTCTACACTGAATTGTATAAATAGTTGGGACTTTCACCTGAGACGTTTCCCAGTATTTATGCATAAAGCGCAGAATTTGTGTGAAATAGGTTGCATAGAGGTGACCTTGAGACTGACTTTTTTGTTTTATCTGCTTCATGTTACAGCCTTAACGTTCCTTCAGTCTAGAATTTCCTAATTTAGAGAACTTACTTCTTTTGTGTAGTTCTTCATAAAGCAGCAGGGAGTTCAGGAAAGGCTTTGTTCCATGCACTGTATCTTAACAGGTTATGCAAAACTGGATAGAGATGTTTTTTTACAAGGAGGTGTTTTGTGTCTGCTTTGCGGATGGGCTCAGGTTACAGAGTTAACTCTGTGGTTTCAAGTTTGTGTCAGGTGTGATAAATGATAAATAGCTTTCTTTTCAGTCTTCTCTCTGATGATATGCAGGTATTGCTGGAACTCCAGTCTATAACCTTCATGATTGTCATGCCTAATAAAGTGTTAGTGTGTGACTGCTTTCCATCAGATATAAAAGGGACAGAGTTTGTAGTCAGGGCTAATAACTTTTATTAGATGAACAGATGTACTTGGGGAGGAAAGCAAAAGCTTCTGGGCATACTTGTATCTCTTGTTTATGTTGATAGATTGTCTTGAACAAAACCAGTTAGTACTACAGCTCCGTGTCAGCTGGAGAAATCTCACCTGCTGATTTAGCAGCGGGTGGTACCTTTTTTATGGAGCTGACCAGCCTACATTCAAAAAGCCACTGATGGGCACTGGTCTTGATAACCGAAAGTTATCTGAATCTCTTCTAGGAAAGGAAAGAGATTATTAAATGGGGGTATTTGCTGGTTCTGGTCTAGGGTATCCAGATCCTCAGATATACCAAATCCCTTCCAACATCATCTTTTCTTTTGTTCTGTGAGCCAGCCTTTCTTGGTTCATCAGTAATTTCTGGGTGGGGTGCGCGTCCTAACCTGCAGTTCTGACATATTTACAGGTCTTGTCTGTGTCTCCTTTTTGTTGTAGCCAGATAGTGCCATTTTTTGAATTAGCTGTTTTTTGAAGTTTGGCGGAAGTCTGATTGGTAAGAGATGAACAGAAGACATCATGAAGGGGATACGTCAGCCTAATGACTATAGTTTTTTGGGTTTTTTTTTGTTTGAATCTAGTCTTAATCTTGTAAAGTAGAGGGTCTGTTGGATGCCCCTCTGCTGCTTGATTTTTCAGGCATTAAGGAGTACTGTTTCTTCTGCCCAGTATTCCTGGATGGGCATCTAACAGTAGTTGTTCTTATTGTGTCGCTTCCTCACTTATTACTGTGGTGCTGTTGGTTATGAGCAATTTTTGAAGACTAATCTGAAATTTCTTTTTTTTTTTGGATGTATTTATTAGTATTTCTTATTAGGCATATGATAGGCTTTTGCCATGTGGTCTGGCATGGCACAGGTTTTAGCTTTGAGTTATGGGTGCTATTCAAAATGCTGAATTTGGTGATTTGCATTCTTATAAGCCCAAAGTGTCTGTAATGAGGTTGTCTCTCTTGCCCCACCCTGCTGAATATGAAGGTACTGGCCCGAGTCACTTGAGCTTGTTGAGGCTTGAGCTGGTGGAGCATGTGAAAGGGGAGATTCTGTGTTAATGCTTGTAATGCACAGCTAGGTATTTAGCTGCAAGTTTATAGGCAAAGTGGTTGGTTTACTTTTTAAAGGATTGCCTTCCTGTTTTCACGCTGTACTGTAAGGTGGTGTTTTTTTGGTTTGGTTTTTTTTTTTTAAGTGTTTATAAGTGTTTTCCATGCTTGTTTCAGGCAGGATGTGCCCAGTTATCCACTAAAATGTAGGCAGCTGTTCCTATATGTGGTGTAACTTTCCGGGTGGGCAAAGTATTATTTACATGTTCACAGACTTGCATTTTCTCATTATTGTTTACATAGAATCAATGCTTTTGTTTAAATCAAGTTCATCTTGGTTTTAGGTAGAGTGAAAACTTACCAGGTTGACTGGTTGGGAATACTTGAAATTAGTCATCTTGTTAATGGAGGAATACTTTCTGCAGTTCATGAAACACGTGCAGTATAATTATCCGCTACCTTGTAGGACAGAATCACTTGCTGGTTTGTTTTTTCAGTAGAAATGTATGTAGTCCTTTTTCTAAGTAAATAAAATAAATATTCTTACTTAGTAGGTCTATTAAATTCCCATGTTTAAACATTTTATTCTGAAAAATGGGCTCGTCTTTATTTTCTAATTGGCAAAAATTTCTTGAGAAGGAAGGAACTTTATTAATAAAGACAGACTCATTTCAACACATTGGTTCTACTGGTTTAGGGTGCGTCAGCTCTCCACAGTATTTCTAAGCCAAGCCAAAAATGTAAAATAAATGGGTGTTAAATATTTCTGTGGGCATCATGAATTAAGCTAACATGAAGGTTGCTTAACTTCTGAATGACAACTTCCATGAAGGTTTTAATGTGTTTTAACAGATAAAATTCAAATTCACACTCTTAACTTGATTTGACTGCCTATGTAGAAAACCACTCTCACAATGACAAGCAGTAAAATTAAGAAAAATTTTTTTTTTAACAAACCTGAGTGAAATCACCAGGCTGATGGTCCCGACTGTTAAGAACACTCATTACTGTGAGATTAAGCAGATAGAATTTGAGCAAAGAGGAAGCAAATATAGGAAGAAGCAAGGTGCTTATGAATGTAATAAAACTTTGCTGGCACATACATCATCATTTCCCGTCTGGGTATAATAAAGGAATAATAATTCTTTTCCATTATTACTAAGACCTTGATGTTTTTATAAAATACTGCACGCAATAGTATCTTATGTAGAATCACTGTTTGTAATTGAACTGGAGCTGTCAAATCAAACGCACGAAGGACTTGGATCTGGTGAATTCCAGTATATGCCTGACCTAAAGGAGTAATTTATCGTTCATCCAGATAAATGTCTGTGGCCTGATTCGTCACACATGCGCATTTTGCAAATAGATGCCTGCAACATGCTACCGAGGTATCACAGCATGCTGTCTGTGTGGCTGGCTGTTGTGACTTTTCAATTGCCTGTGGCTGTAAACATTATTGCCTGCCCTTTAATCCCTAGGCCAATAGTTCTTGTCCCATGGTTTGTATATAATATTTTCTTCTACTTGTGGACTTAGCACAGTTTTATTATAAGGTGTGGATGTGGTTTGTTTGGGTCTGTGACTTTATAGACAAAGGTTCTAGTCCTAGTTATGCCAAAAATCAGTGTATGCAATTCGATGGTATCACAAGTCAGGCCAAAAGTTACTATTGATCAGTCTCAAGGGCTAAGATGGAGAAACACTGATGTCTTCTGAACGATGTGACATTTGAACCTGAGGGCACCTAACTACCAGATCAGTGTACCCTTTGTGGACTACACAGTACCTGAGCGGGAAAGAACCTTTGCTTTCTGCAGGGCTTGATTTGGTAGTGCGATGGAAAAGGAAGTATGATTGGGCTAAAATGTGCAGCTTTGTGCAAAATTGTGTCCTGTGCCATTTCCTTTGAAACTAGAGTTTGGTAACTACTCCATGTTTGTTGCTCTTACTTGTGTCAGTCAAATACTCTAGAAGTCAAACTAGACATCTGTTAAATGAGCTATGAAAAAGTACCTGAGGATTGGAGAAGGTCAAAGGCTGTTGTAATGGGGGAGCCAGAGTGCATGCGCAAACCAAATCCACCCAGCGCTTTTTATTCCTATCAAAGAGAAATGTGAAAATGTATTTCTTTTTGCTTATCTTCTTAATTCTGCGATCCACTATCCTAAATCTTATGCTTTTTAAAAATGGCACAAAATGTTTTACTAGCTAGGTGGAGAGAGAGTTAATTTCACCTGTTTGGTCTGTTTTAGCTAAAGTAGGAGGGATAATGCATCCTAGCTTTGGTATCTTTTGGGTGAAAAATATTGCATCATTATGAAAGGATGGTGCCCAGATGAAGTTTCTCAAAGAATCTAACTGAAGTTGACTGTCCCCTTATTATTTTGTTAGTATATGCCCAAGTATATGGACTTTTTACATGCAAAAAACCTGAGGCAGGACCAAACAGCTGTGGGAACAACTAATCCAAGTTGGATCTGTGTTCCCACTGAAAGTAATAATGTGGCTGCTTACAGGAACTGTCCCCATGGCTTGTTTCCTTAAGATCCCTGGAGACTAGCAATGTGGGTGGAGTGCACAGGACATGAAGTAAAAATATTGTGAGATAAACCTGTCCAAAAAGGAGTCTAATCTCCAAGGAAGACAATGGTTATCATATAGCCATGGGCTACTCATTAACTCAGGGTTTCTAAAACAAATATTATTCTAGAGTGACAGCCAGCTACTAACATGCAACTGTTACTTACTTTTTAATCTCACTTTGGATTTGCTTCTGTGTGCCAATTTTTTGCAGTTTAGTAGTAAAATGACAATGCGAGTATCACAGCAGGCCCTGTCTCAGACCTCCAAAGAAAGAATGAATTCTCCTATACTGTCTTGTTACAAAATCAAATCCAGAAGAACTTCAGATTAACTAGGTTTCAATAAATACTTGTTCTGCTTCATTATGTGGAAAAGCAACAGTAAGTTAAAAAATGGGGAGAGAATAAGGCAAAAGTGGGTTTAAAGACAAATGACTTGCCAGCATACTTCCACAATAAAGAACAATTTTGGCATCTTGCATAACAATAGAAGGTTAGAATACTAATAAATAGGAAGAACTTTTGTATACAGCCCATAGTAGAGCTAATTGTATGATTCACTAAGGTAAATAATACAGTTCTGTAAAGTTTAACCATCTTAGCAAGAGTACTAGCTAGGATAATACTGGTTTTCAGTCCATGCATCAAAGCTGAGCAGTCAGAGCCAGAAAGACATTTCTCTTGGGATATGATGCTGGGCAATTAGTGGCATTTCCAGAGATCTGTGGAGTCTTCTGAATCGCTTCAGTGTTGGCCATTGTCAGATACGGAATAGTGGGCTTGGTAGGCTGTTGTTTTGCATTATGCATGGTCCTATGATGCAGAGGTAGATACCCAGAATGTATTTACATAACAGCACGGTAAACCTTAATCTTTTCTTCTCTTTGCAAATACCTCCCCTTTCAACGTACAGGGAGTTAAAATACTTCATAAAAATCTGATTGTTATAGAAGGACAAAAATATAACTCCCTTCTAAAATAACTTTTGTAACACTCATTTCCAATATCTGTTTTTTCTTACAAAAGTACCAAATGTATTAGTTGGTGATTCTATTTTAAGTTTGGAAAACTTTAGAAGTACTAATGGAATGCTTTTTCTCCTGATTTTTAACTCAGGGCTGTTTGTGCATTTGCACCTCCGTGATGTGTCTTGAAAGATTAAGAAATTGATATCTCTTCTTCCTTGTTTTAAATTAATACTTTTTGGACTAATGTCAACTTCTTTCAATTTATTATTCATGAAGTCAGCTGTCTTGTTAGCATATTTCATTCTTACATTTGTTCAGAGGCCCTGAATTACAGCATCTGGTTCCTAAGGATGATGACATCACTCTTTTTTTTTTTCCTGGTATTTACTGTTCCCTATTGTTGAAATGTCACCTTTGGGACTGTGACTGTCATTAGACATATGTTAAGCCTTGTAATAACTTTTAATGATATTGATAATGCACTGATAATGAGGGAAAAAGACGAAATTGGTTCTTGGGGGAGAAGATTTGAAATTCCATGGAATTAAAAGTATCCCAGGATGTTAATATTGAATCACGGTGGTGCTCCTCCTTTGTTACTAGTTTTCTAGAGTTGAAAATACACTAGCTTTTTTCTTCCTTCCCAGAAAGAAGTAAGAATTAAGATGGAGTCTATTTTGACATTGGCAAGAATAGAATGTAAATTTGGAAATAAGACCGCTTGATTATATATATGAGTTGTATTATTGATCTGCTGTTTTTCTGATCTGTACTTGCTTATTTTATTGTATTATAACTCTTTCTCAAAAACAAGCGTCTACTTGGATTGGGGATGTGTTTTCAGAGATGACAGATGGTACATTGGCCATGGTCTTCTTGAATCTGCAGTGCTTCCTGAACAGTTTAAATACTTCAAACTTGCATAGTCCTCTTGGCTATTCTAAGCTGAAGCTTTATTAAAACTTTTGTCACAATCTGAAGGGGTGGTTTCAGTCTATGGTAATTTATTGTGATTTTTTTTTTTTTATTTAAAAAAACCCAATTCCAGTATAATGTTAATGTTTAAGCACAGTTTTCTAATTATAATCCTTTGGTAGGAATTACTTTAGCATCTGGAAATATGAAACAAAAAGATCATGGGTTGTAGGTGCTTTCACTAAATGTAATTGCCACTTAAAATTATGTAAGTGCTAAAGTGAATTTTCTTTCCCCCAGAATGCTAATGGTGAAGATCCTTGATAGAAAAGAATAATGATTACTTTTTTTGTCTCATTAGGCCGGTGCTTTACTTGTTAGTGGTTTTTGTTTTGGGGTTGTTTTTTTGCATATGCACAAGAGAGGTCTCAGCATGTGGTCTAAATACACTTAACATTTTTAAAGTTTTACGGTTAGTAACATGCTAGCTCAGTAATCCTAGCTTTATTTTATTTGTCTAGTATAAATACAGGGGAAGAGGCTTGATCACGAGACATATATATAGAATCTAAGTATGTAGACAAAGAAAATATGATTCTGTTTGGTACTGCAAGGAGTAATATATGACCAAGCCAGTTCAAACAGCTAGATCAGTTGAATGCTACCTCTGATTTGTTTGTATCGTGCTGATAATAAATCAGGTTTGTGTAGTGACTGGAAATGACCTTTTTATATTCCTTGGAACTGTTTTCACTTTAGGCTTTTGAAAACCCACTGCTCTTCCCTGGCTTTGTTCTCTAGTAGGTGTTAAATCAAACAAAATTGTTACAAATTGTTACAATTGTTACAAAACCATTGTGTACACATTATTGTCCATGTAGATTTTTATGAGAATTTGTATTGGTTTAGCTAACTCAGTGCAAAAGATAGTTAAGTATGGCAGCGTCCAACTTTGAGTCTTGTACCTCGGCTCTTCCCAGTGAGATTCCATTTCCTTAAAAATACAGTAGAACTTGACTTGTTCAGGTATGAAGTGCTTTATTATCTAAAGGCTGACCTCATATATGCCAAGAGAGCAAATGAGGCTGTAGCAGCTCTTAGGAGCCTTTTATTATTAAAAGTTGTGCAGATTTTATAAATGCTGTGTCTCCTTCATCCTTTTTCCTCTGGAAGGTATACCTTTTACCAAAACAAGTCAATGAAGAAGTTGCTGATACATTCTTTGGATAATACTGAAAATAGTTCACATATAGGAGTGGAAGGGAAACAAAGAAATGTTAAAAGTACGGTGCCTGCTTCCTCAGATGCACAGTGACAGCAACATCTTTATAACCTCCATGACAGACTTCAGTATGATACTTCTTGTCAAAATAAAAGCTATCTGGATTTTTAGCTTGGTTGTGTCAAAGCAGGAGATACCCTTTTTGTAGGGGAGAACTATCACTTTCTATTGCTCCAATTTCTCCCTCCAGTAAGTTTACCGAGGACAGCATTTTTCTTGCTACACCTTGCAATATTAAAAACCAGAACTGATGTATGCATGAACTAGGAATGTTTCTGAAGACTGATTATCTTACGAAAACAAGTAATGACGTTGGTATTTTATGTTGATCTGCGTTAGACTAGAGCTGTGAGTGTTCTCAGTGTTTTAGGTGCTGCAATAAATAAATTTGTGTTCAAAATTGGAATGATTGTCCACTTGCCACAGTTGCCTCTGCTTGCTTTATTTATCATTACTGTAGCTATGAGGGAGATATTTTTACCCAGTATCTGACAAGTGAATACAAATTTCCTTCTTGTGTGTCATTGTCATAGCTTCTTTGTCATAGCTTGATATTACGAGAACAAAAGAAAGCTAGGGACCCTAGTGAGAATGTTAGAAAGGGATTAACAGAGCCTTGTAGCTATGGAGTTAAGCTGGGCTTCTGTTTTCACTGCCAATGACATCTTGATTTATGCATACTGGGGATGTTTTTAAACACAGAAGCAATAGGAAATAAGACAGTTTGCTTCTAGCCTGTTTCCTGCAGGGCTTCTTGGCTTTGCCTTCTGGTTAGACAACAGCATTCGAAGCATAATCTTGTTGTTCCATCCTCTTATTGCTGTTTATTTGTTTTGCCGGTTATGCAAAGCTCCGGGCTTCAATCCATTCTCCCCTTGCCCAAATCTTCCTTGAAGACGTAAGTTGGGAATGTGCACGCAAAAAATCTCTTGTGCACATCCTGTTTTCAAATTGTGTTATTTCCTTCAGTCTTGTGCTCCTACTGAGAATGTGGCTTGAAGGATGTCTTGTGCTTGCATTTGACAAAGTTGGTGAATGCTAAGGATAGAAGTGCATATATTCATAAATGGTGTAAGAGTTGAACAACTAGGAAGGTTCTTTTAACTAATGGATGGATTTGTAGCTTTTTTAGAAGTATTTTGTGATGGTACAGACGTCTAAATTGTGGTTCAGTTTGGTTTTTTTTTTCCCCTCACGGTAAGAAAAAAGTAGTCTGGTAGCAGGTTGAATGACGCTGTCATTATGGAACAGTGTAACCACAGATGAACTTGCACAAATATTGAAAGCAGCAGCCTGGAACAGAAATATAAACTTCTCTCTTCTTACTGCTTCGTTTATTTCAAATGTGCAGATTGCTGGGGTAAGCAAGCCTGCAAAGTTGAGATGGGTTATCTGTAACGTAAGCGTTAACTACTGTGAAAACAAGCCTTCTTCCATTACCAAGCACTTCTGAGTGGCCTGTTGCTGGTCACTTGCTAAAAGGTGATGTAATTTGCAATTCTAATAGTGTAGCAGCCTATTCCTGCCATGCTGAAATACTTTTGAGTATTTCAACATATGCTCACAAGAAATATATTCATATGGTCTTGCTTATGGGTTTAATACAAAAGCAGAACGATTAATGGAAACTAACTATTACAAAAGGAGGAGCTTTTAGAATGTATCAAAGGAGTTTTACTAGGAAGATGGCTGGTATTAACCTCTAGCCCTGTCTCAGTGGGCTTTGGTATTAAATTGCTAATACAAGGTACTGATTAGGATCTTCCCATTCGGTGAAATCGTATTGCTTCATCTTCTTTTGTAGGCTACTGTAAAACCACCTCTTAACCTAATGTAGTTACAGTGTTGATAAAAAGTAAAATGTGCCTTCATCTATGTAAAAAAAGCGTATGGGTGTAGAAGCTGTCCTGGTCCTTTAAGTCCTCTGAACCAGTAAGACTTTTTTGCTACAGATAAAGACAAGACAGCCATAATACTACAGTATGGATTTCATCATTCAGCCTTCCTATGGTATTTAAGTCACTGATTTCTAACACTGTGCCTAGAATTTGTACTGTATCACCTAGAAGCTGTGGTACCTCTTGGTTTTGAGCTACGCTAAAATCAGATAAGTTTTTATTTCAACAGGGTTTGAGGCTGGACGTACCGAATGAAATGACAAATTTGTAACATGTAGTTGTGTGGTTAATTTTCTTTTTTTTTTCCCCTATTAGAATTTCTCGCCCCTATTTCTCCTATTGCGAATATTTTGCATCATTATACAGGAGAAATGGTGCTAATGTTTGTTTTGTCATATAACGAATAAATCTGGCTTGGAAAATTCCTCTCCCTAATTCCTATCTTTAAAGTCTTTGTTATGGTTCTAATTAGTAGGTATTAGCATATGTATCAAAATGCAGAATGTGCAAGTACTATTTGGAAAATTAACTGCTAGGTTTAGCTCATCATTTTGTATCATTTGGGTTTATTTTGAACAAAACATTAGCACGCTGAAGTATGAAAACTATAAAATTATGGCATAAAATCAACATCAATAAAAATCTGCCTTATACACAGCTTTTCCTCTCCTAGTATCCAAGCAGCTGGGCAAAAAAAAGCAATATAACAGATGTGTTGCTATTCTTCATGACTGAGACTGGAGAAGGTAAATGTGGAATTATCAATGTGGCGTTGAAAATGTAAAAACATTGAAGTGCTTTTATAGTATTGAGAAGGAGGAAATGGGGTGGATCGCTTTGAGGAGGAGGAGAATTTTCCTCTTGAGGCAAAACAAGCACGTATTTGTTTTGCCAGTTGCAGAGATGTGCCACCCAACATAAATGTTGGTACCACTATATCTGTAATAACCACAACCATAGGACTAGAAGAGCAGGCCTCAAAACCCCAGTGAGCTCTGGCTACATTTAGGAGTTGTGCCCAATCACTTGTACTGTGATCCTTCCTCTGCTTTTAAAAACTTCTCTTCTGGAGAAGGCGAGAAGAGAGGTATTGACTGCTGTGGAACTCCTTAATTTTGTTAGACTTGGCATAAATATGTTATGTTTGGTACTTTGTTGTGCTCACTACGTGCTACATTTCTTGATTTTTTTTTAATATAATTTATTTCCTAATACATATACTTTACTTTCTAGCAACAACTGAGGGATATATAAAGGCAACATTGAAGACTTTTCTGTGGGGCTGACCTTTAAATATACAGATTTACAAGGAGTAACAAGTCTTTATAAAAAGCACCACAGTATCTTATAACAAAAATCTTGGTATCAAACAAAGACAATGTATCTTATGCCATAGTTCCCTGAGCACTTTGGGCTAACTGGACTGCCATGAGAAGTGGTCTCTTCTCACTACTCCAGCTGTTCGTTCCCCTCTCTTTGCCAGCTCAAGTGCTTGAGGGATCTCCTTAGGAATTGGATCCTGCTAGTGAAGCAGGTTAAAACTCATGGAAAGAAAACAGTATTTCTGTTTACTTGGGAGCAGCAGTTCCTGATCCAATTCACTGTACTACTGCGCAAATACCTCTGCATGGGAGAGCTGCAGAGGGAAGATTGAGAGACCAGGAACAATGGAGAGGGAGTGGGATCAACTCTAATGGTGGTAGTGACAATTTGCTGACTGTGTATTTGTGGAACTGTGACATTAGGTGCTATGGTCTCTCTCAGAAACTCGTTATGTACTAGACAAGATGAAACAATTTTTTTCTATAAACAGGCTAAAATAATCCATTTTCAATTAAGTGATATGTCCTCTGAGAAATAAGTAATTGTTCAAATGTCTGTGAAGTTGTTCCTCTTGTTTGCTACAACTGTGGATCCAGAAATGTCACTATGACAGAATATGATTCTGTTTGGAGGAAGTAAAGTAACTTCAAATCTGATGACCAAGTGTAGTCTGTCAGGATGGCAAAATCAGGCTGCCCTGGTAAACAGAAGAGTAGAAGGGCCAGGGCAATTACAGAAACAAGCTGCATGTCAGCTTGCCAGGTATCCTGTTTAAGTGCTGCAGATCTTGTGAGGGTTTGTGGTGATGGTTTGTACACACGTGTGACTTTTTTTTTTTGGGGGGGAAATGCTAATTAGGTTGATATGTTTTAACAATTTACATAAACTACATTTATGTAAAGCATACTTTACATGAATGTAGTTTTTAGCTGAGCCTTTCTAACTTGATTATCATTGTTGGAAGAATAGTTTGTACATCAGCTTATTTTCTGCTAAAATTAGACTAGCTCTCTTTTATATTCAAGTTGCTTTGCTACAGGAAAGTGAATGCAAATCAGACTCATTCTGTATCGTTTCTTTTGTGTTCTGTCATCCTCTATGGTAATAGCCAGGAAAAATCTCAACTTCAAGTTATGTCTGTCTTTTGCTAGTTTTTCCTGCTGACCTAACACTCCCTAGCTGGGATGCTGTGTATCCTGGGGACGGGAATGGATTCCCTTTGTGGGTAGTCAGATGTAATCTCTTGGTAAAGAACTGACTTCGATAAAACACATTGTCTGTTGCTGGATGCAGCTGTTATGTATGAAATCCTTTTTATTGAATATGCGATTATAGAAGAATAATGATAAACGTCCTCCCTCTCTTAGTGCCACAGATGGCAAACTCGTGCTGGTCAGGGGACCAAAGAGAAGTTAGGAAGTAGGATGTGCATCACGCACACTGCCTATTGCCACATGCTCCCAGCCAGGTATTTTGTGATGTGAAAATCCAGCATGTGACTTACAAAACAAAAATACACTTTAATATGAAATGACATGAAATTCTCGACTAAAATTATAACAGAAAGTTCTTAATTTGCTTTCTTTGCAAATTGTACTTTGTTTTGTGTGTGACTCACTGAAGATGACTGTAATTTTGTTCAACCTGGAGTTACCTAGCTGCTGTTGAGAGTATATTAATTCTTGTGACTCAGTTCACTATTAACGTTTCTGATTTTGTGCACTTTTTTCCAGTAATATTTTTGCTTCCAGGATGCAAGGGGTAGTGTGTCAATACACTTGTTACAGGACCAAGCATGCTGTGCTCAGATGCAGTGCTTTAGAGGTCTCCAATGTATTGTGAAATGCAGCCATGTAGGTTTATCAGGAGCAGCTGTTTTTGTTCTGTGGACGGATCCATCTGGGGCAGAGGGGGGAGAGAGCGCTGGTGGCTTTTAGAGATTAGCTGGTGACAGTTTTGCTTGGGAAGTGTACCAAGTTTTAGCAGAGCTACTGTAACAGAGATAGGAGGTGAAAAGGGACGATGAAAAAACCACAAGCTCTACTAATCTTTTTGTGTCAGAAGAAGCCTTCAGGATTTGGTTATCTGCATGTGGGTCTAATTGCAGCCTTGATTAGGGGAGTGCCTAACACTTCCTACTTCAGTAAAGATCTGGCTGAGCTGCTACAGACGGCATTTGGACATACAAGGCCTAGATGAGGAGTCAGAGCAGCTGTGTCCTTGTGCAGGCGAGAGGGAGGCTGTCCGCTTTATTGGATTACCTCTTGTCAGATCATGGCAATGCATGCTTAAATCCCTCAGGATAGGGAGGGAGTGTTGAAGAAGGGATGGCTTATTTTAGGTAAACTGATTTAGACAGCAGTCCATTTTCTCGTTCGCTTTCTGCTGAGAAATGTGGGAACATTTCACGAAAGGGTAACGCTCAGTCTTCGAAATGTTCACATCTGGTGTTGTATTTTGTGGGCAGAAGCTGCGTGGCAGGTATGAGCTGGGCAGAGAGCCCACAGCAGCTTGATTAGTGTGCCTTTTGTTTAACTTCAGGAAGTGGTGAGTGAGTGCTTGCTTTTAATGCTGTTCCTACTCTCCTACTTCTTTCTCCTCTCATCCCTTTTCCTAAGCTTATGCTGGCTAAGGGTTAACAGTAAGCAGTCGTTCAGCTTACTTCTTCCTTTTGTATTAAAGGGTAACTGTGAACTCTTTCCATCGTGAAAGAGCACTGAAAGATTTCTGGGTTTAATTCTTGGCTGCTGGAACGTCGTGTATTTGGAGAAAGTGATATGGGTCTTGTGGGATCTTCAGTGCTCTTGTAGTGTATTATAGAGTTATTACTATGCTCAGATCTTCTGTCAGTTTCAATATCTGAAGCAAATGCTTTGCTCTCCAACTGAGCAGAAGGGACTTGAGAATAATGCCTTTCAAACAAGTACTGTATTTTGGTTGACTATCTTTATCTTGGAAGGGACAGTCTTGCTCCTGCATGTCAGAGTGTAGTTCTGTACTCTCGTGGTGTGCTTGGAGAACTTATAGTTTACTACACAGGAATGGATTCCTCTTTCTCGGAGAGGAAGGTCTCCTTGTCCTTTGCAGCTTAGACCCTGCCAATATTGCACTGGTTGATCTGAGTTTGGGACCGTAAGTTAGACATGAGAGGCAAGTCAGCAAATACAACCTCTTCAGAGGAAAACATGCAATGTTTGAATTGCAGAATATACATAGAACAACTCTGTGTTGTAAATGAGTAAGAACTTGTCCTGTGCATATACTCTATAGGGCCGTGACAGTCAACTTGGTGTCCAGAGTTTTGCAAGTGATACAGCTGGAGTTCTTAACCTCATCCTTTAAGCATAATGGGTGCTTTCTTGAAAATGCTTTTAAGTAGCATTTTTGACTCCCTCAGAGCACAGTCATACAAAAAGGCTGATTTAGGCTGTGGTGCCACTGAGGAAAAGGAGGATGGGATTTTCCTGAATCTGTTCTGCCACTAGCAGAATATTGCTGCTCGGTGCTGCACCAACAATTTGTGTCTGCACTCGGTGAGTGGGGAACAAGAATATTGTGGGATGAGGGAGAGAGTTAATGGAGGGCAATGAGATACAGGCATGCCTTTTAGTGTTGATAACAACAAACTGATCGTCATTTGTAGAAAGTGGCAATTAATAAATCAGCTATGACTGAATAGTCCCAGATATAAACATAAAACTATAAAGTTTTGGAAGCTGTTCAGGAGGGGTTTGTAGAAGATCACTAAATGAAGAGACTGATAGCACTTGGGTGATTCTTTAACAAAAAACTTAATCGAAAAATTTGGAAGAAATATTTTGAACGAGTGATCTGTGTGGATTTGAGCACTTAGGAGAGCTGTGCTATATCCAGCTCTCACCTGTTTCCTAAAATCAAGGCTTATAAAGTCCTGTAGTTGAATTGTAAACTTTACAGGTTTTTTTTCCCTCCTCGCAGTGACCAGTCTGTCCCAACCCATGACATGTGCCCTACTCAGTGTAATTGGGAACATTTTACAATGGTAATGAACTTGGCAAGAGAAGAGCCCCTTTGCCTGCTGCCAGAGTAAAGCAAATAAACAAATAAAGAAAACAAAAGAAGATCCCTCCCTGTCCCCTCGGCGGGTTGCAGGAGCGGCTGGCACCGCTGGCCATGCTGGCGGAAGGGTGGAATGTCCTGCCGTGCATTCCACGCAGATGGCCTGGACCCTGGCCACCCCAGCAGAGCAGAAAATACCATGCTCTGAGCCTTGCCACTTGTGATTTAATTGGAACCGAAGCTAACTTTAAAAAAACAGTGCATCATCAATTAAAACTGTTTTTCTGTGTTTCCAGAAATTACACAATGGTTTAGGTCTCCTCATTTGCTCAGGAGAAGCAGAATTCTTCCATCAGACAAACAAACGTTAGTGGGATCTTCATCTTAAGGATAACATCTTTCCTTTTTGGGGCACCTTTCCACTAAGAAAGTCCCAGTATCCCCATCTGAAGAGAGCACAGGCATCACCTGAAGAGAACAATTTTTCTGTAGTCACCTCTTCTGATTCTCAGCAAAATATTGGCCTTTCTGCTTTCAAGAATGGTGAAATAATGCTTCCCATGTAGCAAATACCGGTGCTGTTGCTCAGGAGCATTTGGGACAACTAGTTGTACTTCCAGACTGATTTATACATATAATCGTGATGATCAATACTAACTCCTGATAAAACAAAAGTTAATAAACCTTGTAGTACTCTTAAGAAACTTGCACTCACAAATTCTGAACCGGTGTTGTGTTTTTTATGTATTAAGATTGACTGTGTAAGAAATGTGCTGGTTCTTGCAAGACCAGGTACTCATTTGAGGTTATCTTGCATTTTGCTGTCTGTAGCACTGAGTACAATAACAGCTTCTTACCATTAATCAAATCTGCCGGTAGCATGAGAGAGGAATGGCGCTGTTTTCCTGTAGCTTACGTATTGTTTGATCAGTCACCATTAGGGAAGCAAAACACCGTAACCTTAATTGAAAGATACAATAATGATGCTTTGTAGTTATTTAGCAGGCAAAATCTGACACCATTAAGGAAGTAGAACACCCTGTCCTTAATTGAAGGATATGATAATGATGCTTTGTAGCCATTTAGTAGGCAAAATCTGTGATTAGTGTCACGTATTGTTTTAGAATCTGGAGAAGGACTAGCTAATGTTTGTGGCATGAAATAATTTTAGGAATAACATGGAAAATTACTTCACCTAATTCTACAGTGCAATCTTTACACTGTGAAGTGCAGGCTGGTAGTTCAGTGCTTCCTGATGTTTGGTAAGAAATTGTTCCTCACAACTGATGGAAGGCTAAAAGCTGGGGTATGGCTTCCACCAAGCGTTTAATGACTGGGACAACAGTGCTGTTCAGGAAGCTAAGTTCAAGTACTCTGTTTCCAGCAAAATATTTCAAGAATGCTATGCAAATCCATATATTACAATAACAAAGCACAAATCAGATTGTCTTGCTAGAGGGCAATGGCAGTTGAAGGTCAATGGTACCTAGACAGCCACTGAAAGCCTTGTGGTGCACCCAGTGTGCTGGTACGTACAGTCTGCATGTCCCCAGTGCAAGAATGCAGAGGGAAAGGTGAAACTTGCCAATATTCTTTGGCTTGCAAGATTGCACTGTGGCCTGATGTATTGGTTCATAGGGACTGTGCAGCTATGAAAGAACATAACTGTCAGCTGGAGGTATTTCCTTGTGATGAAAACAGCCAGCAACTGTTGGATGGGTGTCTTTTGTTGCCCTATCAGAGTTTGATCCAAGTTTGAGTATCACAACATGAAACTGTTTGAAAGCTTTGTGTTTCACTGGGGCATTTTTATGTGCAGGTGGTAGTTACTGCTCTATTATTTTCACACACTGAAAATAAAAATGCAAAAAACCAGCTCCAAACCCAGCGGTACACTATACGATTTGGTGTGTTGCTTTTCCAATACTTGTAGTTCAACCTGCAGCTCTTAAATTCTTACCGATAACATTACAAACCTCCACAAGACTAACTGTTGTACAGATCAGTTTGCTTCGCTTTTACATAGATGTGGTTTAATCGTACAAGTTTCATGCTAATGTTGGCTATGGCTATGCGAGGCCTCTAATTTACTATGAAATGTTTTTTCCTCAGTTTAATGTTGCTTTCAGATACTAACAAGAGGACAAATTACTTGCAGTGCCAGTTAAATGTGTATTTGGCTGCCTGATGAAAAAAATGTCTTTTTCATTTTTTTTTTCTTCTGTGTATATTTCATAATGTCTGTTCTAAAATGTCCAAAGGCAATTACCAAAAACAAATAAATGCTGAATAATTATAAGAAAAATGTACTGCCTGGAGCCGCTTACTCTAATATCACCTTCCTGCTAATTACAATTAGAGGAAAAAAATTACATTAGTCACTTGAAAAGGGCAGCAATCCCTGTTTTAACAAGACATGTAGCTTTTTTCGCTGTTCTCAGCGTCCCTTTGCCTGCTCGGTCAAGCTCTGGAGAGAAACCTGAAAGTACACTGTGCAGTGTGTTGTGAATTGCTGTTTTTTCATTAGCCAGGATTTATAATTATGGTGCTGTGAATTCTGTTAACTAAGGAATTTTGGGTTCTGTTCAGTTTAGCTATTCTTCTTGATGATGAATCAGTTTATTTCTTGCCTGAGTTGCTTGTGGGAACATCTGTGCACCTACGCCACCAAGGCCCTCCAGGAAAACTAGTCTCTGAGCTCTCTTCTCTGGGCACAACCTGATGGCTGTAGGCACGATAGCTGACAGCTTCAGACTGGGATGACACTCACTGAGCAGGCTTCACCCAGCAGGCCACGGAAGGCCAGTGGTAGTGGGACTGTCTGATTGCTTCAAGGGTATCCTCAAGGAGTAGAGATTTTTTCAGCTTTTTGTGTGACAATTTAGTGTTAGCTGGTATTTTTCAGGGTAAAAGAAACAGAGAAACATACTATCCGTAAATGCAAATGTAACAACAGCAATGCAGCAGTTACTAGGAAAGAGCAGCATCCCTATGAGGACATGTGATACTCCATTCAGTTAAGGTCTGGGAGGTGTTTGTGTACAAGTGTGCGTATGTATTTGAGAGAACATAGGCTGCTCCAAAATATGCCATAGTTTTCAATAATGTCCTGCATAATAAAGTTTGCCAGTTCATTTTCTTGATAAACTATGATCTAAGTTCTTGAAATAACTTTTCGTGTGAATAAATGAAAGAGGAAGTATTTTGCAACAGTATTTTCATCAGGATTTTGTTATCAAAATGTGTAAAATAAGAAGTAACAAAGGAACCTCAAATATGAAAAGTTTGGGTTTGACTTTTTTTAGTTCTTAAGTGCAGGTTCCGTCTTTCAACCCTGTTCTTAAATAACTAAAAATAGGAAAAAAAAACCCAACCAACCCCCAAAACTGAGAAATAGTTCATATTCAAAACATACACAGAATCCAAAGACATTTCCAAAGCTGCTAGGTCCTCAGATAAAGAAATGAGAAGGTGAGACATGGAGTAATATTGCTAAAAGAGAGGAGGATGGCTTTTTTTTTTCCCCGGCACAGCAGCATAGCCCAGCTACTCAGTTGCCTTTTAGATACTGTAATGCATCAGGGCCAGAGAGCACTGTGAACAAGAAATAGGGATTTGCAGAGTAGGAAACGTATGCAGGCAAGACTCCAGCAACCTGTGGCATATCTGTTGTTCGGGAAATAATGAATAAGAAAAAGTAATGAAGTGTTTTGTAGAATGTTGGATAGTATTTAACTTCTTTTTCAGCATAATTAAAAAAACCCAACAAACGTTTGTGTTCCTGGAAGAGACTGGAAGACTCTAAGAGATCTGGATTTTTATTTTTAATTTGGCCATTAGCATACTAGGTGACTTCAGACACGTCCCTCCAGTTCCTTTTTGTCTTTCATTTCCCATCTCTAAAATGGTTAACTCCCAGGTAAGTCATTGAGATCTGCTGATAAAATTAATTTTAAAAGACTTGGATATGGTTATATCCTTGAGATATTTAGTCTGCATCTTATGAAGTTGGTAAGAGGGCTGGAACGTTGGTAGGTGTGATAAATACCTAGACAGGCAGGGGGACAAATGAGTTTTTTTTTTTTTTTTTTTTTCCCTCCAGGATGACCTGTATTAACACAGACTGTGGTACCAGAAAATGCAGCACACTTTTAATGTTAGGAAAATGATGCCACCAGTAACTTCAGACTGTGATTGAATTTCGTACGTCTCTTCCCTCCCCAGTGTAAGACTGGGCTACATAGGTTGCAGTTTATTTTCAATGGGTTGGTATGGATATAGTTATCTATATGAGTTTTGCTCTCACCTCTTGATTTTGGAGAAACTTTGTGGGTGTTTGTTCTGCAGTGATTGCTAGCATGCCTAAGTGATGGTCAATAACCTACATTTACTGTTGTAGCAGCACTGTTATAGGCCTGAAAAAGGAGCAGTAGTCAGAAGAATAACTTAGTTTTCAGCTGCTAGAAAGAATCTTGCAAATCATATGAAAAGTATGTTTTAAAAATGGCTATCCTGTGTACATTTTGTACTCTTCTGTCTAAAAGGGAAGTTTTTGCTTGGGTAGTAGCCTAATTTGCAGAAGCAATATTGTACACAGTAGTGAAGAATCCAAGCACTCTTGGGTTCCAGCTAAAGGGAAAAATTAACAGCAAACCATTTGAAGAAACAAGCTGAAAATTCTATACTGTACAGATGTATTTATGTGGGTTTCTAGAAAACTATAAATTGAATCTTTTCCCTGAAATAGCAAAAATCTGACTTTTTTCCTAAGCCATGCTGTCAAAAATGCTTATATTTTGATTAACTCGATAATAAGAAATAACTGTACTATTGTACGTCACGAAATAAGTGATAGTGGGGATTATTTTTTGAAACATAATGATTTCAATTCAGCTTGGCTTGTTTATACATTTTAAAAAAGTAAGCAAGAGTTGGCAATAGAAGTACTGTTGTATTTTGTTTCTAAGTTATCTGTGAAACACTACCAGGAATTTAAGATACATCTGGCATTACAATAAGCTGAATGAGTTCTGGCAGCATTTACAGTTGGAAGCTCTAAACAGTGTTTTGAGTACTTCACTTTTCAGTGTAGATAAATCTCCTCCTTGCACCACATTTTCAACGGAGCCTCTGAAAAAGGCACTGATGCAGCAGGTTTGTCAGAGGCTTACTTTACCATCCTGGATGGTTTTTCTTTTGCCTAGAATATCTCCAGGCCTGAGTCAGAGGGAAGGAAATGTGACACTCTCAGGTCCTGTGGCTTCAGTTCAGATTTCAATCTACGTTGTTGCTCAGGCTTTGAGTTTTCTGTTGTTGCTTTACTAGTAACATGATAACTATGAAGACATTTTTCACTAATAATTTTTCCACAGTGGTGTGGGACATGCTTGTCTGACAAGAGGCGTATAACAGCAAACACCATATTTAAAATTAGTTTAAGTCACTTGTGTTTAGTTATCTTTGTAAAATGTAGTACCCTGATTTTCATTAAAAAAATGTCTCCATCCTCACTATCGTTTTAAATCTGTAATGCATTTCCCTGTTAGATAATACATGATTTAAATGTACTGTACATGACTCAGGGTTTTCAAGGGCTATTTCCCTCTGCGGTGGACTACTGCGTCTTCGCATTTTTTGCAGTCCCTGAGAAGGTAATTCTTTGAAAGATTCCAGTATCTAAAGAAGTGGTTTTCTTCACAAAGGAAAGTGATTTCAGGCTGGGAGCTTTCTTTAAGAGGAAAACTGCCACTAATATCAAGGATCTGAAATATTCATTCATCTCTTCCTGACCTATAGATGAGTTATGTTTCAGTTTTTTAATTTAAAGCCATCTTTCTGCTTATCAGGTAAGAATACCACCTGATGTATGAGGTGCATCTTACTAGACTGTGAGATTTCTGTGAGAGAATGGAGACCTTTATGAAGGGGAAACTCTTCTCTCGCCTTTTGCTTTGCTACTGCCCTGTCTTTAAGCTGCTGCCCTAAATTGACAGCTATGCAGAGCTGTATAGCTTCTTAAGCTTAGCAAGTTATAAATGGTATTCCTTATAACGACCTTGGGAGGTGAATATTGTGTTTCCCAGGCATACATAGAGAAGATGGAGGGTGTTGTGCTTTGGGTCTCTTAGTGACACATTTCCAAAGGAACATTGTGCAGCCTCAAGCAAATCAAGAAGATGCATGTTTACGTGAAGGATGCTGCTGCTTCTATTGCAAGTATAATTCTGGAAGTGTAATGAGAATGAGAGGAAGTGGAGGACTTCCTGCATTAGGTTTTGTGGCTGTGTGAAGGGGCTCTCTAAATTGCAGCTGTGTTGCACAACTGATAAAAGTTATGTTAGGCTCGGATAAGTCTCTTGAGATGTGAACTAATATACGTCTTTGTGCTGCATGCATCGTGGTTAAATTTTTATTAACCTGGAAGTCAGAACAACAGTAATAATGGCCGAGTGTACTATTTGTCTGTGTATTTGTCTGTTTACTACTATTTGTCTATTACTTTCCCATGAAATGTATTAGTGCTAGACTACATCCTTAAAATACCATTTACCCCTTTGGGAAAAGCTTCCACAGTAAACTAAGTACTTAGCATGTGAATAAAGGGTCTTAGTAAGGTGGGAGAAGGAAAAGGGTAATGGGGGGGCTTTAACATAATGGTGGTATATCCCTCTTACCACTCTCTAGGCAAGAAAGGGAAAAATACTAAATGGGAAAGGATTAATTTTGTTTGGGAAAAGCTCAGGATATATGTGGTATGCTACAGGGAAGGTGGTTACTTAAGTTCTGTTCTGAAACATCCAAACGAATTTTATCTGATTTCTAGATTTTTGGGTTGCGCTTAATGATGTGCTGGATGAGACTACCTGATTAATGATTGTATTTGACTCCTGCACTATGGCTTTATAAAGTGAATCGATGAAATGTTACTAAACGTATTTTATTGTCTTTTTGTGATGACTATTGAAGTGTTAATCATGTTTATCTGTTCAATATTTTGCTTTACAATACCTTTACAGTGGCTTAGTGAGTGTTTTTCTATTTAGCCAACTTTCAGTATTAGTTTCTTTTTCAACTTGTAAGTTTGCCTGTAAGACTTTTTTTATTAAGGTGTAGGACCTTGATGAACTTTACTATAGGGTTGAAGGGTGATTTTGAGGCCAGTATGCGAGATATTTATTTGTAAGGAGAAATTGTGTAAGGAGAAATTAAGACTATTTCTCTTCTGCCTTTGACCTCTGCTTTTGTGGGAGTGTGCTTTTGTATCCTCTACATAGCAGGGAAAGTGTTTTGGAAAGTGCAGGTTTTGGAAAGTGCTTTTTTTATATCTGTGAATGAGAACTATTGCTGTGCTGGTCAGCTGGTCAGCGAGAGAGCTTTTCAGAAACAGTAAAGCATGCCGGATTTAATTAGCTCAGCCTTGCTGTCTGACACTGATTTTTTTTTTTTTTTAGTGGTCATAATGATCATTCAAATGAAATAAACTACAGAATTAAATACTGTAGACATGTTGGGGGGGGAAACATAGGTGAAAATGGCTTGTTGCTTCTTTTTTTTTTTTTTTAATCAGAGAAAAGAATACGTTCAGAAAATCAACTTGATTTTCCTGTCATTGTGCTCTACTGCAGGTGTGGATATCCTGTATGAAACCAGGCAAACTAGAACGGTACTGGTTCCCAGCCACCCAAAGGGTGTGTGTTTGCCTCCGATAACTGCAGTATGTTTAACATCACATATTCAAAGATAATTGAGGAGTCCTCTACTTTCAATGCAGAGTAAGATGGATTACATCATTCTCTGTTAAGGATATAATGTTGACATTGCTAATTAGCTAGACACAAAAGGTTTTATGATGAGAAACTGGTCTTGTGTTTTAGGTTACTGTAAAAAAAAAAAAACCAAAAAAAAAACCCAGAAAACTCTTTAAAAGCAGAGAGCAAAGACAAGGATGGCAGTCACACTATAAAAGCTGGTCCATTATGTAACGTTAGGGTGAAAAACAGCAGGGAGAAGCTGAATTCCCAGAGTCCAGCTGCTTCCCTGTGTGCAATGCTGTAGATAATTAATATAAACGTCCATTCAAAAGAATGCTTAAATTTTGCAAGTGCATAAAAAGGCTGGACATTTTAAGTTTTTCATATTCATTGCAGGCCATATATATTTACCTTTTTGTGTGTGTGTTGATGTCTCTCTCAACAGTTTTACCTAGAGAATCAAAACATAGATTTCCTTTTCTTTAAGAGGCCCATTCGGGAGTTGACCCTTCTCTACAGGCTAGATCAGGTGGGGAAACTAAGTTTGCTATCAGTTCTTCTTTGGCTGGCCTTAAGGTTTTAGTTATTTTATCTGTGTAGGTGTGAAAGTTCAAAATATGGACTAGTCTGCCTGTTCAGCTGCATGAGTTAGAATTCTTCTCTAGCACTGGGCAAGTACAACTTTGAAGAATATGTCAGTCTTCTCAGGCTTCATAAAAAAGACCTTAAAGGTCAGATAGAGTAAGAATGCTAATTAAGGAGAAAAATGTTTTCTTTACATACTTTCATATATCAGTAGTAAATTCATAAATAATTTCTATTACTTTTGTTATAATTTCTATTTATTGCATCAATATTACTTTCTAAGGAAGCAACTGAAACTACCATTTAGTATTGTCTTCAGATAGTTTTCTTTAGGAAGCTTGTTCTGATTGTTTTTTGGGTTTTGGTTTTTTTTGGTTTGTTTTTTTTTT
>RSEF01000005.1:16168501-16198111 GCA_003993805.1 Himantopus leucocephalus
TTTAAATTGTAGTGGTCAAATTTTGTCAGTATTGCAAACAAGGGTTTGGTTTTTTTTAACTGCTTAACCTCCTCTGCTGGAATGGTGTTTGGTTCACGTCTTCCCCATTTTTTTATAGGTGAGAACTGCAGACACCATAAGCGTAGCTGCACTGTGCATGAAGTCTCAGGCAGGGAGTATCAGTCAGGATACTGGCAATAGAATTATTTGATGTCTTTGTTAAATAAATATATGAAAATGATGTAACACATAGAAAGTCTTGTCAGTGAGTCTCATGTAATCTGTCATTGCAGTCCACACTTGTAACCTGACTTCCTTTTAAACATACAGAAGACGCCTACATGGATTAAAGGTCATGGTATGTGTCTCATACTCTGGGTGAATTACCTGCCCAGAACACTCTTCTTGTAATCATACTATGTGTATGTAGTTCTCTGTGTAGCCTGGCAGCCTGTGTCCAGTCTTATTTTTATGAAGTTTTGCTGTTTTAACTATTCATGATGGAGTAGATGTGCTGAAAAGTGGATTTAGAATGTGTTTCTGTTGACAGACAGGTCTCTCATGTGGCTCCTTGGAGGGATCTTTGGAATTTAGTGAATTTTTATTCTGTAGGATGATAAATCTAATTGAAGTTGTGGATTTAAAAAAAATAATATGTCAGTTCCTGCTATCCCTTTCATGCAATGGATGCTTTTCTTGTGCTTGCAGACTAAGTGGTTCAGCAGGCATAATATCTCCCAGCCAAAGAAACTAAGCATATGGCAGCTGAACTAAAAGAGTGATAAAGCATGGTGACGCTGCCAAGCAGAAAGATAGTGCTGTAGTGACAAAGCACATGGCAGCACTCAGGGCTTTCAGAGAGGTAATCTAGCTGCAATCCTTTTGATTTCTAAGGAAGAAATTGCTAGAAACATGATGCCGTTTTATCTCAGCAAGACTGACTTGGACTAGGCTAGGTGTGTTCTTGCTTCTACTGTTGCAGGAACAATTCGGCTGCATCTGGTTTTTAAGTGCTATATACAGCCTTTCCTCAAAAAAAAAAAAATTTACAGAAGGTGCTTCTTTTCTCAGCTTCAGTGTGTTCCTTCAGTTCTGTGGTAATGAGGCTTACCTTTCCATAAGTGAAATGTGGTCTGTCTATTCTTGAATGCAGTGATTAGTGCTGCAAGTAAACTAATCCAAACTGCCACATCTGATATTCGCACACAAGCATAGCTGAAGCAAGGTAGCGGGCAAAAGGAGATTATTCAGTAAAAAATGAGAGTTCAAGATGAGTAGTCTTTTTGACAGCTTTATATGGGGGTCAAAATGAGAACAGTGGCTTTGAAACTTTTATGTATTAGATGTCATTTTTAGACTGAAGCTTTGATTTCACAAAGAGGAATTATCAAAGCTTAATTTAAACAAGGGATTTTCACATGCCAATGATGACAGATACTTTTGCTTTGGCGTGCCATTTTTTTTAAGGTCTTCACTTCGTCGTTAATACACAAATGGGCTTTTGGCCTCCTGTCCATACATGGTGGTTTTGTTATCAGCTATTTTGGTCCTGCTGCATGAACTATAAAAATTAAGATATGCTTCTGTGTTTTGGAATAAAGACCGTTTGTGTGAGATTTTTTTTTTCTTTATTTAAAGACTTGATAGTTTTGTCAAAAGGTGAGGTAAATTGGTTCAGGTTATGTACTGGAGTGAGTATATTGAATCTCTTCAGTTTGTTCTAAAATCTATTAATTTAACGTTGTTTTGTTCTGCTGCATCTGGGCTCTTTTTTTTGGGTAACACCCACCAACAGTGAAGAGTGAAGAGTATAGAGGACTTCATACAGGCTGTGAATGGGGTTTTTTTCAGTAAAAGTCTGCCTTTTTTTATTATTATTAAAAGGTGCAACTAGGATCTTCCCTGAACAACCTGGGCTGTATTGTTCAATTATTTTCTTTTAAAAGAGAAAGTCTTTCCTTCTCACAGAAGCGTTGTGTGAAGTGGGCGGTCATTCAGAGTTGGAGCTAGTAGAGCTTAGAGAACAGGAAGAGTAAAATATACAGTGTGATTTAAAACAAGCACTTCTTTTAATGTGTGGCGTCTAACACGCCCTCTAAGAAATAGATTCGAAGGGTACCGTGCAGCAACAGATCGGGCCCTCTTTCCGGTTGAGTAATCACTCTTTCTATTTTTCCGGTGTGATCATTGCTGAAAAGTGAAACCGAGAGGGGACTCTAGATGACTGCATGTGACATGACGGTCACTGCCTTTTCGGGGAAGGGACCCGAGGGCCAGCCCGGCCGGGCGTGCGGGCCGCGGGCTCCCTCTGCAGCTGGTTGATGCCAGAGGACCTCCGGTGGAGGTCAGCGCGCTGTGGTGAGGTGGGGATGTTTTGGATGGTTTTGAGGGGAATGGAGGCAGCCTCCAGCCATGGGAAACTTGCCAAAGCGTGCAAGGTCCTCGCAGCGACTTTGAAAATCTTCTGGTGGCTGCTGCCACTTGGGGATTTGGGGCTGAGATACAGGCTCTTCCAGTTCCTGGGCTTGAGAAGACTGACGTGCTTCTGAAGTGATGTATACTCTGTTTTGAGTGGCATGCTTACGTCTTTTCTACAGGTTCAGAGACCTTGTATTCAACTAGTTCAAACTTTATTCTCCTTAATGTTCCAAGCCAACGTATTGTTCAGCCAAATTATATTTATGTTGCTAAAGGTATGCCACTTTCAGTCCTTAAGTTACTCAGAGTTTCAGGTTGTTACGAATGTCAAAATATCAAAGTGGAGCAACTGATTGAAAATAGAAACATTGCAAGGTTTATATCAGAGAAAGTAATGTGATTACTGTTAGTAATCAATTACTAATTAAGGCATATTAATTTGAAGTATTGAATCAATATGGATATAAACTCTTTAAGTATTTTGGTTTTACTACACAAGAACATCTCTTGACACTGCCATATGACTGGTGTACTGCAGATAACAAAGGAAAACTTTAAATTTATTTTTCTGGGGTTATTTTGAACACCTCTTTTTCCATTCTTTGTTTATCTGCTGTTACTTTGCTAGAACCATGAGCTGTGTCTGCAGTGCTTTAGTGCAGCAACTTTTATTTCTGGAGTCTTTATGTGCTGGCATGGTATTGTAGTAGGTAAACTTAGAAACCTATCTGATGCCTTTGTAGCCCTCATGAGGGGAATAAGAAGCAGGAAAAAACATGATTAAGCAGAACCCTGAATATTGTAAAGGCTTACAAAGAAGAAGGAAAACCAAGGAAAACCAATGTACGTAAATGAAGCAGAAAAATGGAATGGTATAAAAGTGGCTGCAATTTTCATGTGCAGGCTCTTCTTTCAGTAGAGGGCACTACTGGTTCAAGTTTCCTTTAAAGTCTACTAGATTAATAGTTATAGGCAGCATATGGTTGTGCTATGCGGTTCTCAATACAAGCTCTTAGGAATGGTTGAATGCAGACATTGAGTTGAATTTGTTTGTAATAGATGGCTGGAGAAGGATTGTGAATATCTTTCAGAATATCTGTGTAAAATCACAGTCGATCTAGTATCACAAGATGAAATTCTATTAGTCATTTATGTATTCTTAATGGCAGGGTTGCTATATTCTTTGGTTGTCTGCCCCTTGCCCTGATAAATCTGCCTGTGATTCTCCGTTTTCCTGCTTAAAAATTAATAAGTCCAGCGCACAGGAGCCAGCAAACGTGGTGAAAGCAAGACCTCCTCTGGACTGCTGTGGGTGCTATCTGCTGGTTCAATGCAGAATGACTATTCTATTGCCACAAAATAAAACCAGCTTTTCATTTTATTGTTAATCCCCCACTGCGCTTGTTTTTCTACTGCGGTAGAATGCATTTAAGAGGCTATCTTACTCTATGACTGATGACACAGTGTAAATGTCAAACACGTTATTAATTGTAAGCTCCGTTTGAAGTCCTCTTCCCTGTGGAGCCTATTTGTCTATTATAGGCATCGTCCACAAGGTGGAGCTTTAAGGCGCTGCAGCTGGGACTGTTTCCCTCTTGACTAATAAGCAGAGAGATGAATGGAGTTTATGGAATCTCTTAAACAGGTATAAACCGACCGTTTCAATGGCTTTCAAGAAAGTCGGTGGGTTTTAGAAAATACAACAGACTCAACAGATATTTTGGGCTCTTTAATATGTCTGAATCACTGGAATTAATACGGTAAAAGAGAAAAGGAAGGATTGGAAAAAATAGTTCTCATTATTTATTTATTCTTTTGGAATTACTGTTTTTTTGCTTCCAAACTGACTTGAAAGGTAGGCAGAATTAGATGGAGAAAAGCATTATCAAAATGCTTGCTAAATCTTCATTTATTGGGAGGAGTATTCTTTTTTCCTTTTAAACAGTCCTACCCTAAAAGAAGAGGAGGAAACTTTAGATAACAGCTATTCTGATAGATAAAAGAAAGGCAGAAAGCATTTTCCTTTCTTTTGCACAGCTGTCTTTTCAAGAATAAGCAATGTATACCCTTTCTCTGGAAGAGAACCTTTTTCTGTCTTACTCTGCTGACAGAAGTTGCATCTTGCTGCATTCTGGAAAAGTGCTACCCAGTATTTCAGGCCGTGTTTCAGTAATCAGTTATCTTGGGCTTCCCACGTTTCTTTGAGTATCTGAACTGTGTTTTACTCTATTGCCATCTTGTCGGAAATCCCCTGCTGTTAATTTTGTTGGAATGGAATTCATCATCTGCTCACTGTGCTGCTGCTGGTAAGACAATTTTATACATTAACTAGCACAGACGTGTGTGGACATGAGCTGGTACTGTGCAGACAAAAACTGGGAAAGAGCTTAGCTGGAGAGGGCGAAGAAGGGACTGGATGGGGGGTAGCAGCAGGGAGGGAGAAACCAAAGTCTTGAGTGTCTTTCCTGTCCAGCTTTTCTGCCTCTATCTCGCTTTTTCTGATGATAAGAAATGTTACTAATGTATGTTTGCCACATCTTTGTATGAAACAAAAACTGAGGATAAAAGCAGTTTACTGAGACTTCTTTACAAGTACTCTTACCCTCTCACCTTTCTTCAGTAAACTTCTATGTTACTCTCAATATGTTTAGACCAAGAGACTTTATTAGTACTTTCTGCAGGGTCTATGTTGCCACTTCGTCCTTGACTCGAGGAGTTGCAGTTGAAGGTTGTGAAACATTTTCTCAAAGTAAATTATTTTTGTTACTTCTGTCATGCTTTGTAGGTGGTGTGCTAGTAAGCAAGAAATAAGAAATTGGTTATGATTTTTCATGTTGTTGTTCAGGAGTCTCTCTAGGTTAACAAGTGGAACCTTAAGAACTTGGAACAGAAACTGCATATCGGGAATCCACTTTTTCCCTTTCTAATGTTGCTATCCCTCTTTCTGATGGTCTTCTCCAGTTTTAAGGCGTGTGGCAAATGCAATAAAAAGCAGGTGTTCTTTATGCCTAATTACAGTGAGTTGAGTCTTTCTGCACGGACTGACGACTACTGATTTTTAGGCTTCATGTAGGCCAGGGGCTGAACCAGTCTGTAATGCTTCTGCATCTTACTGGATCTGCTGCACATCCAAGTTAAGAACTCGTCTTTAAACTTCGGTTTCCCTCAGGTGCTATCACAGTCTTGACATGTTAAGACCTGTCTAAATTTATTTTTCTTTTGGTTCCACCTCTTGTTTTTTCAGGTACTGTTGTTGCGCATTATGTTTAAATATCAGATAGTTACTAGCTGAGTAGATATATCTGTTGGTGTGGAAGATGTCGTTGGATATTAGGAAAAATTTTTTCACTGATAGGGTTATTCAACATTGGAATAGGCTGCCCAGGGAGGTGGTGGATTCACCATCCCTGGGGGTGTTTAAAAAAAGGGTAGACGTGGTACTTGGGGGATATGGTTTAGAAGTAGTTTTGTCAGGTTAGGTTAATGGTTGGACTAGATGATCTGAAAGGTCCCTTCCAACCTTAACAATTCTATGATTCTATGTGGTAGGCCGTTTGGACAGTTTTATGTAGAGCCCTTCCCTGTAATATAAAGTTAAGTTAGATTTCTGAACCACAACCTCAGAATATATATTTGACTTGCAAAAAAATAAAGTAATATGAGCAGGGTGTTGGAGTGAGCTTGAAATCATGGTTGGTTTTTTTTGCCCAGATCTTATGGGACATGTGGTTGTGTATGGGCAAGAATTCTGCCATTCCCTCCCACTGCTTCTGCCAACGTGGATGTCCAGCTTCCAAGGTCTCTTAAAGTACTCCACCCCTTCTGTTTCCTAGCACTAGCAGAAAATACCTTTCTTTTCTGAAAACAATAGCGGTATCAATTACTTAAAAATATTGTAGATGCAAGCTTTTGCGTAATCCTTAAGTTTTGTAACAGTGAGTGGTTCTATAGCGGTCAGTTCCAAACTCCAATTACTGACTGTAGAGTTGGATAAAGAATTACTCATTTCCCACACAACTTTACAGAAATAGTGATTTTAACAGTGACTTTCAGGGTGAGTGAAGATAATAAAGCTAAGGATACTGAGGGTATATTTACTAGGGGTAAGTAAATATTTTTTTTTTTTTTTTTAGATTACACATGCCAGTGACCTATTGACAAAAACACCCTCAGCAGACAGTTCAGAGGCATTCCTCTGTTGGTAACAGAATACAGTTGTCTCGGAGCAAAGATTTTCTTAGCACTTATTAGCCAAAAGATCATAGTTGCTCTATTTAAACAAACTTTGGTATGAAGATATCAAAATAGCAACTTAAAACAGATGCTTCCAGGGAATACCCATGGAAAGCGGCTAAGTGTAGCCTATCCACCCTTAGAGAATGGAATAGGAGGTTGGCGACTATTTAGCTGAATTCCCTTTTGGTCCCTCTTCTCTGCAAGTTCTAATTTCAGAATAGAATGTGAAAGAAATGCAGCATAGCCATTTATTTAGCTTCAAATCAGTGCGAAAAATCCCTGTGCAGCTTAGAGAGACGGGGTGATACAATGAGTTTTTAGGATAATAGTGGAAAATGTTGTGACTGGGAAGACAGATGCTATCTATAACAAAGCTGCCTGTGGCTTCAACATCTGCTTTTTTCAGGTTTACGAATTCATAGGATTACTGTCCCACCTTCTGTATTACTGTCTTGCATTATTTTTGATGTTGCTTGTAGACCTTGCAGATGTTCATAAAACTGAGAGACTTGCAATGTAAACTTTACCCTTTTGTTCCTGGTCTTAGTGTGCTCTTGTCCTGGGCTGTGATGCTGTTGCTATTAGAGTTGCTTATACTGAATAGAGATAACTCTTTGCTGTGATGCAAGGAGAACAGTCACTACACACTAAGCGCTAGACTGATCGTAGCTTTAAAACCGGATTTGAAAGAGGTACGTGGAAGTAATGCTTAAGTTCCAATGCAGCAAGCTCTTGTATTTCCCACTACTGTGGGAAATAGTGCAAAATTATTTGTTTATTCACTCACCCCTAAGTCTATTACAGCTTAGCTGTAACTGCTGGACCAAGCACGTGCAGTTCACATCCTACTTTAAAAGCAACAACGTGTAGAATTTAACAGATAAAGCAGTCGTCATTTCCATTAATCATAATACGTGTTCATTTGTATTTGTTCTTTTGCTCTGTTGGCATATCCTAACAGATGATTAAGTGTCTTTTCAGGTATTACGGCAGTCATTGTCTTTTCCCCTCCTCTTTCTTTCAGTCACTTTGCTCCCTTGGCCTTCNAATTTTGGTTTTTTTTTTTTTTCCTCTCGGTTTTCTTCAAAGCCTGACTAATTGCATGAGTTTTAAAAGGATTATGTATCTCTCTCTCTTTTTTTTTTTTCTTTTCTTTTCTCCATGCACTCAAACTCTTAGAAAGTTTGTCTGACACCTGCTGGCTAGGGAGCCAACCAGGGAAAGGTCAGTATGAAAGCTCAGTGCCAAGGGTATTATGGGATGGCACAGCTTCAGATCAGGGATGAAATGTCTCACACCATACTTGCCGGATTTCGGACTACTTTTTGTGAACCACTCTCACAAGTCTGTAGCTTTCGTCTAAGTGTCTGGTTAGTAAACCATTGACTTAAGTAAAGAGAGTCCATCTTTGTAGTGGTAAGGGGATGGGTGTCTCAGATTGTAATGGGGTGGTTTATTATGTCTCCTTATGTTGCATTGACTCTCTAGCTGATGGACTTAATTTTCTATGATTTTAGTATCTGGCTCATTCTACGTACGTTTTATTAGGTAGCTCATATTAACTAAGGTTTATTAGGTGGTCCATAACCTATTTCATTTTTAAATAACATTTCTGGATCAGATTTTTGGTTTATGGAATTTGGTGATGTTCTAGTGGTAGCCAGCCAATCGCTGTGAATGTATAAATTGAATTTAAATAATTTCTGATGAAGCTACACCTTTTTTAATCTGTTGAGAAACTAAAGAAGGGAGGAGATAAAACAGGAACTTAAAACCAGTTCATCAGCTACAGCTATTACACAGTAAATGATTGTAAATTACACAGTGGACATTTCATAAGAGCAGATAAATCTCAATTAGACAATCCCAAATATTTCTGGGAGGAGCTATGGATATCATCATGCAGTTAGTGTATTACCCTAATGAGCAAATAGATCACACCCCTTAAATAGAAGGAGTTATCTGAAAAGAGTTTGAACTATTTGAAATTAGTTATGGATCTTTTCTGCATCTCTCTGAAGAAGATTTGTTTCTAACGACGTGCAAATGTTAAGGAAAATAAAAATAGTATACATGATAAAAATCGGTCAAGGTATGGAATATAGCTTATTTATAGCATTTGGTTTTCAAACTATCCCATAAAGGAGTGGTGAATTTTCTTTAAGGTATTTCTTCTATGATTTTTGGTCAAAATGGGACTGAAGATATCATCTCACAGGCAGTGTTTTGACAAATGTAAATGATAAAAGGGACAGAAGGCGATAGTTGACTAACTTTTGAAATCAATGGTAAACCTAAAGAACAAGAATTTGACTGAAAAAACACCATTGGAAGTGTGACAGTGCCACTGCAGTGCATAATATTCCCCTTAGGTTGTGTTGCTTTCCCCACCAAAGATGCTGCCCTTTTTTTTTTTTTAAATTAACCTTCAAAGGACAAGGCCATGTTTTGCTTAATTTTCCCATCACGTCACTGTTCCGATCATTTCCTTTGAGATGTTGGATTTTTAAAGTTCTACCTGAAATTGGGAAGTTTTTTGTGCTGCTGCAGCTTCTCCGAAACTTTTCCTTTCCTAACCCAGTTGGGTTTTACTGAAGTTCTACAATTTGTTCTTTCTCTTGCAGATCATTTCCTAAATTAATCTTTCTAGCCAAGAGCTACATTAGAGTCTTCCTGATAGCTCAAGTCTTTAAATGGGAACTGGCCTTGCTTACTGCATTCGATTTCAGAATAGTTTATGCCTAAATATATTCTACTCTGAAGCATCCAGCTTTATTTCAGATGTAAACCCTCTTGGGTCTTGGAAATATTGTTTCATTTATATAGCTATAATAAATCAAGTAATGTCATAGCCTTTGATATGAATAGAGTTAAAGGAATCCTGAATAAATCTTAGTAAAACTTACTAACCCGTTGTTCGGTGAAGCTTCAGTTGGAAACAAAGTGGTTTGGTTTTTATTTTGCATTTTTCTACTTATTTTGGCAAAACTGACTCTTTTAAATGAGACATAGAAGTCGTTCTCTGAAGCTTGTACATGAATGTAGTGTGTTGGTGATAACACTGTGTGGGCCTTTAAGAAGGACTAGTTATCTGGGAGAGTCATAGTTTGAAAATAGTTCATTGTAGGGTGATGGTCTTAATTGAATTGGAGTATGTGAACTACTGTCATGTTTCAGGTATCTTTTGCTGATGAAAGGACTGAAACTTATTACTTTCCTTTTTCTCCTGCATCTGCTTGTCAAAATAGCATCTACTTTGTACGTAGTAAAAACTGAGGCTCTGGCTGTCCATTATAGCATTGTTTAAGACCCCTTTCCTTTGCCCTTTTATTGGCTTTCTGCAGCTTTGTAGGGAGTAGATTGTATAAAGCATGCCCCTGGAAAGCAGCGGCTGTTAAAAGGTTTAAGACAAATTTGTTTGAAGACAAAGAGGGCATTGAGGGAAACTGTGGAGAGGGATTGAAGGGCTTTTGCAGTGCAACAGAGCCTTGTCTGTGCAAGACTCAGCCTGCCTCTAAGTTCCAGCAGGCTGCTGAGAAGCAGGCCAAGAAAAGACTCTCCAAGACCCTGCTCCCTTCATCTGAAGTCTGCCATCTGGACAGAGGATGGCTAGAGGGTTCCTGGAACATATAGAAAGGAATCTTGAGGGCTGAAAATAAATGCCAGTGGAGACAGGAAGTGTCTGAGACTTAGGAGGGTTGGAGGAGGGGAGCTGCTTAGCATCACTGCTCTGTAGGTCACAGTACTGCTAAGGATGAGAGGCAGATAAGGAGAGCCTCTGTGCCGCACTCGGAGGCACATAGCCCTTCCTCCAAGGCCTAAGCTCCCCTCCATTTACTGCTTTGTATGTGTGAGGGCATTTTAGTTGTTTGTTACGGGGGTTCATCTGAGTGATTTGGATCTTTTTCCCCTTGCAGGAAAGGGTGCTTAGATTTGTAGCTCTTGGCATACTAGGGATTTTGAAATAGAAAAGGTTTAGAGAAAGACAGAATGGTGCCAGCTGGTCTTAAATTTTATCTTGATGCTGCCATGTCTGAGTTGTCACGAAGCTGTGTATTACTTCAGCATGGTGTTTGGTGGGGTCTGTTGCAGTCAGGTCAGATGATGTTATGAGTGGACTATGCAGCCCTCAATGATTTTTCTCATGTAGTAAAGCCAATGAGGTGGGATGTTTTATTCCTTTAATGCGCTTTAGTAAGTGTCTAATACTGGAGAACAATATTCTTCCTTTCTGGGTTATGAGAGTGGCATGGTCTTTGTACTCTTCTCAGAATGGAAATGTCAGCTAATCACATCACCCATCTTTTCTTCCTATAAAAGCCTCTTATACCTCCAGAGAAACCTTCCAGGGAAAATTCTTTGCATCACCTGATGTGTGTTTTTAAGGATAACCAGCCAGATAATGGTGAATGTTTTTGCTTTGTGTTCTGTCCTGCAAAATATTAAGATGAAATAAGTTTTTTTTTTCAGTTTTCAAGATACTTCAAAGAATGTGGTCATGAAGCAGCTCCTTCCTATTAGTAAGCTTTTCAATGCACACAATAAATGACTCTTCACGAGATTTCAGGGCCATTATCGTCTAAAGAATGCTCTTAAAAGGGCAAGACATTGATTCTAGAGAAAGTTAGACTGTGCAGAACTGAGCTAGTTGAGAACCGAGCGGTTGCACAAGGTCTTTTCTGGGTAGGAGGAGATTTCCAGACTAATTGTTTTATCAGGTACATGCGCTGGCAGCCTTCTTGGTGTGATCACCACAGATAGTTTATGGTTTGATTAAAACGTAATGGGGTAATGAGGGCATGATACCTAAGAGTAGAAGGTGTAGGTTTGGAATGAGGATCATGTCAATAAAGTAATAGTAATTTTCAGGTTCCTCACTGTACTTGTTTGGTGAATTAACCTGTTAGCCTAATGTTTTAATACAGTTCCCTGGTAGGATTATGTAGCTGAAAGACCATATATCTAACTGACAGAAATCTTAGTCTAGAAATTCCAATATACATATTGATCAATAACCGTGAGTTTGAAAACCATATGAATATTATAAACTTCTTGTAATGGAAAAAGTATATCCTTCCACAGCAACATCTTCACTGCTGGAAGGTTTGTCATGTCGTTTCCTTCTAAATGACTCTATATATCATCACTTACACTGTATCAGTAAGGACTGTAATTATTTCAGAGGCTTTGCAGACAGCTACCATTTGAATCTGTAATTAGGGGAAGTGCCGGTTATCTGTGCTCCGGTTAAATTGTTTTCCAGCTGCAGTTTGTATTTCAAACTCCATAGCACAGCATGTAGCTGCATACAGTTGCAAAGTGAAATACCCGTTTACAGGTTTAAATGCACCTTGCTCTTGAGGGAAGTAGTAAATAGTCGATAACATGATCTCTGTGCCAGTTCATTACCTAAGACATGGTTGGTTTTGTGTTTTAAAAAAATAAATCCTTAAATGTTTTAGGATTGAATAATGGTAAGCTGGATTCTTTCATAAGTTTAAGAGGAGTGTGACATGTTCTTTTCTTTTGAAAGCTTTTTCCTGAATTTCATTAGTCCTTTTGTAAAGCAGTAGCTTGCCAGAAAAGGAATTTCAGTAGTTTGTCAGTGTTTAAATGAGTCATCACTGATTCTTTGCTGAAAGTAAGTTGTAGTTTTTCCTATTGTGCATATATTTTGTTACTGTTTTTGTAAATGCCAGGATTTTAGGTTGCTGTCGCTTCTGCAGCAGTAACTTCAGAAATTTTGTAACCTTTCTTGCCTTGTGGTGTGTGTAATTGGAGCACAGTGCAATATGACAACATGAAGAGGGCAAATCTTTCTTTAGATACAAGGAAAGAGCACAGAATTAATTTAGTATAATTTTGAGCCAAGGTTGAAAAAAAAAAAAAATCCTGTCTTCCCAAGAAGCTTGCTTGAGTTCATGGCAGTGTTTTTCACCTTTCTGTCACAAGAAAGTATATGAAAAGACCTTTTAAATGGAATCCTTTCACACTGTCTATAGAGAAGGACAAAGCATAGCTTAAAGATTATGACACTTAAGTGTTTCTGATATGCTTAATCAAAACTTATTACAGTCACTCTTCCTCTTTCAGCACTTGCTGTTGCACTTCAGTGGAGTTTGTGAAATTTGTCATAGAGTTTTTGAGGAGCAAAATGATGGGATTTTGCTTCACCTGTAGGAGAAGGGTGGAATTTTATGTTAAAAGATTCATGTAAAAATGCATGCATATCCTTACCTTATAGCACTTCATTGCTTTATGCCTGAGCCATAGGATGAACTATCTCTTTGTCGTGGATTCTCTGCAATAGTAGGGTTGCTGGTCAGTGACAGACATAAGGGAAGCAATTATTTTCTATGTGATTGTGCCAAAATATGTGCACTGGGAGCGGAAGAGGAGCAGAAGATGGCCTTGAAAATAAGCTTGATTCGTGTGTGTGTGTAAATCTTTGTAGTAGGTGGACTTGAAATTATCTTGGTCAGTAATTTAATCAAAAATGGTGACCTGTATTAATAAACATCCAAGTGTTGCAGTGACATTCCCTAAATTTGGTCATGAGTATAAAATACCAATCACCCTTTAGGAGATGAGGGAAACTGGAAGAGGCAGAGACATTGAAGAGGTGAGGCGAGGACTCTGGCCCTGGATTTACAGTGTTTTCTACGTGCTTGCATAATCATTTATTTGGCACTTGCAACTTCAGAGGAAGAGATAAGGCATCTCACTTGATTATCCAAATTCTTCAGTATATGTTGTTACTTAAGTGCAGTGCATAAGGAAAATGAAATGCTGTAATAAATAACTAAATAAATGCTGACAACCTGGAACAAAGCTTTATAAGAATTGTTATGTCTGGTATAGGACCAGAACTGGTTCATGCTTTGGTAACGATTCATAAGAAACTGAAGAATCTCTATTTTTCACCACTTAGGAGGATGAAAGCTTTTCATCACTTAAACTTGAAATGGGTATGTTTTTAAAGTTTAACAGCAGAAGTACAATAATATCCCTTTCTAGCTTTTGCTGCTCTGACTGAGCTTTATCTTATTTTATGGCAACATAGTGAGTTTTTTTGTTTCTAAAACAAGCAGATAATCTATTATTGTACTAGGATGTGGAGAGTAGTGGTATATATCAAAAGAGTAAAATTTTTCATTAAATTCGTTGTCAGAAGGAAGAAATAGAACAGTAATGATTTTCTGAATTATGATCTAGCCCACCTTTTGAAATAAGAAATGGGGTTTCAGCTGTTGGTGTGCAAGGTAAATAATATGACTGTAAACAGCTGTTCTGGGAATGCTGCAATCAGTTCAGTACCTGTTCTGGTGACTCCCCGGGTCTGAATTTAATCAGAAATGGAGATCTCTGCTAACCTTTTTAAAGATTTTTCTTAAGTTTGGAGTAGCTGGAAAAAAGGGAATGAGGGTTGCAGGTTGGAATGAAAGGCAGGTCAAAGCTGATGAAGCCATGCATGGTTAACTTTGCTTTGTACATGTCTTCATAGGCCCTTTCAGTTGTCAGATGGGCACCTGAAAAACTGAAGGATCCTGTGCTGGTGCAGGAGCTTGAAGCATAGTTGTGAAGGAGAGTACAATATAAAGGTTAAATACAATCATAGAGTGAGTAGGGCTACAGATAAGGCGAAAGCTGGATAGGTAGGGGGAGAAGTGCCAGCTCTGCTGGAGGCAGAAAGGTTTCCAGTTATTAGAGGTTTCCTTCTTTCATCCCCTGGAGCTGAACCCAGCAGTCCTCTGCATAGCTTGCTTGTCTAGGCTAGCAGAGCAAATGCCATTGTAAAGATGCTCACATATTTCAGTACTGAAACTGAGAGTGGTAGCAGTGCCTGCTCAGTTGGCAGAGGTCTGCCATGGATCCAGAACTGCATACTTTTATTCACTTCCAGGATTTGAAGATTTTAGAGTTTTGCAATACAGAATTTACTTTTCAAAAATGGTTTACAGTCCATATGTGCAACAAGGCTGCTCTAAGGCCTGCAGTCTTTAACTACTGCATTTTGAAACTTGAGTTGCTTGACACTGCATGCCCAAAATTGCTTTAACATACATCTTTTTGGATATGTACCATGGAGCTAAAATCCAGGGGAAAAAACCTTATTTATTACACTGGTGATATCCCTTAAAAATTGCTCTGACTATATACTTTTAAAAGTTTTGATTACTGAACTAGAAGCAGTTTTAGGATAACCTGTACTGTGTCTTAGTATTTTTTGGTTTTGCTTCTAGACATTACAGGTATAGCTACTGATTATTCTTCATTCTTTTACTTACTTTTAAATTATGTGACTGTGAAGATACATTCAGATATTTTTTTGCTAATTGGTCCTTTACGTATATTTTTTTTTAAGCTAAAGAAATGAGATTTACTCACACTATAAGTGAATGTTAACATTTCTTGGTAGATAAGCTTGCTGTATCTCTTTAAACATTTGACAGAAGATGGTGTCAGATGGACAAGGGCATAGTGTGAAAATGGCCCATTATGAGCTACTCAGGCTACTGGAGAGTTTAAACTCTTACTCAGCAACACACTCTACTATTTGACCCTAAGCAATTCAATCCATTTTTGTCCCATTTCACTCTCTAAAATTGGAGAATACTCCACATTGCAGAGATGTAAATGGCTTGGCTAATGATGTGATAATTGACCTTTGAAAATTGTATGCTAATTAGTATAATTTTTGCTTGCGCCTTGTTCACAGTACTGTAGGCATGACTGCTTTTATTACTGTAGTTCAGGAACTTTAAGCAAAATTACATGGACTTGGATTAAAAAATCCAAGCAAAGTAAATAAGTCAATAACCACAACAATAACAAAGCATTAGATAAATAGTAGATATTCCAGAATATCATGTAAGGAGAATCCCCCTTCTCAATTTGTTGTGCAAGCTTTCTTTTGCCCATCTGTTGGGAATCTAGAATTATGTTTAGAGTGGGTTTAATGACTGGCTTTTGAATTAATTCTTCTGAATCATGAATGTAAACTAACAGCTCTGTGATTGTGACCCTAAACAGTGTGCTTTATACATCCAAGATTTAGGTTAAATCCCCAGTGTGTAAGCTGAGATTCTATAAAAGGGCACATGTATAGAAGGCATGGCTCAAACAGGGACCCAACCTTCTCTTGAAAGTAAGTTCCCAGCCTCTGTGATTGTCAGGCCTGGGTTTTACGTATCGCAGTTAATGAAGCTGCTCTCTAGTGGAAGTATATGGGTAAATACAACTAGACAGGTAAAAACATATGGCTGTAGTCTTAGTATTCCTTTTAAATCCTGGAAGAAGTAAAGATGGAATCCATAAAGAAGGGAAGCATAACACAAGTGCAATCTTAAGTAAACTGGGTAAGTTGGTAGAAGAGACTTGTGCGGAATGAGTGAACTATATGAGATACGTACCCTCAGACATGCTTGAAGAAAAAAAAAAGTATTTGACCATCATATGTGTACATGAGGGTGTTTGTGGGGCTAAACTGATGATGGTTAAGATCTTCCAGGAACACTCAAGAGCCTTTCAAATGCAAGGGTGATACCAGTTGAAAAACATGATGGTTTTGAGGCAACTCTAACCTGTCATATGAAGTTTTGCGACTTCATTAATTTGGCAGTCAGGTTTTCCAATTTAAATCAAATTGCTTCTTGGTTATTCAGTTTTCAGCCAAAAACTGGTTCTCTCATCTAACCTGGGTCTTTGCAACAAGATTAGTCACTTCCCTTAAGTTGTCCTTCTTGTAGGTAATGGCACAGTAAAAGGATAAAAATTCTGGTGGTAGCTTAGAAATTCTGCTCTTAACATTGAGTTACTCCATCTTTGCCAGGAAGAAAATGTTTCATTCCCAAAATAGGATTATTTTGTTTGTTCTCCCAGATTACCTGTTGGCTACTGAAGTGTATTCCCGTATCTCTGAAGGCATTTAATACCAGCTTTTTAGGCTAAACACTTTTAGGACATAAGACTGCATCTGAGGACTTACGGATTGCCTTGGATTGTTGGTTTTCTTATTGCATAAGCTAGATGGATGACTTCTGAATAAATCAGAAATGTGGCCAAGCAGCAGTTGTACAAAGTCTGGATGAAATGTAGTGGAAGGTGTACAGTTTTTTAATTTTATTTTCTGACTTGAGAATGGTACCGTATAAAGTTAGAATCTAGTAATCGGGCTTTGCCTACAATTTTGCCTTGAGAGCTGAGCTCCCTGTTCGACAAAAATCTTTAGAGCAAGTATGTGTGTGTGCACAGATGAGAGAACGAAGGGCAGTTATTCAGAAATGAAATGCAGCTTTTCCATGTAAGAGATATTTTGAAAGGCATGAGGTGTAAGCAGTGACGTTTAAATTGAGAGCTGAAAACTTCTGGTTTATATTATTCTTTCATTTGGTGCTTGGCTTTACGTGAGTCACTTCAACTCATAAAACCCTAGACTTCGTATCTTCATGGTTTCGGGCTGTCTGAAGTGTCACTATTGCCATTTTACACTTTGGGGAAAGGAGATGCTGAAGCAGAAGACATGAGCTAACTGGTAGATGTAGCAGATCCTTCATTCCTGGCCTTAAAGCGTTTAAGTGTTGGGGAGCCTAGCACTTACAGCTACCAGCTATCTGATACTGAAAGTCCAGTATTCTGGCCTTAGTAGAATTTTAATTCACATTCACTGCTGTGCCTTAGCTAATATAATGAAAATGCACAATACAGATTGTACTCTGTGTGTCTTATCCTCAGTAGTGTAGAAAGACAAACAGTGGTGAGATTTTGATTCTGTTTCCAAACCGTGTTTCCTTTTATCTGCTCCACTCTATAGCCATTTCCTCCTGTTTTTTTCCAATCTAATGACTGTGTTACAGTCACTGAGATGACACAGGTTGCAGGGATTGACGGCTTTTTTCCACAGTGCTGTAAGACTTTCCAGAAGTGCTATATAAATGTCAGTTAATGTTTTGATGTCCTCAAATATGAGGTCCAGACTCTGGGGTGAAGTATCCTTGCCCTTCTTCGAAGGATAGATGACTAGGGTTATGCCTGGGATTAGTCTGCAAGGACTTTTTTTTGTTGAACATTTAGGGTCTTGCGAAAACACGAACAGCAGCAGCTGAAGTCCAATTTGGCAAGGGCTTTGTTACGATTACCTAAAAAGCCAGTGTTCAGATGATTTATGTTGCTGCCTTTGCCATTGACACACCCGGTATTTTTCACTCTGCACTTAATTTCAGAGAGGCTGTTTCATTATGTGCATTAATTTAGAAGTACAAAATAATCTGCAAAAATAATATTGTATTTATTTGTTTTAAGATAGTCGATTAATTGTCTTTTCTCTGAAGATCTATCATGTAAAGCACGTCTGGTAAGTGACTCTACAAATGCAGGATGATAATTTTTATTATCAGAATTTATTCTGAAGGGTTCAATTTTTCCCCTTTTCTCCTCATATCTGTTAGCAACTGATAGACTAGTTTGCAGCTTCTGATTATAGTTGTCTTCCTGTAATATATGTGTTTGACTTCACAGGTTTTTTTTGGGTGTTTTTTTTTTTTTTTCTCATCTTTGGTGTCCCACCCCCTCATCCCCACTACTCACAAGCCTTATTTCCCATACATAATCCCTTTGGTCAAAGCCAACTATATTCCACGGGTGCACAAGTGTTCATTTGTTTACATTTGTACTGGATACTGAATTGCAGAGAGCTCATCAGTGTTTCCCTTCCCAAGTAAGCATATTTGCACGGATCTTTCAGACACATCTGAATTAGGAACTGCAAAAGAACAACTTAGTGGCTGGCAGATTTGTCTTCTTTTGTAGGTGTAAATGTTAAATTTCTTAAGCAAATAACTTTCTTAAATTTATAATATTTGGCAATAAGAATCTGCATCTGCAGCCTGAACTTGGGACTTAAGTGAATTTTCTTTACCCTAGTGTGAGAGGAGCATTCTAGAGTCCCATCAGTCCGTGCAGTGGCAAGGATAATAACGGTGGACAATGAATGAATCTTTGAGGACACTGGGGAGGATGTGCAAAGGCAAGCTCATAATCAAGTTTAAAAGGAGATTCAAAGAGTAAGGGCCTGACGCTTTTCTTTCAAACTAAAAGTATTTTAATGACGAAGCACATAGTTGTTGTATATCTTACTACCTGTTGTATTCACTACCCTATATAAGGCATGCAGTCTGTCTTACAAAATTTGTACTCTTACTATCCAACTGTATTTCCTGATACCTCGTTTTTAATGATTTGTTCTGTATTTGACCAAAATTACAGCGCTTTTTAATGTTTAAAGAATTCTCCTTCCTTTCCTTTGTTAAAGGAAACAAAAGGTTTACTTGTGGAATACCAGCTTTCTGTATTGGAATCTAGGTACTGTTTCATTATTAACAAAACCAATCTAGTTTTAAACTACTAAAAAAGTGTTTGTAGCTTTTAGCACCTTAGGGCGAGACCACTTAGCTAAATTAAAAAAAGGAAAAAAGGAAAGAAGCAAGTTGTGTAGTAGAAAACTACTTTTTCTTTCTGCTTGTTTTACAGACATCAGGGGTTTGTACATACCTGACTGTGTGTAGTTAGTTTTAGTGAAAGTAGCTCTCTCAGAGATTTCTCTCCTGTTCTCCCTCTGTGTTACTTCCAGACTTCTCCTGGATTGTATCATTAGCTAAATTTTGCAGCAGAGAGTTTTATACCAACTGGGACCTCTTGGGTGGGGCATTTTGGTAAGTCATACAGTTGTTTCCTGTTCTTGGACTGAAGGGGCAGTGCCTGCTCTAAATTACCTGCTTACTGCTCTTGCCAAGAACATCAATCCTCTCTTACTATTTATTACGTTACTTTATGAGCCTTCCTTTGAGCTAGACAAAGTTTTGGGGGCTGATCTGAATGGGGGTCTTCATGCTCTACAGCCATTTACCAGAGTTATAAATAACTGTTGTCCACGTGGCTGGTCTTGATGCCCATCTGCATGAAGCTGGACAACTTTCACCTTTCACTGAAAAATTTATTTGGCCACAGTACTTTGTTAACCCTGTGTAAGGACCTCTCTTTAACACTGAAACTAATTATTAAATTCTGTCTAGCTGCTTCTGTTTTTAAAACCTAGAATAATTTAAGTTAAAAATAATGCAATCAAGCACTGTGAAGTCTGATACCTAACTTGCATTACATTAACTCTTTTGCACAGCCCTTCCAAAGAGTGATCTGCCCGTGTTCATTCGCTCCAAACCTACCCCCAGGAAACTGCCCAAAGTGGGGGATCAAAGCAGGCAGTGTACCAAAGGTTTGTGTTTCAGACAGTCTGGCACATGCTGAAAGCTTGGTCTTTCCTGAATTAAGCCATGGGCAGATGTCCATTAAGAATGATTAGGCAAAATTTATATAAAAGGCCTTGTGAAATGTTGTGTGCTGCCCCTCTCCCCCCCCCCCCCCCCCCCCCCCCCNCCCCCCCCCCCCCCCCCTTGAAGTTTTGTGTGGGTGTGTATTTTTTTTCTAAATTTATAAACCTTGGCTTTTGCCCTCCTCCGGTAGAGACTGCTCACCCACCCTTTTCCGTTTCCAGGCGGATTGCTTTTCTGTTATTTCAGTTCTGTAACTTTCTCCAATGCTGTCCTGTTTCACTTATTATGAAGTGCTTGCAATAACCCTTTCAGTGCTGCTGTCGTCTTTGCCTTAAATCAGGACTGGCTGTTGTATTCATTTAAAATAATCTTCTCTTAAAAAGCAAATGAAAGACTTCTCATGTGTTATAGCTTTCTGTTTGTATATAGGGAATGTGATACGGCTTTCATTTCTATTTTGACTGTTGTGGTGTCCCCACACAGGGTTTTTTCTTTTCAATACTGAGCCAAAACCCCCACTGAAATGGGATTTCTTTATAGCTTTGGCAAAGAAATCCCTTCAGCTCTGAAGCTGAGGCAGCACTATCCTCATGCGCAGAATGAATTAGCAGAATTTGGGGAAAACATTTATTTCCAGCTATGTCTCAGAGTCAATTTTCCTGCTCTTCTCTTTTACTTTTTCATTCCCTATCCAGCAACAGTTGATACTGACCTGTAACCTCCTTGTTTCTCTAATATCAGTGTTTAATTTAAGTGTGAATTAGCTAAGTAGTTAAGTAGAAGTAAAGAGAACCTGACTGACCCACTGTTTGGAGCCCTGTGTGACATATGAACGCATGAATGAATACATATGAATACAAAGTGCTGTTAGTGTATAATCAGACCAGAAAAGTAGACTCAAATTTGTTTCTTGTAACGATTCAGTGTTTCATTGATTATCTTGGGAATTAACTTGGCCAGCCTTTAAGTGCAAGTTATGTTGCAAGACAGTTGCAAGCATAAGGTTAAGCATTAGGTTAGTGGGTATTTTCCAGAAGAAAGGGAGTAAATTGTTCTCTTCAATAGTGGGACAAATTCAAATAGATTTTGCAAAAACATTGGAGGGAATGGGTCAAGGATACCTGTATAAAATAACACTAAATGCTGTAGAAGTAACTTTAATACTTGTGAAAAAGCCATGGCTTTGGAAAACAGGGTACATATGGGCACACTGTCTCCACTCTTTCCTGACCAGCTGTGGAGAACTGAGGTTGCTAGAGAGTGTTTCTTTTAAGACATAGAAAGATGTTTCATTCATATGCAAAACTCCCTCTGGATGAATAATTAAGCTCTGAGTGTACTGTAAGTCTTTCCAAGTAGTACAGGACTAGCTATTCTCTTCTGTACCTAGCTTTTTACTCAGTATGTACATTTCCTTATTAAATGGAGATTTTTTTTTAAAATAGTGATTGAAACAGAGATCTTTTAATGCTGTTTTCAAAGCATGAAGTGGCTGGGAGATGGTTGAAAATGGTAAATCATCCATACTAATTTCTGTTATCTGAAAAAGTGTACTGTGAGCCTAATGTCCAGAATAACTGGGCCAAATGGTCCTGTTGAAATTCCCCTCAGAAGCAGAGCAGTAATTGGATGAATGTTTAGCCTGGGAACAAATAATCCATGCTAAAGTTTATGGATTCTGCTTGGGGAAAGGAATAAAAGAGAAGTGGGCTGTAAGAATGCTTTATTTGTCAGAAGGGATCTTAAGGAGATATAAAGATGTTTTCCCTCCTCCCATGTATTTTCACCACAGTAATGATGATTCAGCTTGTGTATACTCTGTGGAATGCGTACGTGTAGGGAGAGAGAGGAGAAAAGGATTTCTTTAGGTGCAGCTAATTGAAAATACTGTAGGAGATAATGTGTATAGCATATTACCTCACTGCAGAGTTGCCTACTGCAGCAAGTTTATCGTCTTTATTTTCATGTTGATTAAAAGTAAGGGTTTTTTTTTAATCTTTAACCAAACACATTTCTCCCCAAGACCTCTCTGAAGCAGGAATTCATTGTTTCTGAAGCAGTTGTGTTGGCAAGTAGGCTTTCGCTGTGTTTCTGTGGTAAGTTCTTTTGTCCATGATAGCATTTTGGGATCCCAGCATCAATGTGGCTGGCTCTGGCTCCGATTGGATAGTTTATATTTAGTTGCTGGTTTCCTATAATAGCTTTCAGATGGAGATGTTAAAGAACACATACCCTTGTGCTGCTGTAATCCCTGAAAGAGCATGGGGAAGTGAAAAAGAAAAAAGCATTGATGTCTTTCAGCAGAAGTAGAGTTTGGAAAAAACAGCAGCTGCTTGCAGCAACAGAATGCTAAAATTTATTTGTAAGAAATTAGGTAGCCAGTAAAAACAAAATGCTCAGAAAATCTGTGGGTACATCGCTTAACATTTTGCATCCAGCAAGGAGCTTAAATAAAAGCTGTGGAAAGGTCTGCTTTTTTTTAAGTACAAAAACTGTGATTCTCCAGTTTACAATAGTACTCAATTGCTGTTAAGTAACAGTCATCAGACACTGCCTCATGATAGCTCCTGTGTTCTATATTGCTGGTGCACTTCCATGCAAATGAGTAGATACCCCCAAAACCCCCAGTGTCATGTATGCTTTAATTATACTGTCAGATGCATCTTTTCAGTGGGTCATGATTTATTTCAATTAAAACTGAAGACGTAACAGATTTACTCTGAGCTTGGGTTTAAGACCACCTCTCCAGAAACTTTTCCCTAGAAATCTTTGCTTCCAAGAAGAAATGAGTTCAAGTTTTTGTTTGATTCTGGGTTTGCAGTGTGTTTAGAACTGATCTTTACATAAAATTTTTGATTTATTAGCTGTAACTATTTTTTCTTCCCTAAATTATTAATGAAATAAATCATTCTAGTTTCTTTAATAAGCTTCTGAGAACGTTTCTCTGCTTTATCCAGCGCTGGTACGTAGCTGCCTGCAGGGACCTAACTTCTAGCTCTTCTGTGGCCATAGGGAATCTTCACTCACTCTTCTCTTGAAGGACAGCGGGGCCTGATCATAGCAACTGGAAGAATCAGGCCTTGCCACTAGCCAGCATGTAGGTAGGATCTTTGCAAAGTTGATGGTTGAGAAGAACATGAAGTGTAATGCTTTCCCATGATGTATATGATAAAAACAGAGTGCTGCTACCACTGTAGCGGTAATGTATTGGACCTATTTGCACTCCTGACCAGTATAACTTACTTTGAGTAAAAAAATCTAAAGCATGCTGTAGTCTGGCTTGATTTGAGCTAGTTTGCCTCATGTGATTACACAGCAAAATTTTCATTCTTTCTTCCAGCTAGTAATGGAAGCAAATCATAGAAAGCTAGGGATGAAAGAGACCTGTAAAGGCCACCTATTCAGTCTCCAGCTCTAGAGCAAGATCATCTCAAAGGCCTGCAATCATGAAGACTCTGTGATCTGTTCCTGTACTTATGAAACACACAAGCAAAAAGCCAACAAAACAAAAAAAAAATAAAAAAAAAATAAAATCTAATACTAACCTTGTTTATTTCTTGCTTAATTCAAGTCCCTTTGTGATGGATAAAGCAGGAAGAACATTTTGTTTCCTTTGTCTTTACAGCAGTGTTCTACATTCTTGGAAGGTGTTATGTTGTTTTCCTCCCTCAGTTTTCTCATCTGTGAGATAAATAATATTCTTCTTGGTGCTCCCTGGGCTCCAGCTAATTCTACATCTGTCTTCAACTAGGGTGCCAAGGGTTGGGCACAGTACTCCAGATGAGGCCTGACAGATGCTGAGAATTGCTTTCTATCTTGCAGACACAGCATATTTGTACAGCTCAGTCTCATTGCCTTTTGTCAACAGTACGACATCGTTGATTCCAGGCTGTAATTCACTGTAACCTTTTTTTCTCTCAGCATTTGCGATCTAATCAGTCCCTATACAGGTATACGTGATTACACCTAACTGTATAAACTCGGGTACCTAGAAAGAAATTAAGCAATTCTCCTATTTTTTAGGCTGTTTTTCTATAACTGTTAAATTTTCAGATGACAAATCTGAAAGAACAATGCAAAGATGGGATCAGGATGAAAATTCAGCTTCACAAACATATTGTCTTTGGACATTTGGGCCATTAAAATACTGAGTAAAGTACTCAGGCCAGAGTTCTGTGGGACCCTCCCCATTGTTTCCCTCTGTTTAGGTCATGAGTATTTAACCTTTATATTTGGCTAGTGTGCAGTTTTCCCATTATCCTGGAGTAGTTTCACCGAGGCCACAAGCGAGAGTCATTTCAACATCCATTGTTAAAAATGTTTTTCACGTGATTTATTACTTGAGTCAGTGTCGATTTGCTCACAGACAGTAAATGATCGACAATTATCTGGAGTAACTTTTGCTTTGTGTGGTAGATTCGCCCTTCTGGTCCAGACGTTAAGCTGTGCAGCTGTTTAGTTCACAGATATCAGGGAATGGTAGGGTGAACAGAAAGGGAAGGGAAACGGCCTCATCGGAGACAGTGCCTTCGTGTGATTTATGCAGGGCAGCCTGCCCAGGACTGGACTGCTAGAGGATATTTTTCTCTGTAGCATTCGAGCGTGACTTTAGATCTGCCTGTTTTTAGTTTTCTACAAGGAAAAGAAACCTTTTAACTGCTAATTGTGTGTCCCTTTCCATATGTGTAATTTCCAACTTGATATTAGGGGGAGAAGAAACACGAAAAAATCTCAGTATTTGTTATTTAGGGCATCTTGTTTAGTTGCCTTGTGCTCTGAGGGTAGTGCTGAATACTTGAGTGATAGTCACAGCAGGGCTTGTGAGAAGGAGGGAATAGATCTGAAGCTGCTTTCAGACTAATTGGAAGAAGAGCAGCTCACCAATAAAATACCGCTTTCCGCAAGATTTATTCTTGCACGTGCAGGGAGCAGTTAAGGTATTTTATAAAAGCCCCTTCTCCTTGAATTTTTGCTACTTTTCCTTGGGGGGCTCCAAGATATTGTCGGAGGTGTGCTGGGGAGATTTTACACCTCCAGACTCCTGTTTGGCTGCAGGCAGTTTCCTCTGGGCTTCCTGCGAAGTGGCCCTGGTGGCGGTTTCGCATTGTTCCTCACTGATGACTCAGAGAAACAGGAAAGAGATCCCCTGGTGAACAAAAAGCGCAACCACCAAACAGGTGCCTGTATTCTGGTCTAGCAGAGGACAAACCACCTCATTCTGGATTTTTTCCTAAGATTCTTATCTGCAAGTATGAGACTCAAGAGGAACGGTTCATACACGCTGAATGGGTAAGAAAGTGCCTACATATTCTTTTGAATCTTCATCATTAAAACTGCGTGAGAACGGAAGCCTTTATTTTTCTTTCTGGTGACAGGGTACATGAAATAATGACCAAGTCTTTTGTCTCAAAAAGAGGGGAGGAATGCAGCATATGAATTATGCAGCTTATTTAGCTTGCTTTCTTCTGCATTTTGTTAGATTTGCTTTTAAAGCGTATGCATTCGGTGGGGGCAGGTTAGAGTTGTCTGTGTGTTTAAAATGAAGCGGATCAGCTCAGTAAAACCACCAAAGCATTAGGAACTGTGTGATTCCTGAAAAGATGCTTGTGGTAATTATTTTAAGCATTTGCCAAAAAACACCCCATGCTTTTGATACGAAAAAGAGCTAAACTTATTGAATGTGATGCTTCCTGATAGGGAATGCAAATGACTTTAAATCTAGTAAGTCTAAAAAATTAGTTTAAGTAGTTTCAAGTGCTTAAAACTACTCTGAGTTACTTTACTAGTTTTGTGGATATAAAAATATGTTGTTTTTTCTCTCTGCTGTTAAATCCTCTCAGTAACAGAGAATGTATCACTACTATAAAGAAAATAACTAACTAGATAAACTTGTTTAAGGAATATTTTTGTAGTAATTGAAAATGGAGGATTTTCAGGTGAAAATGTTTTTTTTATAATTGTGTTTGATTTCACTAAAGCAGATTCTTGTATGTCTTTGCACGATGTAAGTTTCATATCTCAGCACAGTATACCTGAACTGAAGAGGACTTGTACTTCCACAGTGTTGTGTTAGCTGTTTATTAGGACCTGGCAGGTGACTTGACAGATGAAGAAAGTTGTCAGTCTCAGTAGTGTCATTTTTACTCTGCTGCTGCTTTTAACCTTCTGTACTGAGTAAGTGTTGTGATAGGTGCTTCATGGTGCACTTGGCTTAGTGCTGCGTTCCTGAAAAGCCCAGGTATATTTCAGAGTGTAAGTGTGCAGACTAGTCCAAAACTGCCTAGTTGCTTTAAACTCATGGTCCATTGCACACTTAATTGGCAATCTCTGCATATAGCAGTGCAAGCAGATCAGATAGGAAGTACTTTTGGCAGTGTCGTTCAGCTGGTCTGCACACTGTTTTTTGCCTCCAGTGGCTTGCACAGTGCCACTTAGAAGGGTTCTTTGCTTTGCCAACATATGTTTAAATTTGATTTTGAAAAAATTTTTAAATTAGATTTGGATTCAGGGTTTTTTTTTAATGGCAAAGTAGATGGATGCTAACATCCTCCTGGCTTATCCTTCATTTTTTTTAATAACTGTAAATAAAAATTCCATTATCTGACTGCATACAAAATCAAACCTAATTGAAAGTTACCATCTTACAGCATTTGATTTTTAAGCTGTAAGATGTTTGTCACTCAATGGGATTGAGTTTGTAGTAGACAGAGGTTAAGAATATATTAGCATTAACTTGTTTTTTTGGCAGAGGTTTTTGACCCTTTGAGAGATTATCTTAATTTAGAGAGTCAATTAAGAAAGGGTGCTGAAATGCAAAATGTAATGGATATTGCTTATGTTAAAGGAATTTTTTAGATGTTAGTTATGGAAAGCACAATGTTTAATTCATTTGAGGTTTATTAAAAATGAATGCATGGTGTAGAACTTCAGGGAAGTAAGTTGTGCAAGATCACCCTGTGCATCTGTTCTGCCTTGTTCTAACTTGCAAGATGCTGCATAATCATTTCAAGGAATTTCACTTGTTGTGGCCCAGTGCATACCTGGCATTGCATTTTATGGCAAGCATTTAACTGGAAGTGTTGTATTACAGTGAGTAAAACCAGTGGCACCCAAATGCTTGAATGAAAAAGAAGGCTCAACTGTGCGTTTGTGGGAGACTCCAGTATTATCTGATTCTAACCTGCTGATGTGCTTTGCTCTATTAAACAACAGATGCTGAGGAGTGAATTTATCTAATTAAAGAAATTCCTTTTATGTTTATCTCTTGCCTAGATAGTTTAATAATGCAAGGTAATGGAAAAAGAGCTTCAAGTATGTTTTCCTGTTTAGCCTAAACTTTTGGCATGTCAGCAGAAAGGCTTGTTTTGATCTTTAGGGGTTTTTGTTTGGGACAGCATGTCCCACTTGTCAGGTGGAGCGGCACCCTGTTGCGCAGGTCAGTTTAGGAGAGGGGAGCTCACTGGGGTGGAATGTTGTAGGGCAAATACAAGCACTGCTGGAGCAGATACCTGCACATGTCTAGGACATGGTTAATGTGGGATTACTGTTTACAGTGTAGTGCATGAAAACTGACCTTCTCTTATNAAAACTGACCTTCTCTTATTTAAAAAAAAAAAAAAAGCAGATGGCTTGTACCACCAAATGTGAGTACCTTAAAATAATGAGTGTGTTCAGAGGTATAACTGCAGAATATGGTGATAAACTTCCCAAGTATGCTCTGAACCGGACACAGTGGTCTTATGCTAAATGTTAAAACATAGAAGTCATGCATCAAGACCAATAGGAGGGAGTTCTTTACATCAAAAGTCACTTTGTTTAGCACCTTCTACTGTATCAAATCTTATTTTGTAAACTGGAGCTATTGAATTTGCAGGAAGTTCACATTAAAGGGTGCAATAGCATTTGTGAGGGAGAACAAGAACTCTGTTTAAACCCTCAACTTTCAAAATGAAAGCACAACTTCTTGTTCTCCTTACCTGCTGTATCCAGGTGTTCTTAAAAAGTAAATAAACCACGCCTGACTCATTAAGTTCTTGCAGATTGGTTTATCAAGCTCTAGATAGTGTTTTTGTTTTAGGTGATGCTGATATCTTGGATGAGGCAACCAAAAAGGGTGATTGGAGAAGCCCAGTCTCTAGGATACAGTGTTTATGTGAAGACCCTTACATCTTTTGCATAAAGATGCTCACTTTTCCTTTCAATAGTTCTGTCTTTGACACCATAAGGTACTCCCCCAAACTGCAGATATTTGATCCCGTTTTCAGGAAAATCTTGATTCTTGTTTTTAATTTTGCTTGTAGACAAGGAACTGTAGCAAAAGTCATTGCAATAATTAGTTTTGTCTTTGGATATGAATTGGTCAGGCTCTGATTGCACTTGTAAACTCATAAAGGAGGAGGAAGACTGCAAGGGGAGCTAAGATACTTGAAAATGTTTTCAAACCTAATGCCAGCAGTCTCCCCCTGCCTAGCCTTTCTCCTGTTCCACTGTATCTCAGATGATACGACTGTAAGAATTATACACATATAAACTGGAGACACATGTAAAATCTAGAGTTTCACTTAGAAACAGTGATTCACAGGTATTCTTTGAGCAGGTCTCACTGGACATGGGCATGTTTGCTCTTGCTTTTTGAAGCAGATAATGGTCGTATGTGTTTGTGGAGACAGAGGGATCTGAGATTCATCAGAGGACGCTGAGTTAGGAGACCTACCTTATCTTGCTGAGAGTTAGGTAGAAATCTTAGCTGCCAGCGTCTCTTTGACAATGTTGTTAAGTCAGCTTTGCTGTTATGTGCGAATCTGCAGTGCACTGATTATATTTCTTTGCATTGCAAAGTTACTTTTCATAAACGATCTCTTTTGAAGGTCATCTTAACTTAAGAGATATCTCTTTATTTGCTTGGTGCTGTGTTCATTGACAGTGAGAAATGCACTGGCACTGTAATTGCTTCAGCATCATTTTTTTCTCTTTGCAAATCCTATTTTTTTGTCCCTTTAGCATTTGGAATTACTGACAGTCAGTATTAAGTGTTTGCACACTGGTAAGCTGTCAAATAACAAATATTGTTTATTACACATCTATTTCCTCTTTTTCTCCTAATGACTGAAGTTTAAGGAAGGGTGTAAATCCAAGCATGCATTTCACAAGATATGACCTCAACCTACCCGAAACAAATATGCAGCTTGAACTTTGGTGGTGTGATCTAAGCTTCCTGTGCCTTTTCAAATCATAATGTATGGGCCTACGCATTCCTATAACCTTTGTAGTGGTGCAGGCAGAACCGGGCCCATGCTGGTTTACCTTCACAATGGCCATGCCCACTGTAGGAAAGCTTTGCTGCAGTGTTAAGTAGATTGTGCAACTGTAGAAGTGAAGAGCTCCTTTGGACAGCTGACAACTTGCTGACCTTGCTTCAAATATCACAGGATACACTGATAAACAGTCTACTAGCTAAAAATGCATCCAAATTGGGATTTCTTGATGACCCTGGTCAGTGAGCCACATGATGCTTCATAACTGTCTTCTGCTTGGCATGGCAATTTTGACAAGCCTGTGCAGCATACACTTGGTCTGCAATATTTTCTAAATCAGTGCAGGTTTAGAAGCTTGACAACTGTCTGAAGAA
>RSEF01000005.1:16198211-16224360 GCA_003993805.1 Himantopus leucocephalus
AAGGTCTCCCTGGAGCCTTCTCTTCCCCAGGCTGAACAACCCTAACTCTCTCTGCCTGTCCTCACGGCAGAGGTGTTTCAGCCCTCTGATTGTTTTTGTGGCCCTCCTTTGGATCTGCTCCAGCAGGCCCATGTCTTTCTTGTACTGAGAACGCCAGAGCTGGACGCAGTACTCCAGGTGGGATCTCACCAGAGTGGAGTAGAGGGGCAGAATCACCTCCCTCGACCTGCTGGCCACACTTCTTTTGATGCAGCCCAGGATGCGGTTGGCTTTCTGGACTGTGAGTGCACATTGCCATGTCACGTCCAGCTTTTCACCCACCACCACCCGCAAGTCCTTCTTGGCAGGGCCACTCTCAATCCTTTTGTCCCCCAGCCTGTCTTGATACCGTGGGTTGCCCTGACCCAGGTGCAGGACCCTGCACTTGGCCTTGTTGAACCTCATGAGGTTCACATGGGCCCACTTCTTGAGCTTGTCCAGGTCCCTCTGGATGGCATCCTGTCCCTCAGATGTGTCAACCGCACCACTCAGCTTGGTGTTGTAGCACAAAGTAAAATGCCTAAGTGTTAATTAAATAATTTTTATCTTCTCATCATTACCGTAGCTGACTCTGCACTGCTGAATAACTGCTGTGTGGCATGTTTTCCTGTGACATTTTTAAGCCCCAAAGGAATGTGACTAGATCGTGCATTCAGAAATCTGGCAGGGGTGAAAGCTTTGAAAATGCAGGGTTTGCAGCTAGTATACAGTCAGTGCTGCTGAAGAGCACTTGCTCAACCTTCTTGAAAAGTTTGTGTTTAACTTGTGATGTTGGTGTTTCAACTGAGAATCCAAATAGTTTGACATCTCCCTTCTCCTGCCCATTGCTGCCCTGGGCCCTTCTGAAAATGCTCTTTGAGTTCTGCTGTGCTCAGAGATGCTTTTTTTGCTGCATTCATCTCAGGACTATGTGTACATGAAGGTGATTATATATAATCAAAGTCAGAAGTAAATGATGCCTTGAAACTAATTCAAGTTGGACAGGGACAAAATACTTAGGATTATCTTAATGATTAATGGATGCTCAACTGACTCCGATAAAAATATTGTTGGCCCCAAGATCTGTTTCCTCTGCTCCAAGCCACTACTTCAAATTAATGAGTCTTGATTTTGAGCCAAGCACTGAAGTTGAAAAAGAATTTATTTTTCTTGTGTTCTTCCGTCTTATACTGATGCAAAGCAAGCCAAGGATAAAAAGTAGTATCTTGTGTTTGTTTTGCCCAAAAAAGTAGAAATAGGAAAGAGCATAATAAGTCTGCTTCAGAAATCTTTTTTTATTCGGTATCGTTGCAACTGCAGGAAAAATAGCATTAAAGGATGTGATAAACAGCTCATGAAAGCCTGTTGAAATCGCTCATCTGGCAGACAGAAGTAGTATGAACACCCAAATACCTTATCTGAGGAGAAGCAGCTGTTTGAACTGCTTCACAGTCCTCCCAAATTACCACAGTTTCTATCATGAAAAAAGGGAAAATCTAAGGGTAGCAATACAGACTGTTATCCTTGGAAAGCACAGCAAGGACTTATCAGATTAAGGCCAAAAATGTAGATTATCCACTTCAGTTTTTGTTGGATTTGGAATCCATTTTTTGGAGAGTCTTCTTTCGAATGCTTTATGGTGTCAAAAAACATAAGCCAAGATGCAGTATGTGCAAGTACTGCTGACTGAACTCTGCCTGACTCAAGGTGATCTTAGTACTTTCTTGGTCAGCTGTAGCCCTTTGTGCTCATTTGTAATCTAGTTACAGGTTTGGTCTTCCATGTTCTGAAGTTGACAGTGATTTTAATTCAGTATGCTTCAGTTACGAAGTGAGGTGGCTTCTCATGTGTCATTAAAATGCCCCTTATTTTCTTCTTTTTTTTTTTTGAGAAGGGTTACTGCAGTGTATGCAGGGATGATGTTTCAGTCGTGCATTTGGATGTAGACTGAGATCTGAGGACGCTTTGACTGCTGGGTCTGTATAGAGGGACAACAGCCTATAGGGACAAGCAAAATGTGGCAAATATTCACACCAGCAGAAGTTCCATTTATAAAATACTTTCCCCCAAGTCTTCCACTCCACTCCCCTGCATCCCATGTTTCCGTCACATTAGTGCTTGGTGACATAGCCAAATGATCAGGACAGGATTTCAGTGTAGCACCTTTTCCCTGCACACTGCAAACAGCGGAGCCAGGAAGGGCTGCTAGCTGTTTCTGACCACTGCTGTCTGCTCTATGCCTTGGAGGTGAGTTAGTGCAGGTTCTGGTTGCTGTGCTCTTCCCAGTGCTCTGCTTGAGAAAGACCCCTCTTACCTTACTGTTGGCTCTGCTGTAGAAACTGTAGAGAGGGGTATTCAGCCATCAAAAGCTGGAGAAGAAGAGTGACGATGAACCACAAGGGTCTTGAAAGCAAGCAGTAGGGCTGACAGTAGTCTCACTGTCACTGTCTGGTGACAAGAATTTACCATTTGCAGCAATTCCACCATGTTTTGGCATTATTTTTGTATCCTGGGCAGTCCTGCTACTGTCCACCTTACCTGAGAAGGTGACAGTATGTTTGCCAAGCAGAGGGAGACGGAAATATGGTGCAAAATACTGAACCACTTCTAGAATTGTAATTCTGAATCTTTTGAGTTAATCATCACCTTCAGGAATGGTGTTTCTTTTACAGAGGCCCTGTGTATTATTTTTGTAACTGTTGTTCACTATATTCAGCCTGGCTGTTCTGGTAGCATTTGTCCCACAACACAAGATTTATGATCTCACGTGTGTTTTCTCTGGGTTTTTTTTGCATGTGTGAGCAGGCAAAAGTAGTTTAAGCAATTTTATATTCATTAACAATGTATGCGTAAAGATTTAAACGGTAAGCCTTATATGGGGAAAATACTATAAACATAATGCTTCTAAATAGAAGATTTCATTAGAACTTGCACTGTGAGTCATTGTTGTTATATTAATAGAGCTGTTACCAAATAAGGATTTGGAACTGGGCCTTCTTCATGGTGAATGCTGCAGATGACTTAAAGAAAATAAGTATTTAAATACAAAATGTTTTTTGGGGTAGCCCCTTGAGCAGCCAGTTATAGAGATCAGTGGAGCATATAGTGTAGAGCAATCTTGTAATGTAATTCCGAAGCTGTAGTACCTTATGCCAGATGATATTTTAGTCTGAAAAATCTTAGTTGTTTTTATGTGAAAAAGTGGTTAAGAAACAAAAATCTCAGGCTGTGACATAGAAAGATGCTCATTTTAATGTGTACTCTTAAAACTGGCCTGATCAGCTGGTCTTCTACGCTTTGGAAATACTTAAAGAATAACATATAGGAATATATGTTCATTCCAATAGCTTGTCTGTGTGCAGCTAACAGTACCTCTTCACAAACATTTTATTAGTCTCTACCAGAAGATTTAACTCACAATTCCAGAATGTGCTCTTGCAGGTCTTGTGTGCGTGTGTATTCTTCTCTCCCTCTTCCCCCCGCCCAGTGTATACATTTACTTACTGGAAATGTCTCACCTCTTGATGTAAAACAATGTTGTGGTGCAAATTCAAGGAAACTGTCATCCATCTCTTACAGAGAATCTCAGGTGGTGATAAATGCTCATATTAGGATTTGAGTATTACAATGATAATGTTCCATTAACAACCTGGGGCCAGAACAGGGAACAACAGAACACTNTTTTTTTTTTTTTTTTTTTTTTTGGCACCTTCTATGCCACCTCCCTCCCCCTAAGTAAACTGCTTTGTGGAGTGTGGTCAGGGCTTATAATGAAGGTATTATACATGCAGGGTAAGAACTGCCCGCTAAAAGTAGCCATATAATTTATCCTTTGTACACCAGAACTATTTACATCCCAATTTATAGCTCATTAATAATAATTAGGGGCAGTAAATTAACTCTAAACTTTTATACCAGTTATTGTGAATTGCAGATTCAGTAGCTTGATATGCAATGGACAGTTCATTTCTGCTTCTTCCCCCTAAGATGCTCTGAGGACTAGAGCTTTTTAGTGGGATGTTGCTTTGAAAGCATAATAAAAACATACATTAAATATATTTTAAAGGCTTTTTCAGTGGATTCAAGCTTTCCATTAAAATAGATAGGAGCTTGTCGTCTTCTCTTACCCGCTATCAAATCATACCTACAATAATGATGATGTAAATTGAGGTTTCTTTCATCATATCTGTATTGAGGGGACTCTTGATTATGGTCTGCTCTAAAGCTAAGAAAGAAAAATAAAGCAAAACCTGTTAATGATTTTTTAAAATCTTCTATTCCCAAAGCTCCGTCCTGCTGATGATGCAGGATGAACCAGCACTTTGCTTACAGCTGCTAGCTCAGCTAAAAGAAAATGTGAGTTCTTTAACTTATTCTTATGTGGGAGAGAACAGCAGCAATGCCGATGGATGCTAAAGATAACAAAGCATTGTGCATTGGCAGGAAAGATCCTAACGATGAATGTTAGGTAGCTGGCTGCACCATGCTGACTTTATGTGCATGTCAGGTTTTATGGGCTTTATTTTATGGCAGTCATGCAGCTACATTACTCAAAGGTGTTGAACCTATTCTTTTTGAAAACAAGTCTGCTTTCCCAGTCAGTTTTAATTAAGAGTATATTCTTGATACAGCAACATGGCAGTTTTCTGAGGGGAATTTAATCATTTTTTCATTATGATTTGATTTCATGGAGCTTGTTAGGGGATTTTTGTAATGAGTGATGGCTCATAGAACACTCTGAAGAGGAACTACATTGACCGGGCTGCATATTTAAATATTTTTATGGGGTTTTATGCTGTGTTTTGTAATATGCTCAGGACTCCCACTGCACTTAAGATTATTAAAAAATCTTTTGCTTTTCAGCTCTAAAAGACTGTTCAGTCTGACCTCGGCAAGTGCAAATTAAGGTGGCTATTCAGGAACTGAAAAAAATCAAATTACTTGCAGGTTCATTCTGTCTTTTCACTAAAACAATTTGATTTCTCAGTGGTCGGACTATGGTTTTTTGAGAGAGAGTGACTCCTAGTTTAATGCTCTAATACTAAGCAGTTTGGATGTTAGATGCTTTCTGCGAAGGTAGATAACATATCGAACTTAGTGTGTGATGCAATGACGCGGGGAAGGATCACTTTAGAGGAGGACAGTTAGAGCTCTGTGCTGCATCTTAGCTTGCACAACGCCAGGTGATACTGGGGGTCTCTGGAGTTACCCAGGCGTTTACTGTGCAACTTAGATTTTTACATAAAATCAACCACGTTGTCAAAGGAGCACTTCTGTTATTTGTGCTGGTTGTACTGACCATTCGTGCCATGAGGGACTTTTCTTTTTGTGTTCCAGAGTAGGGTGTAAACAAAAAATGCTGTTTTCAAAATGTTATTTTTCTAGGTCTGTAATACTGTGCATTCCCTTTGTTTGGTTTCCCTCCTGTTGTCTGACATAGAAGGGACCGGGCAGATTTGCGTAGGGGCTGATTGTTGTTTTAGAGAAGGTTTTGCGATCAGAAAATTCTTTTAATAGTTTTCTGTAGCCATTTCCAAGCCACAGGGTATGAAATGCCTTCTGGGGAATGCCTTGAACTCTGAAACCAACGCTGATGCCTTTCCGAGGTGAGTTGGAAGCTGGGAGTGTTGGAGCAGTGCAGTAAGAGTTGTTATGCACAGGACCCTGAGCCGTAATGCTGCAGGAGGTTGTCTGTGCTGGGAGTGGTTTGTTTCTTGCAGAGCTTGCCTGCCCCGAATTCCTGACCGGTCCCCTTTTCTAGCATGGGAGCCAACCGTATGGTGTGTTTCTTGCCACTGTCCTCACAAGTGGATCCAAGGCTCAGGAGATAGAGAAGAGAAGGTAGGCAGCTGTGGCAAAGAGCAAGGCAGGAAGAACCTATTGTCTCCGGCCAACAAGCTGGAAAACTAGTTGGGTCATCTTTTTATGCTTGGAGACTCCCGGAATGGGTAGAGAGCTGGGGATTTTGGCATACGGGGAAGGGAGGGGAACTGACAGAGGGATGTGTCAGGGTATGTGTGTGGACTGCACTGGCATGAGCTGGAAGTCGTGGTATGTATGCTATGATGGAGGAATATGTCATGCAGGCATATGATACAAATTTATGTTGGACGCACATGATACAGGAAAGAAAAATATTATTTAAACCATTTTGAGAGCTGCTGATTAATAGCACCCCATGAACGTTAGAGCTTTTCTTAATATAGGCAACATAAACTCTGAAAGAGCTGGATCCTGAGCACATTAAATTAATGTTTTTTACTAAATTGTGCCACCCCTGTGTGATGAAAAGCTTTTAAAAAGCTGTAAGCCTAGAATGCATTTAGAGCAAAGAGTTGCAAAGTTTAATCTCATGCAAAATTTTAAAAGTAGGCTAGGACAACCCATATAAAACCAAAAAGCAAACTATATATATTTCTTGGTACTCACTGAGGATAGGCCATCATGACTGTATTCCTTCATCTTCTGTATCATCCACAGCTGCTCCCACGGTTCAACTTTTTGTAGGTGGTCACAGAAACACTCAGACTCTGACTAGTGAAAAAGAGTGGTCAGATAGATGCTTAACTTTTGGATGGAGTAAGTTATTTTAGGATTTTTTTGAGTGGCTCATACACCGGTAGTTTCAAACCAGCATTTCAGGATTTTTTTCAGTGGAGAACCTTCTTTGTGTCCATGCGAATTTTTTCACGGTTACTACCTGGAATATATACAATCAACAATATCTGTCATTCCACGCATACAAGTTATGGTTATCAAGTGACTGACATTTGTAAACCCATGTACTTTTCTGTCCTATTGAATGTTTTTTCCCCTGAGCAAAAGACAATATTGCTACTAGCTTATGGTTTCTGAAGTGGAGGTATAGAACGTTTTGTATGCTCTGGGGAGCTATATTCTGCACTTGAAACAGTATAGCCTCATTTATAAAATAGGGATAAAAATGTCTAGCCACTTTATAAGGAGCTTAAGAACTAATTAACTTGTACAATTATTTAAAAAGGCGTATTTCTTTGCGTTTGTTGCCTTTATGTAAAGGTAAATAAAGTCTGTGCAAGGGTCTAACCATGTGAAAACTTGGGTAAAAATAACTGATATTACATTTGTGGGTAAGTCTGCATGAAATATGAATACATTTGAAAACAGCAGCACCGGGGTGAGTAAACATTACTAAGCCCAGCCATCCTGTTGCTTACCTTAGAATAATTACTGGTCTGCATTTGAAGAACAAATCTTAATGTTGCCAAACTCCACCTTTTTCCTGCCCAGTCTGTATGTGGGAGAGTCTTTATAAGCATCTATTTCCTGTTTCCCAGACAAGGGAGGGGAAAAGCATGTTTTCTCCTTGTTCTGAAAAACAAAAGACAGGCAGTGACTACATACCCGCTGCCAGTCTAAACGTGAGGGTGCAAACCAGCTGAAGGCTACAGCGAGTTCCTTAGTTCGACCCTTGGCAAAATGGCATGTTGCATCTGTAGTCTATCTCATCAGGATTTACCCTCAAAGTTGTATGAGAGAGAGAAGCTGGCCAAAAGGTGATAAAAAATGCTGAACGTGTAGTTTTTATTATGTTGCTTTGATGCAATCTTTGAATCATAGAAAAATTGTCAGTATCTTCCCCTTTTCCTGGCAGGATTTCTTCCCAAATCCCTTGTTTTGAGGTTTATGGATTAGTTTTTGTCACAAATTATTAAGCTTTCAAGAGTAAGTTGAGTAAGTTCAAGGAACAGAGGATGCAGTGGCAGGGAGGGAACGAGTGCTTAAGCCACTTACAAAGTAATTGCAGCACTTTCCAAGTGCAATGCTAATCAATTTGTAACAACAGTAAAAACATACAGGCTAACAGCAGAGTGATTTTTCTTTTTCTTTTGACTTAAAGGGATATCAGTGTAGGTGTGGCAGCTCTGTTTCTCCAAGACCAAGTCTATTCATTTAGATTTTGACAGCTATTCCAATTCTGTCCTATATTATGTGAACAAGAACAGCTCCAGCCTTTTCCCACCTTAAATTTTGAACATTGTTCATATATGTGCATCCTGAGTTAAAATAGTACCAATTGGGACTGCTGTGTTTTAAAGTCAACTCCACTGGTACAGATTACAAAAATAAATTTTACTTTCATAGAGGTGGCTTCAAACACATTAGAGTTCATGTCTCGTCTTTTTGCTCTCCTTTTAAGGAAAAAAAACAACATACTATTGCTCTCTGTGGGAGAAGTTTGTAGTCAATAATGCACTTTGTGATCAATAGTGAAATTGCAGTGCTCAGATACAGGACGAGTAGTAGTGCGTCACTGTGTATTAAAGAGGCCTATGAATAAGTAACAGCTCTCCTAAAAATGGTTCAGAACTAAAAGCAAGGTTTGGGTTTTTTTCAGAAAGCGGTTGTGGAATTATCCATTCCCTGTTCTCTGTTATGCTCTGGAAAGGAGTTACGATGTGTGTAAGTTTGCTGCTTTTGCTCTGTCCATCAGCTCATACTCTGACTGTAGTGGTTCTGAAGGGCATTTGGTGGGAGGGAGAGTTTCTTACTGTTTCATTGAAATTTAGTGGCCTGAATAAGTAAATTGAGCTTTTGCTATTTTACATGTATTGAAAATCTGAATAGATTAAGACGTTTTCAACTTCACTGCCATGATGCTGTCAATAGGAAATAAGAAGTGTGACTTTCCACTTCTGTATGTGCAGGATAGTTTATCATAATAAATCTGCTCTATAGCATGAGTAAGTACGATAATGATGAGGCAGTTTCTGTGTTACAAACTATATTGCAATACAGGTTAAATATTTTCATTGTCATGTTCTTGAAATGTAATTGCAGTTTGTCTCTTCCCCTGTAAGTCCAAATTGGAATACTGCAATGCAATTTCAAAATAGATCTATCTCTGAGGATTAAAAAAATATTTATAAACAAAGTGTTTCTTTGAGAGCATGCTTCATCTTATCCTTAGGACAGTAATTCCCTATTTGCCCAAAATACATACTTCAAGCTTCATACATGCTTTGAGATTCAGACATAAAGAAAATCAAGCCTGAGCATTATTGTTATCGCTTAGAGTGATCCTTCAAAGGGTGGTCAGAAAATTCCAAGACTGGGATGAGACTATTGTCTTCTGGTAATCTACGACTGGTCCTTGAGCTGTTTTCTGACACGTGAGTGTGCGCTGAACAACTTCACTTTGATTGCCCCTCTCCAGTCTCAAGTCCGAGTCCCCTATTTCTCCAAATGTTTTCCTGTGTTCTGGAGCACTTCTGATTTACTCTTACGGCATTATTTACCACCACGTCCTGGCAGCGTGGAACAATGGAACAAGTGTAACTTTCCTCTGTATACAGCCTTATCACTCTCATTTATGGGAACTGATGTAGTTACACACATTGGGCATTGTTCTTTGCAAGCGCATGTGTGAAGCTATTAGCATAAGCGTGCCCTTCAACAGTACAGCTAAGCCACTATCGTGGCAAACCTCCCCTGAAAAGACTTCCTATCCCTAGGTAGTTTTCTGCTGTTTCTCTTGTATGTACGGTGACTCTGAAATTGCTCTATGGTGAGCTGTGTCCCAGGGTTAAACTAGGAGAAAATGAATGCTATGAAAATGCACCATTTCTGGTTGGTTTGGGCAGGGAGGACTGAATGGGAATAAAACGCTCTGAAGAAGCTAGTTGATAGAGTGGCTTAACTGTGTCACGAAAAGATGCCCTCAGAGGGTTTCAGAACATCCTAGCAGCATTTTGTGTTGGTAGACTACTAAAGAACACTGCTGAGAGGGACTGATGACCTTTATTTGTTGACTGCATAAGCACATAATATTAGTTTAGTGTAAATGGGTTTGTAGAAATTAAAAAAAAATTCACTTAGAGGTTTTAGAGTATCTGAATGTAAATCTAGTTTGGTTTCTCAGTATCCATTCAGCCAATTTTTGAACAACATTGCAGCTTTTGGATTATCTAATATTTGTATTTGCATAGAGCAGACATTTGTTGCCTTCATGGAAATACAAGGCTGTTTGTGAAAGGTTACACAAGTAGAACAAACGTCAAGCTGCTGATCTGTTTCTCATTGTCAGTCTGTTTTTCTTAAGCAACAATCTGCTAATAGAAGTTGTGGTACAAAAACAGATGCGTACAGTACAGGAGGACAACCTGGCTTCCTTTGTTGCATGGTGAGAGAGCATGGTCTTTCAAGTTTTGTTGGAAGATGATTACCTGGAATTAGAAATGAAGCAGTAAATGAAGCCCCAAAGAGGGTAAACTGCAGCTTTCACTTTTAGTAGAGGTGTAACACGTTGAAGCTGGGAAACATCTGCGAGTTCTGACTTGCATAATGGCAATCTGTTAAGCCTTGGGTTTCTCATCCGTCAGGCAACCCAACAATCCTTGAGGTATATGGAGTGTGTTTATGGAGATGGTGAGGGTGGGTAATGTTTTTCAGTGTGTTCAGGTATGGATATATATATTTTCTCTGAGTTCTGCACATTAAAAGTAGCATTGTTAAAGTGAGACAAAGGACAGTATTGAGGGAGTCAGGGGGCATGACTTGTTTTGGGGTCTTTCATTGCTGCTCTCTCAGTATGTTCCTTGTAAAGTATGGGAGGAGGCATTTGCTCTTTCTGAGTATAAGGGGGGGGAGAATGAGGAAGGCATTGGTGACAGCGAGCAGCAGAGTGGAACTGAGCGGCTTTCCACACTAATGGTCATATTAGCAGATGATAAGACATATTCATTCAGGTTTTAGGCTGTATCATCTTCCCCGCTCCTTTCTGCACAGTCCCTTGGGTCAGATAATTTGACTTGGATCAATCCTGCTCTTTGCTCAAGGGTATTCAAGGATTACAGTGGAAGCAACACAGTGATAAGGAGCTAAATTTATGTGGAAGGACATAACGTTTTTGCCATGTGCTCTCCATTTGTTTCTTACAACCTAATTTTGAATGATCATGCTGTGGCTTTCCCCCACCCCCATGGTTGTGAATGAGAAAGCGAAGAAAATGGATTACAAGAAAAACAAGCTTTTTTTCTTTTCCCCCCTCCTTGAGGTTGTTAATCAAAAGAAGCGCAACCTACGTGGGATGAAATGATCCTAGTTGTTACTAAGCTGATTAAATATTTATAAAACAAGGGCTATACTATATTTATAGCTCTTCTGTCTGGAGAATGTAAATAAATTGATGATTTTGTAGATTTTTCTTTCCTTGCTCAAATAATGAGTACTAGCATTCTTTCTGTTGTCTTAGGATGCAAATATTTTATGAATTTCTAAAAGTTAGGAACTTAAACATTTAAAACTTGCAACGTTATTAAATGAAAAATGGTCCTTTAATTTGTCGAGGATTGAAGAGCCAGATAAAGTTATGCATGCTTGTTCATCCCTGTTAAGATTTTAAGAACAGCTCCAGATCTTTTGATCAGTTGTGCTTACATTGTCTTGAGTGTAAGCACTTGGATCCCTTCTCAATTAGAAAGGCAGAAAAGATCTGTGGTATTTAAAGACTAGAAAAAAGATTTCTAATCATGAGACATAAGGAGGGGTTGTTTTTTTTTTTCAGTTTCTCAGAAGGTCAAGAGGTGAATATAATATCTAGTTAATGATGTTAAAAAAGAGGGGGAAGAAGAAAGCTGTAATCTAACAGAGAAAGGATAATAATCATAATTGGAAACATAAATGGATGTTAAAGGTAGGAGGTTTCACATATTCAAAGGACGTGCTTTTTAACAATGGACGTGATCAGCCATTGAAACAAATTACTGAGCAAAATAACTGATTTTTCTTTCTTGTCAGATACAGAAGTTAAAAACAGATGCCTTTCTGGAAGGTGCGCTTTAGGCTAATTAAGCTTTGGGTTCACTACAGGGGTAACTTAGATGGAAGGCAGACAAGACCTGAAGGCTGGTTCTGACCCCAGAGCCTACCACTCTGGTTACTGTGGTGTGCTGGCATATAGCGTACCTGAGCTGCTCGGGTCTGGTAGCTCGTTCTGTGGGCTGCACCTAATTGCCCCTGCTTGCCCAAGGGCCCCTGGAAAGGAGCTCCGGACAGGGACAGCCACCCTGCCTTGGCTCCTGTCTTCTGTGGGCTTCTGAGCAGGAGATAGGTGGCTGCATCGTCCCCTGCACGTGCAGTGTTTTTGGTTTGTGCAATCCCAGTAAATCAGGCTTTTCAGGGAAGCGTTGGGTAGGTACTGTGGTGTACGAGCCTAGCGTGCCACTGGAGGAAACATGTGAATCACCCGGTGGAAAAGTTGGGCGTTACCACGTATGTTTTGTCTCTGCTCCAAATGTCTTCTGGCGTTGTTGGTTGGGGTATGAAGAAGGTTTTTGAGAGTACACCTGCACTGGAAGAAAGTCAAGTGTAGTTATAGGCAAAATATGTTCTTTACCAGTATAGCTTGTTTTACTTGGACAGCTCAGAGCCATGGGTGAGGGGTGACTTCTAAAATACCTGTGCAAAGCACAGGTTTCATAGGAAATGCTGTATCTATAGTAGCAGCCGCTCTTTGCTAGCATGCTGTATTTGTGTAGGAAAAAAATCTTCTCGGATCAAAAAAGCACCGTTTTCATTGTGGAATAATTAGTACATGTAAGCTATGACAACCATAGCAGGGACACAACTATTTAGTTTATCTACATGGTTAAAACAGATGAAGTCAACCCCAGGAAGGAGTGTGCAGTGCTGATTGTATCTACCTGGCAGATCTTACCTTTATGTAAATTTTGAGCTGTGATAAGTATTGCATATTTTGTCTTGTCTTTAAAACTACTGTCCCCCAACAAACCATTATTGGTGAAGATAAAGCAATAGTCACATGAGGCGAAAGATAAGAGGAGCTGTACATTACCTGCATGTTTCTAACAGCTGAATCCATGCCGATTGATTCCTTCTCCAACTGGCTGTTTAAAAGGTAAAGTTTTATCTGAGGAGGCTTGTTTCCTGAAGGACTTACAGAATCCTCAAGCAGTGAAGCATCGTTTCTTGTCTCTTTTCTTTTGGTGTAGGAAGTAAACAGTCTTTGTGTAGCACTCCCCCCTGCCCTAGACTTCCCTCCTCCATTAGGCAGAGCAGAAGGACTTGATGGGCCGCAGCGCCGAGGGCTGTTGAGAGGCCTGGGATTACAGGGCAATGGGTGTCTGGTACTTCTCGGCTGATTGATAGCAGGGCCTTACTTCTCAGTGATATTATTTCTGTGTCTATTCTGTGTTTTGGCATGCACCCAGATTATGATGGATATTGACTTCAATTAGGTAGATTTTTACCAGTTTCTTTATAAATTTGGTCATAGGGAAAAGCTAGCAGAAAGGTAACTTCATACAAGAATTGCGAGTCAACAGGCGTACAAGCAGTAGTGCTAGCACTTATAGCTGTGGTCAGGTTCTAAATATGCATGAACACTTGCATATGCAAACAAAGGGAAGCGTAATGTGTGGAATAAAATACTTTATTGCTTTCAGAAACAGCAGCAGCAATATATTTTGAGTGTTGTCTCATTACAAGCAATAACCGTACTTTTTATGATAAAAGGATTCTTTTCAAAATTTGCATTTAGTTGGCCATGTGTTCATTGTATAAATGTAGAGCATGTATTGGGAAGAAAATTAAGATTTTCTTCTACTCTGTAGAGCTAAAGTACCATGCCCTCATCCCCTCTCCCTGGCCCTCTGAGGAAGCTGCATCGTATTGATCCTGGTTCTCAAAGAGGTGAAGATCCAACCTTTTAATTTCCAGTTTAATGTAGCACTTGAACACACACAAATTCTTTTGAAGTTGATCATTTTTATATGCATGTCTAATAGCCTGGTTGGATTGGGAATGCTGCAACTGGATCCTTAACAGCATTCATATGCTCTTTTAGATTTAGCACCGAGCATGTAGAACAGCAACTGGGAGCAGGATCTCTATTCTGTATTTTACCATCCTTCAGCCAAAGAAATGAAAAACTGAATTCTGAAGTATAACCAGAAGCTTGGATACAGAGTGCAAATCGATATACACCAAGGTCAGCTTTTGAGTGCTTAATGGTTGCCTTAGCTGTTCTGTGTCTTTTTTTTTTAATGTCACTTGCTCAGGTGTGGTTACCCTGAACTGGCTGACTCTTTATGTGTACAAGTAAAACGATATAAGGCTGCATCTGTTCAGAAGAATTTTGCATGGTTCATACTTCTGGCCAACCTATGGAAGAGCTTGTAAAGCTTAGATGATATTTTCAATAATCTGCTGTGTTTTATTCCTGGTTCTTCTGGTTAATGTGTGTGAACTATAAATACATCCTATTTCTTCTTTTGTCAGATGTGGAACTATCCATTTTATGAAAAATCAGAAGAAACTCCTCGACAATCCCCTTTTCTGTTGAATGTACATTTAGAAGTGAATTCTTTTACTAAAGTTTTAAGGATATTTTGGAATCAGCATGCCAACGTTTTTATTCCTGTTTTACAGTCTTGTCTTACAGAAAGTTAAGGCAACTGTGGTAAAGACAAGGAAAGAATTATAGTGAAGAAAGCTTAAGGGGAAAAGTTAATACCTGTTTCATAACACTAACAAAAATAAAGCTACTGAAATAAAAAAATAACTGTTCCTTTACTAAAGTAAAAACAATGAAAAGATTGGTGGTGCTGCCCATGTGTGGGTGTGTACGTGTTTATGTAATGTGGGAAAAATTTTCTAACAAACTAAGAATAGTGGTTAAATGTTTGTCCTCTTGGTAGTATCCTAGTCATGATGCAATTCTCAGCAAAATGTACTATAATTATACAGGGAAGTTGCTATTTGCATAGTGGAACACAATGTATTTTCCCCTAGTTTCAAATCTTTTTTAGAGCAGAATGTTAAAAGAGAAAGGTTCATGTACTGTGTATTGGAGCACATTTGTTTGATGCATATAATGTACCTTCAAAGTGCAGAAGTAGCTCAAGATGCTGGATGAATACATATTCACTTTCACCTCCATAATAAGAAGCCTGCAAAAATGCTGAAATACTTCAGGTAGTATTTATCACGGATTTTATCTAAAATCTGATATATAAAATTTAATATATATTTATCTTGCTTTAGAGCGGGGATTAATTTCACACACACCTCACAGGAAGGAGTAACAGCGTTGGACTTTTGAGAAGTCTGAAGTTGTCCTTCCCCTCCCTCTTCTGTTACCACATCGTATTTGTCTCTTCCCTGGCAATCGCCTGTCTGTGCATCATCGCAGTAACACTGCAACTTCAGGGCCTTTTCCTGGTCATGAAGCAATTTTCATCAAGCATTTGAAAGTTGTCTTTACTCTGTTCATGGTAATGGTATTTCTCAGTAGCTAAGTAAGAATTATGATAGTATGACATTATCACCCATTGATCCTAGTTTCAGTATATACTGATAGGGACAAAGTCCTGAAAGCAAGTAGTTTAGGAAAAGCATTCAAAACAAGGCATGCAAAATGTATATTATAGTAATTTCTTTTTTTTTTTGGCTGTGGAATTTGGGTAGAGACTTACTTAGCAAAGTTCATGCAGAATAGTCTTGGTAGACACAGTAGTGTCTTCTGCTCAGCTTCTGTCCAGTACCTTAAGTGTGACATTTTATGCTTGAGCACAGGCAAGGCTAATTTTCTTATTGCATTGCTAAAACATGACAAATGACAATCTTGTCTAACCAGAAGAGCAAAGCTCTTCTGTCAGCCATTGCTTTTCTTTGTTTCCTAGTAAGTAAACATCCATACAAGAATTGTAATGGAGGAAAAGGCGTAAATCCAGCCATAGAACAAATTCTAGGCAAAATGGAGATTTTAAGCAAGACACCATCACAAAAGATTTATATACAGCAGTGTTGCTCAAAGACAGATCTGTGCTTAATGGTGTTATTTTTAAACCCGCGTCTTTTTTTTTCCTCCATGATTGACTTAAACTCTTCCATTGTGCATTCTACATTTTCTTTTCTTTTTCCTTGATCAGATGAGATTTGGGTTCATAGAAGTTTGCTTTATTTTATGGTGTTTCTCACTCAAGATGTAATCCATGATTGCCTCTTCACCAGGGTTTACAGCAGTGCAAGCATGTCATGGTAAAAAAAAAATACTTGTCCTGTAAAGCAATAACCTAACCTTAATTTGGAAGTTCTGTGATAAGTAAACCTTCTCATGACCTCTGTACACTGCCAGGGAGGGGCTTTTTAAAAAATTGCTTTCAAATCTTCTGAGCCCAAAAAGGAAATTTCTGATGGTTTGAGATAATTCCAGTAGTTGTGCATTTTGGTATAAAGTGATTTTATATTATTTCTGTATAAAGTGTTATCTTTCCATAAATGTTACTCTTTTGCGTGTTCTTTGAGGTGTTGTGTTTTGTGGTTGGGGTTTTTTTTTGCTACTAGCATAATTTCACTCAGTGGCTAACTTAATTTGCTTTTGAAGAAATATTATTTAGAAACAATGAATATGATACAAACCCAACAATCCTATGTATACAAGCTTTTTTAATCTGCCAGTTCCTTATTGAACTAGACCATTGTGCTTCCAGCATATCTTAGTGCAGTGCCTGAAAAAAGTGTATGGTAGTCTTAACCTTAAATTGTATTATCCTGCCACTTTTTGTCCAGATCTGTCCAGAATTGGTGGGAGAGGGTTGATCTCAAGATCATAGGGTCACGCTGGGTTTTTTAAGGTGCTTGAAGTTTTATACCATTGAAGTGTGAGATTCAAATCAAATGGGTAAGTGAATGCACTTAAGCCATTTTCTTTATCAGAAGATTGAAGTATGAAAACTGGCTATATTTTTGTCATGAGTTTTAGGAAAACTACAAGCAGGTTACTTAGACTATGCAGTTTTGTGTGGCTGTGCCTACATAAGCGTGTGTCCCATGTGCAGCCGAGCTTTCACACGGGCAAGAATGGCAAGTGCAGCAAAGCCCCAAGACTTCACTGCTGTGAAGGCATTATGGGTTCTTGTGTGTAACATCTTGATGTCAAGAATTGTCCTATAAAATTTCAAGTTTGGGGTTTTTTTTTCAGTAAATTTACAAATCTCATTTAACGTACTGAAAAAGAACTGTCAATGTTATCAAACAGCTCAATGCTTTAATTAGCGGTACGTTGGATTTGAGGATTCCTCAAAGGCAAGATCTTGATGCTTTTACTTCCACGACTGTTTGAAATGCAGCCGTGTAACTTCAGTAGAGGTGAGTCCCTGTGACAAACTACTTGTTAGTGTCTTTCTGTAGCCCTGTGTCCATCCCCAGTGCAGGCCTTTACATGCACACTGCCCGAACAGGTTTTACTGCAGAGCTGTGAAGTGGCCCCTCCTCTGGGCTGAGCTGCCGCAATGCAAACAGTATTTACACAGCTCTGCGAGGCTGAATGACTGCTGGAAATAATTTCATCTGTTTCATAAATTTGAACTATTTCAGGTTTTCAGTTAGGCACTTTGCATGGCAGAAGCTGTTCCTGGCCTCCTGTCACTCTGATCTGTGCTGGGCCTGCGAGGTATAAAAAAATCAAATTAGCTGGGATGCAGCATGTGTATTTTCAGTTGTATGTGGAATGCAAACGTGCACTGGTCTGGGTGTGAACCAAGTTAATTTTGTGACTTCTGGATGTTGTGGTCCTGCTCTTTAGAAGTAGTAGCTAAGGAATTATTCTGTAAGTGCCAGGAATTACAATGAATAGTTTCCTCAGTTTAATCTTACATAATGTTAGCTGTGTGTGTTATATTTTGTAATGCATGCCTGGAGAAAAATCTCATAGAATAAATTTCACACTTAATTCATTAATTGTGTTTTCCCTCATACTGTCATCTAAACGTGACATTATCAGATAAAATAATTTGCTGTACTGAAATGAAGCCATTCTTAGCACCAAGAAGGGAAAGATGGCTCTCCATCTGTCTGGGAAAATTCTGCAAGTTCACTCCCAGCATCTCCCCTTTTTCCTTCTGTGCCTTTCCCACCCAAGCATAGATAGTCCTGACCAATAACAGTGCTGACACAGATACCCTCCTTTCCTGTGCTGATTACACCTTTGACTCCTTAGTCTAGAGCTTCGTGCCAATTTGCAATTAGGGTTTTGTTTTCTATGCCATATTTACCTAAGTCTCTGAAAACAGTAGTTGTGTTGTAAAACTTACAGGGAGAGTTCTGTGTATATGTAGCAAGTAGCTCCGAATATGTTAAACAATCCCTGGGGAGAAATTCTTAGCCAAGTTTTAGAAGTTTTACCTCTTTATATGAAGCTTGAGGTCCAGCTTATTTGGGGGAGGGAAGGAAAAGAACAGGAGTCTTTCATTTCAGCTTTTCTGTATGAAATGCATATTGCACTAATGCTTCCCTGGAGTGCAGCCTAGTTAAACTTCAAAATTGGGGCAAGAAAAAAAAAAAAAGAATGGTAAAATGAGAGATGAAATTCTCACTAGTGTTATCTCAAGGAAGGAACTAACAGCGGCTGCAATGGTATAAATTAAGCATCTCAATCTTTACAGTACTCTGTGAGCACCGCATGCAGCCTATCAGCAGGTACTCTGCTTAATAAGACTGCATCCTCTCACTTAATCTGTGAGATGCACGTGTTGAAAGACATCCTTTTGGGCACTCAGAATGATAAATGCATTAGCTTCACCGGCACATCCTTACTTGTTTGTGTTTTCTCCTCTCCTCATCCCCCACTGAAAGAAAAAAAGAGATTTCATCCTCTCTGAGATAGATGTTGCCTTGTCACTTGAGCTTCAGTGTCATCTGGAGCTATTGCTGGGCTTTTGCCCAGCAAATTTTGTCTATATGGGAGACAGTTTTATGAAGGTGATAGATTTGATTTGTTTGTTTGCAAATATTTTCCAGTTTATTGTTTCTTTATATAGTAGTGCCAAGCATATTGTTTTGCAAACTAGGAAGAGGAAAACTCTTCTGCTTCCTGAGGCGGTGTCATTGTGATGTTTTATCATTTTGGAATGAACTACATAAGAATGGTACCGTATAGGGACTGCTTCTTCCGTCACAGAAATAGGGTGCTATATAATGGTATATAACACCTTAGTACAGGAAGCAAAGAACCTTTTCAGTTGAAAGAAGTGGAAACTTCAAGCAGAATGCAGTAATCTTGGAACTTGCCTGGGATCCAGAATAATAACTTTTAAAAACAGAAATTATTTTTAACTTTGGTAAGTTTTCAGGGATACTACAAGTTAAGGTCCGAATCTCACGTTTCTTTCCAACTCCACAGCAACTCATTAACTCACAGCCTACTGGCCGCAAACTTGCCTGGAACAGCCGCTCAGGAAACGTGTCCTGCCAGTGTGTGTTTTGCAGAGGGGCTGCACTTGAGGTGGGCTGACTCAGGAGGACTGATTGAAATGCAGGCAATAAAAATCAACTCTGCCCTCTATTTCTCATAACTTCTCCATGCAGAGTTGTGAGTGTGACCATCCCATCCTTTCTTAATAGTTCTTGAGTATTTGTTCAGGGCTTGTAGAGTTGAGTATCTCCTGCTCAGCTGCTGTTTTTGCTGCTTCTTTCAACACATTGATGTTCTTCAGCTCTCATCCATATGCACTTCTTGATGAACCCGGCTTAGCTTCACATTTCAGAGGATTTCAGAACAATAGATGTGCCTACACACATGCCAGAAATACAGTACCTTCGAGATCACGATTTCTCTGATTGGTATATACAGCAGCATTCACTTTCCTTTTTCTTTTTCCTTTTTTTTCCCCCCTCTTTTGTTTCAGTAAAGTGATCCTGATGAACCCGTGGTTCTTCTCATTGTTTCTTTCCAAAATCCAGTAATATAAACTCTTTGGAGTTCCTGGTGAAGCTTTCCTGATATTTTGAGGTATTTTGCTGTTCTTGCTGCAATTGATTGTTTCTCATGTTATGGATTAGGTGAGAATATCGCGTACCACTTCCTTTCTGCCTATTGCAGAAAAAAACCCCAACCCAGTATTGATGAATCCAAAGGTGGTGGTTGCAGGATAGACACTGACTTCTTGTTACCAGAGATTTCAATAAAGCAGCAAATGTAGGCACATTGTCACTTACAAATGTGCTGCTTTTAAGCGTCATCTTTTATGCACAAACCTTTGGCAACGTGTGTGGCCACTGTTGATACGGCTTGTATCACCCACACTCTGTGTGGTCAGGAAGACCCATTTCTGCTGTTATTATCTCAGGAGTGGAGCTGAAAGTATACCCTTGAAATCTTTTATTTCCCACTTCACTATGACCACCTCCAAACTGCTTTTTGAGACTGAGACAACTTTGACTTCAGCCTGTCTTCTGTCTGAAATTCATGCCTTTACTGTCCCTACGGAGGAGAGCTGCTCGTGCCATCTTTGCTGCTGTGTGCAGATGACAAAATTGAGAGCAAGTGTAATCTCAGAATAAATACTGCTTAGAGGCAAGCTAAAGGATAAAATGTTTTCATTGCTGATTTTAAGTGGTTCCAGAGACCTGGGGATGCACTGTGAAGTAACTGGAAAGGGTACTTGGCTAGGTGGTAGCAGGGAGCACTACAGTTAAACAAAAGGGCTAATTAGCTAGCAAAATTGAAATGTCGTATGTCAGGCAGGGACACACAATAAACCTCAGTTTAATTTGAAACAGAACTTTACAATCTGATGTTACAAGGCCTCATTTCTATACATATAAATGCTGAATTGTACCTTAATCAAAATGATGGTTATGATTTTTTTTTTCTCCTGACGTTGTTTGCTTGTCTGGGTTGATATGACTTGCTTTCTTTGCCAAACCTCTGGGTACTGGTATACATCCACATGGTGGCTGCTTTACACTTAGTTTTTATGGAACCCTAAAAGGGGCAAATAAATATGTAATTGTGTAACTGCTGCTTATAACATCATTATATATACAAAGCATTATTCATAAAATGTATAAATACCATTCCTTTGCTTGGTAGTTGGGGTCAATGTAGAAGACTTTCCATCAGTGTACTACTATAAGCACACATAGTCATGTGCCAGTGATGGGAAATGGAGTTCCCCTCTTCCCAGCATAGTTTTGTGCCCTTACTGCGTGCCACTGGTGATGTTACTGTTTTCCTGATGTGTAGGACCAATACAAGTCATTAAGCTGTTGGTAGGTCCATTCACAGATATTTCTGTTCACGTTTCAGCAGCGGATACGCAACTGCACGATCTTTCAAGGCTGGCTGGTGGGTAAGGGATATGCTAGAAGCAGTTTGCCACTGCTGAAGAACACTTGTGCTAAGGTCTCATCCACCAGTTGTTACATGCAGAGGATATTGAGGAAGCAAGTGAAAGAGAAGCTACCCATGGATGTAAATAGGCAGGATATCGGATGGCTATAAGACACACCCTTGAGGAAGTGCAGATATGCATATGTGGAGATCAGACCAGTAGCAGTGTTCAATTAAATACATTGCTTTTAGATCGAGTACTGCTCTTTCTACATGCAGCCAGCTTTCAAGTAAACCCGTTTGTGCCTGCACATGTGCTCTAAATCTTAAAGTGTGAGAATCCATACTGCACGTGTTTTAAATTACTTATGTTAATGCCATATAAATAAAGTGTACGTGCTTAAGTTGTGCTTCCTATAATAACCTTGTTTTGTTTTTATTATTTTGAGCATTTAAAATTGACTTTGAGATGCTGGGTTTTCCCACAATGCATAAAATCCCAGTACTACAAGTAAACTGTAGTATGCAGTTGATCTAAAAAGGGGATACTGCTTGAATGAAGGAAAACTGATGGGTGGGGGAAAGGCTGGAAAGGGTGCTGTGGAGGTGTATGGCTGACGGAAGGGACAGGAAAGCACCGGGCTGATGCAGAATCTAACAGAATAGAAAAGTGGGTCATTTATCTGGGTCAAAGTAAAAAGATATAAGGTTTAAAACTTTTATTTCAGTTGGTCTGTCAGCTTTGACAGCAGAGCATCAGTTCCTAACCTGTGTGAGATCATTGAAGCTCCATCTCTGAAGAGTGAATGTTTAGCCGTCAGAGTCATGGAGAGGCCAGCTTTTCTAAAACAACTGTAACACCACAGGGCTGTATTTATTTTGGTTTGACCCCTGGATTTTTCTTTAATTTACTTTGGAGAGACAGACTTTTAATAAAACTTAAGCTGCTTTATATCACAGACTTGTTGTTTTTAGGGTGGTTTTTTAACAAACAAAATTCTCTCTGTGCAGATTTTGCTGGTGAACAAAATGAAGGCAACTGCCCTCTTGGCAGGTGTCCTTCCTCCCTTTGCCAGGACTGTTCCTTTTTAATGTTACTGTGACAAGTCGCTGTTACATGGGGAAAAGATTGAGCGAGCATCAGGTTTTTCTAGGGTTGGATAATCTTCTGTATGAAGCGCTGAGTGGAAAGCTGAGTTGTGCTCAACTGCAGGCTTCCTGTGTGCTATCAGTGAAGTCATTCAAACTCCATCTTAAGTGGACTGCTTGAAGAGTGGGAATAAAAATACCTCCTGCTTCACAAGGGTGTGGAGGCCTAACTTGGACGTGGGACTAAACTGACAAACACCACTGCCTGGGTAGGTGCTTTGGGACTGAGGGTAGCACACTGTTCCTCCGAGTTGCATCACGTGGCTGCAGTTCCTTGGGTTTGTGCAGACAGCAGCTACGTTCCCACCCACTTTGACCAAATGATGCCGGGTTGGTGACGGCAGCAATGGCATTATTTGTGCTCGGTTTAATTCAACAAGTCTGTTGGCCTTCTGTTTACAGGGGAAGATGCCTGTTTAGTAAATGGAGTGTTTGGCAATACCTCTCTGGGGAACTGCCCCTTCTGGCTGCAGCCGGTGTTGCAGGTGTACATAAAATGGCAAACCCACTGTTTTCTCAGAGGTGTCATGAGTTGGGTTTTAGTGTGTCAGAATAAGTCATGTCCTCAGGGCTTTGTGTTCTAGGTCATGTTACGTCACACCCATCACATTCTGGCTCTAAATGCTACATCAGCAAGCCGTGGGCACAGCTGCCTGTCCAAAAGGTGTGTGTGGAGTGGTGGTTACGTGGTGTGGCAAAGGAGCTGGACATACAGCGCCTTTCTAAGGTCTGTTAGGAAAACTCGTGGCAAAGTGGTTTCTCCTTGTAAAGCTGGTGGTGTGTCACAATGGACCTCGTGTTTGGGGACAGTGCTTAATCATTCATCCTCTGAGGACCATTGCCCAGGTGCCTGCTCTTAACTCTGGTCATAACAGCAAGGTGGCTTTTGCTGTTTATGGTTTTGCTCTTCTTCACCCTTCCTCTGTTTAAACCCCTCTGACAAAGGTCTTGATGTTGTTGCTGGGCTGACATTCACTATGGAAAACTGTGTTTCTGGCAGAACGTACCAAGCTCTGCTCTTGGGCTAGCCCATGCCCTCGTTTGTCACAGAGTCCTGAGAGAGCAACGCAAAGCCCTTGCTCGTGAAAGGTGTCTTCATTCCCATTTCTCACCAGGAGTCCAGCGTTGCCCTGTTACGGTTGGGGCCTGTACCGCAGGCAGCAGCATGTTTGCCCCGTGTCCCGCAGCATCACCGTCCTAGCAAATCTGCTTAGTCTTGCCTACTTTTTGGCTGCCAGAAGAAGCGGCAGAGGATTTCATTATTGATGGTAGTGCTTTGGTGGACTCTCTAGGGCCGGGGCGCTTCCTCCCTCCTGCCCCGCCGCTTGCAGACCTGCTACAGCCCCGCAGCTCCCCGCACCATTCTTCTGAAGCGTACTGCGTCGCCCTGCCCGGCGCCCAGGGCCGAGGGCGGAGAGGGTTGCGTGACCCGGCCCCGGCCCCGCTGCCTCGGCGGGGCGGCGCCCTGGCCCCTCGCCGCGGCCTTCTCCGGCCTGAAAGGGCCGGTTCGGGGGCAGTCCCGGGCGGGGCGGGCGGAGGAGCCGCGGCGGCCGCCCGCCCCCAGCGCCGCTGCCCATTGGCGGCGCCGGGCGGGGGCCGGACCGGGAGCGGGGCCGGGGCGGGCGGCTGCTGGCCGGGGAGAGCGGCGGAGAGCCCGGGCCCTGCCGTGCCCACCGGCGCCCCGGCGTTCCCCGGCTCCGCTGTGCTCGGCTGCGCCGCGCTCCTCCCGCCGTACCATGGTTGGGGATCACTGCAGCCTCCCCGGTGAACGGCCCGTCCTCGCCCAGAGTCCCAAACCCGGATTAAGCTGCAAAATGGTCCTGCAGGCGGTGGGCAAAGTGCTGCGGTAAGGACGGGTCCGGCGGTGGCGGCGGGCGGGCAGGGTGGCTGCCCCGCGGGGCTCCCGTGGGCGAGTGCCTGTGTGCGAACCGGGGGTTCCCCAGGAACGTCTGTACGGCCCTGGGAGGAGCGAGAAGGGAGCTGGAGCTCAAGTTAAAAATCTGGCCCGGGCGCCTTGGTCTGCTCTCCTGTCTGGAGGAGGGAGGCTGCTTTTGGCTCCCTCTGAATCTTGTGTAGCCATCTGGGAGGGTGGAAGCTGGAATATCAATAGCTGCTTGGAGAGAAACATTTGTCGACCCGTAAGTCTGCAGTCTGGTTTTGTTTGCGCTCCCCAAGAACTAAATTTCCAGGACGTAAGCAGACGGTGAAGGTCCTGACTTTCCTGAATAAGGAGTCCGACCAAGACACTACATATGCTCTGGCACGTTTTCTACAAAAATGTCGTAAGATGAGGGGAAAAAATTGCTCATGAAGGACTCGTGTGAACACTGAGACGTGTATGACTACTGAGACCAAAACCAGACTCTTTGGCAAAGGACGCACAGTAATTTGATTCAGAGGAGTTCTGACCCGTTCTGGTTTGCAGGGAAGAACGTCACCACAAATATTAGGACTAGCAGCCTTGCTCTTCAACAACTGCAGCTTTTTATTTTGGTTAAATGTGTTCAGATATTTTTCTGGGTTCTATGAAGAACGGCAGTGCTGCTCCAAAAAGGAGCCTTGTTCCTCCAGCGTAACTTTATTTGGCAAGCTTTCGTTTGTCCCTGTTTCCTACTATTGGTTGGCAGTTGTTAAATGTTTGTCCACAGAAACATTATCCCTCTCTTCCTCTGTTGACTCATGTCTCCTCTCTTCCCAAGCGAGTTTAGGGGAGCCATTTATTAAAGCAGAGCGTTCTGATCACAGAGGCTGGGCTCTAGCTGTGACTTAAACGAGAGAAGTTCACTGGGCTTCAAGTAGGCTCGGTGAGAAGAACTGCTTAAAGAAGTGTTGTGTTGCAGTACTTTTTGGTGGTTCTGGTATTTTTTTTTTTGTTAAAAATACTTTTCTGTAGAAAACATTAGTTTAAGGAATTCAGGTTTCTTTTTCAGCTTTTTAACAAGTTTAACATCCCTTCTTTGCATTTTTTGGGGGGTGGTGGTGTCCATAGTTCAATGTGGTGTTACACAGCTGGTCATATCATAAAATCCTTTGGCCAGCGGCTTGCTATTCATGCTGTGAACCCTTTGAAGTTTTTGGTAGCTGTTCTATTGGCAGCACTCCCAGATGTAAATAGATGGGTGCCTCTGTAGGGAAGAATTGCCAAACCTTTTGTTCAGCATCTATGGCAGTTTATTTTGAAGTATAGGTAACTTCCTGTGACCTAGCAGTGAAACATATATTTTTATGATTTGTTCAGTGCACACTTTTTCGAAAGTATAACATAACCTTGTCCTTTCTCCTCCAACTGGAGTACGTGAAGAGATTGTGCATAATTTTATTTGCTTTTTTCCCCCTGAGGTTTATTTTCTACGTATACTATAAAACTGTTGTGGAAGCAGGAAGAAGTTATTGTTATACATGAAATATTTTGGGCTTGGGAATTAATAGCATAACTTTATTTTGCTAACCTGTTACTAGATGGGACTGATTACTATTTTGTAGTAGAGGTTTTTTAACGTATATTTTCATTCTGGGTTAGCTCGTTTTGCACCCAGTTAGAGTGGAAGTGTGAAGTCACAAAAACTTACCTTAGATGTTAGACTGGTTCTCTTATTTCTCGTCTTGAATATACTTCAGATGCCTTATCTGACTTTGTGTGTTGCTTCATCTTGCCTTCCTTCAGTTTTTGTTATGTAAAATATAAACTCATCCTGTATTGCAAAGAGCTCAGACAGCATAAGAGCACAGGTACTAGCTAGGAGCCTAGGTAAATACTAAGTCTAATCAAAGTTTCCTTATCGCAGAAATCAGGTACTAGTGCTTAAGAAAGTGTGAGCCCAGTGATGGACAGGCTGGACCGATGGGCCGAGGCCAATGGTATGAGGT
>RSEF01000005.1:16224460-16252701 GCA_003993805.1 Himantopus leucocephalus
GCTCCTCATAAGACTTGTGCTCTAGACCCTCCACCAGTTAGGTCTGTCCTGCAAAAGGGAACAGAAATGCCTGATGTACCACAGAGACATAGTATGTGCAGATGCCCCATGTTCTCCTTGCTTTGCCAGCAGCACCAGCTGGAACTCAGTTTGACCCTACAGAATGTTTTGGGCTTTCTGTTGAGAAGCAACATTATGAAATAATGTTATGGCACTTGTCATCCTTAACATGCCTGCCATGCCTTGGCACCGACTGTTTACAGCAGAGCATCCGGAGGCCAAGCAAAGATTCCCTTTTAAGGCAAAGAGCCACTATGAGAATTCAGAAGAAAAAGTTTCCCTGGCATGTAGGGTACATTCTTCTTTCCTTCTCCTCTTAAATAAACTATTAGTAACTTTTAAAAACAGAACAAAAATGAAGAAGCAGGGCCAGAAATGCTGCCAAACACATTTTATTCTACGCAGCCCCCTTAAACCTGCGTAGCAGCCGAGCCCTGGAGCTAACCCAGGGCAGGAGGGGCAAGAATGAAACAGGTCAGAGGGGTCTGTCAGAGACCTGGGGCGAGAGGAAATCGGAATGGAGGCTGTCTTAAAAAGCTTAGTCTCCTTCCTTTCCCCAGGCCCTGGAGAAGTGGTCTGACCGCAGCAATCTATGAACAATTGTACTGTATGCTGCACTGGAATTTGGGCTTGCTTTCCAATACCTTACACAGCTTCCCTTCCCATGCTGATGTTCTTTTCTCTGCTTTCCCAATCCTGGACATGTATATGTACATGCAGGATTTGTGTTCTGGGTGTGCTGTCACATGGCATTTTCAGCTAAAGACTTAGCAGTGATCTGGGTTAAAACCGGACATGGGATTGCAGAAAAATCTCCCCAGAGATACTAATCTTGTATGGGTTTAAAGAAAGAGGGAAATACAAATATCATCTGTTGCTTTTTCTCAAAAGGAAGGGCAGCTCTACTGATGTTCAAATGAAAGTTGTTATTCCCCTTTTCTTCCTCACTATACAAATAAAGACAGACATTGAATTACCAAGAAGTAATTTTTAAGCTGCCTAGCGCCTCTAAGCTTCCAGTCCTTGTACTTAACTGAGGACAAAAGACTGTGGGCTGGTGGGATAGGAGACTGGGCAGCATGCAAGAGTTTGTTCCTGTCCTGTAAAACCTGGCATAACCTACTTCTTCATTGTTCTTGGTAGGAGTTTGTCACTAGGACTCATACATTTTAGCTCATAAAACTGTTTCCTTCCTGCTATGAATTGGCTCAGGACTGCCATACTTACATAGAGCACTTCTAACCAGAAATTAACTGATAACTTCTTTCCAGTAAAGTGCCACAGAAAAACCAGAAAGGTGACAAGTAGATTTGTGAGCAGCTAACCTGGTTTTCCTTACAAAGCTGTAGCCTTCCATGGATGGCTGAAATCTTTGGGTTTCCCATTGAATCATAGAATTGTTTTGGTTGGAAGAGACCTTTAAGATTATCAAGCCTGACTGTTAACCTGGTGCTGCCAAGTTACCACTAAACCATGTCGCTCAGCACTACATCTGCATGGCTTTTAAATACCTCCGGGGATGGCGACTCAGACGCTTCCCTGGGCAGCCTGTTCCAGTGCTTGACAACCCCTTCTGTGAAGAAATTTTTCCTAATATCCAATCTAAACCTTTTCCTCTCTGCAAAGGGAGTACATTAGAGGGAGACAGCTTGCACATTAAAATTTTTTACCTTAATGTGTTTTATTTTCTCTTCTGTTCCACTCACATCCCATTTGACTCCTTACCCAAAGAACGGAAGAGGAGAGAAGTTACACCAAAAATATCCAGTGTACCTTTAATTTTGAATTATAAACCCATATTCACTGGAAATTACAAAAGCATGGAAGTGTTCATAAAGATTAGCCTAAAAGACACTCTTAAAATGCTGGCTTCCTGCCTCTCTAATTCTGTGTTGGCTTAGGTTTTAAGAAACTAACCGCTGTCCTCAGATTACCAAGAAAGTAGGTTTTGGCAGGAGTATTTCACTCTATAATACTTCATCAGTGGAGGATATTTTAAAACACGACACTTGAAAAAGAAAGGAAAAAATTACAGGATGAAAATCAAAGGCCGAGATAGTTTGATATATCTGGTAGTTTGGTAGTGTAGAGGTACACCTGGGTGAGATGGAATATGGTGTTGCTGTTGGAGACTGTTAAGTTTTCCGCATAAATGTTTTAGTTGGGAATGTACCATTTCAACCCCAGAATTTTCCAGGTTGTGAACTATACAAATTATAAAGCCCAAGCTAGGTTACTTGAAAATAACCCCCAAAACCTTAAGTGGCTTTTAAAATATCATTTGATAACATTTGTATGGTCATCTTATTTTTTGATCTTCCTTAAAATAGATTTTTCTTTTTGTGCCACTTTTGCATGCGTTGCTGTGAATCGTGGGGGCTTTTACTCTCCTCTCGCTAACACTGACTGAACACATCACAGCTGGATTGTCACAGTCGAGACATGCTCTCTTCTGAATTTACTGGGGATTGCTAGAATTATACCAGTTAACCCCAGGTAAGAAATAGGATCAGTTACTAAAAAAACATTATTAATCACAAAATAAGCATCTTTGTCCTGTATGGTTCATAATCTGTGATGATTTTCATCCCCACAGACTTGAGATGACTTGTGAGTTTTGAGATTTGCAAACAGGGAGACAAATTTGTCATGTAAGGCCTGTTGGACCTGTTCCGACAATTTTCAAATGGAAATCAGTATGTTCAGGACTTGGCTGGAACCTGAAACTGGTGTGTGATCCAGAGGGCACGAAGTGAGTGAAGTTTTGCGTGCAGCTCTGCTCCTCACCGCTATAGGTTTCTTTAATAAACTTCCTAACTTTCTAAAGTTACTGGTATCTGGTACTAAAACCACTTCAATATGGCACATTAAAAAGAGAAAAGCCACTGATTACTTGTATTTAAAAAAGAAAAAATAAACAGCCACTAACCTCAAGGGTAGTTAGTTGGGTGTGAAGGGTAGGAGATGGTGACTGAAGCATCATCGTTTGTCCTTGAAGAGATTTCAGTTTCAGATGCAGTCTAAGAAACTGCACAGCTTGCTGGAGACAACAAGAAATTATTATAGCTGTGCTGGTTCCCTCTGGAAAAAAGGAATCCTGAATTGGTAGAGATAATCTTAAATTACGTGATCAGTGTAGGGAAGTTTGGCATTTAATAAGTCACTAGTATTCCCTCTGTGTGATCAACCTTGTAATAAATCGGATTCTCATGACCAAAACAATGGATGCCTGGTACAATTCCAAAGGTATGTGAACTACATCAGGTTATGAAGCATGTCCACATAGTGGACATTGTGTCTTTGGTACTTCTTCAGCTAAATCAGATTGCTTCACATGTGCTTCTTTCCAAACTAACTAAATCAGTTTAAACTGAAGCACATCTTTAGTATGTATACCATGAATAAACTTTGAACCTTACAGCCAGTTTCTGTTATGAAATGGGAATAATACTTTCCTCGTATGGTTTTTAAACTAAATTACTACCTGGATGGTGCTCTGAAGATGCTCCAAAGTGTGGGTTTTTTAAAACCAAGAAACTATTGGGCATCTGATCAAGAAGGAAATGAGAGAGAGATTAGAGGAGTATCTTTATTAACTGAGACGGGATAAGAAAACAAGCTGGGAAGTTGGCAGTTTTACCCGATCTTAACAAAGCAGTTAGACCAGGGGAAAAAAATATCATCACAGCCCAGTGGGCCTGTCACTTGGTGGAGTGTCTTATATGTCTCTTCTTCCAATGAAATCCAGGCAAACTTCCAGCTGCTGTGTTTTCTCAGCTGAACACAAGGTTGAGTGTGGAAGCCCTGCTAGAAGCATTAGTCAATGTGCCATCTTTGGCTGGAGCCAGTTTGCTGAACCTTCTTCTGAGACTTTAGACGAATGACCTCCCTTCTGCCATCTTCACTTTTCCCTCTCTGCATCTTATTCGTGGGTGTGACTTGGCCTGTGGCATCATATTCAATTGAGTGCCTAAAACCAAACAAACACAAACCTCTCCTGGGAGTTACCTGAAGAATTAGGTTGTACTCTGGTTTGCCTGTCAAAAAAACACCTGCTGAGTGCTGTCTCCTTGGATTCCCTAAAGAGATTTCTTTCCTTAATTAGTAGTTAAGCATTGATAGACAGGTTTTGGTCTAACATCTTGACAGACCTTCATCAAACTGCTGTGTAACAGCTATTCCTCCAGCTGTTTTGGAGGTACAGTTGATCTGACACGGATGTGTCAAGACACATTTAGCAGAATTCTCTTATTTTTTAAGAAAGACACAGGGAAATGTGAATCAGGACTTTGGTTTGCTTTAGGGTGCCTCTAGCAGTGTTTTGAAAGATACTGCCCTTTTTGTGGTCTTGTATGGTATTTAGTTACATTTTCCAGTAAGTAATAATCTACAGGTCACAGATTTTGGTGTTTCCTCAATAGAACAGTAAAACTCTACTGGTTTTGCCACTTTTCCTTTCATTGAAAGCAGGCTGAATGAGCTGTTGCTGAATGTGCTGCTTTATGCTTGCTGCTATAGTCTTCACTTATAAGGATGTTCTGGGACATCTCAGAAATGGCTACACACAATTTTTTGTATTTGTGTACTTTAAACATAAAATGAAAAATTGAGGAAGGCATCTTGAACGTGAACAGCTCACAACAAAGAAAATAAAGGATGCTTCGTTTTGCACATTTGGAGTTGGTTCCAGGTAGATGGTGTTTTCTTACAAGTCTTCGAAACAACACTGAACTTTGAGGTTGGGGAGAGCAGAAGGAACCTAATTTCTGAACTTCACACTGGTAATTCTGGTAATTGTGAATGTAGGAGCTTTGGTTTAGCTAGAATATGGAACCATTATTTGTTGACTCTTAATCATGTGTAATCGTGTTTCTAAAACTGTTTTCTCTGTACTGCTGTATGCTCCAGCTTTGTAGGTCTATAAAGAAAATGCTTTAGTATTGACTAGTATTGACAGTTTCCAAACTAAACCCTCAGTTTTATAGCCTAGACTGAGCATGACTTGATTAATACGAGTAAGTCTGACTTTATAACTTAAGTTCTGCCTAATTGAGGAAAGATGTGTGGTCCAGTTCAAAACTTGATGTTTTTAAGACTGGAATTTTTTTTAGTTTGTATTTACAATATTTGACCATGCAGTATCCCCAATGCACTGCATGCAGGTCATGAAAATCTGCTGGTAGAAACAATTTCTCTGGTCTTGCTTTAGCTCTCAGCAGCTGCAAAAGGTTAAAAAAGTTTGTACTGCACGTGGTGATTTGACATTCAGGTTTCAGTGGTGTGAATAAACCCTTTCTGATTATCAGTGATTATGTGCGTTTTGCAGGTTCAGTGATGACATCCGTGATCAGGTTCTTTTTTAAACTGAGCCAAAGCTTTGGAAAGGGGCAGAGCATGAGGATCCTTCAGGAAGCTTCTGTTTGAAGTGCTCCAGTTCCAGCAGAAAGCAGTTGTGGACAGACTTACACGATCTGTTGAAAAGATGCAAAGTGGCTGCATGTACTAATCTAACAGAGAACTGACATTTGTTTGGAAATGAGGGGATTTGGTTTTTGTCAAAGGACAATGTATAGTCATTTGCATTAGCAAACTTGTGAAATATATTTAGTGTTGCATTTTTGTTTCTTTTCTTGAAATGGGGAGAAGATGCTGAAGTGAGAAAGAGCTACATGCTATCCATTTCTATTCAATGGAAGGCTTGCCTCAGCCTGGCTCTGTGTCTGGCTTCCTTCTAAGGTTTCCCTCCACAGCCTGGCTCTATGACAGACTGTCTTTGACGTCTTCGTCTCTCTCTCTCCCCTCCTCCTCCTCCTCTCAGAAGACTGCTCTTAGCTGACGTGGCACAGCCCTAACCTGGGGCCCTTGGTTTAAATATCCGGAAGTAAAGCAAAGACACAAACTCTATTCTATCCAAACTACTTCTTACTGATAACTTTTCTCCCCAGGTGTGATTAATGCAGTTTGTTGAAACAGTCTCTGAAGATGAAGGTATTTTCTGCATGATTGTTACTGGAACTGTATTTTTCTTTAAAAATCAATTTATCCTTGAATGCCTGAATCCTGCCCTCTGAAACCACGCTCCCAAACCACTAAACCCAACCAGCTGAAAAAAACCCTGAACGGTATATTCTGAATAGACCTTAATATTGTCTGTCAGAGGCCCAGCAGGTATGAAGGTGCTGTATGGAGCGTGCCAGGCTTGGTTTCAGCAGCGTAGGAGTAAGGCAGCCTCTGCTGGGAATTAAGCTAATCAGTGGCCTGGAGTATTTTTTACTAGCTCAGGGCCAAGTGCATAGTTTCAACTGGATTTATGCTGTTGACTGTCAGGGTAAGGTAGTTTCAAGTCTTAACATGGTATTCCTGCAAAAGGAAGAGGTCAAACATATTGCTTCATCTCTATAAACTCAGGTTACAGACTGTCGAACGAGACTATTGTTTTATGCTATTACATTTTCCTTGAATATCATCTCAAGTTCTGTGAAAATCTGAAGTCTCAGGCCCAAGCACAAATATCTTTCATAGCTTCTTTAAATCCCTTTAAGGCCCTCCTGCGGTTCTTGCTTTCACGGACTTTCCTCTCTTATCTGTAGCTTATTTTTACTCAGTGAGGTTCAAACAAGATCTAGCAAATGTAAGAGTTTGAAGACAAGAGTAGTTAGCTGACAACCAGGAGCTGTTGGTCTGAGCAACCCCTCTGTATTAAGAGCCTTGCACTCAGGAGCATCTGACTCTGCATGTCCTGAAACATCCCTTTGTGGAGCAGCTATGAGAATTAGTTCAGGTTACTTCATTAAATAAACATAAAGAATAAATCTTGGGGGCTTCATTTGAATTGGAATGCACTGCTGTGGAAAAAGGAGATGGCAGGAAATGTGCAAAAGTAGCTATGTGCTAAATTAATCTTCACGTATACTGGGTTTAGTTTATTCTCCGACTCTGTTTGTGTTCTTTAAAAAGATGTTCTACGTCACAGGCGTCCTCCTTCTAACCATGAAATCCACCTTTCTCATTAACATATGGAAATAAAATGTGACCGTCTTTTCCCTACCAGAGACCTCCTGCAGTGCTTTCTGCACATCTGTGATTTGTAAATACATTGTGAGGGTGTAAGTGTATATTGTGCTGCTGTCACTAAGTTTTCCTTGATGGTGCCCCTCCTGAAATCTTAAAGTCCCTCAAGTCTTAATTTACTGGTTAGAGAGAAGTATGACAAGATTCAATGCAAGTTCAAGTTAGTAAACAGTGGCAGTGCTGGTGACTGAGTTGTAGCAAGTTATGGTGTTCCTTTCTTGTGGAAAGCAAATCTCAGTCTCTCCTTACTGCAGTGCTGACAATGTGGACGATGAGTCATTATGAAGACGGGCTTAATGAACAGATCAGTAAAAAGCCCATAAAGAGCGAAATCTGAATAATCATACTTTCTTTGAGGAAAGCACTGACACTTCAGACATCATTCCAGGAAAGATGTGCATCCTGTCCTCACAGAAAAAATCAAGCCTGCGCGTACCTCAGACAGGGGCACAGTTGGAAGATTATTTAAAGTGTGTTAAGAGCCAGAACGTGAGGTCAATTTCCTTTGGATGCGATGTAGATGAGTTTTAACAGCAAACTTAATGCAGTCATCTGCAAAGGTGGGCTCACCTTGGTTTTACAGATCCTTAAACCAAGAAAACCTGACATTAAAAAATCCTGGTATCTCCTCCTTGATGATGTGGTAGTGCACAGCAAGTATTGCCTTACTGCACTTGTCCCTCACCATTCAATGTATTTTCTGTTTCTGGTTAGGTGGACTTTTTAACTGTAGAAACACATGGATATGCAGCTGTTTGACCACACAGCCTAAAAGACCAAAGTGCTGACCCACCGTCCTTCCTCAGAAGTCCTTACTGAACTCCAGGGATACGGGTTGGGTTGAGACTCTAGTTTGAGGATGTTAAAAACACATTGGGAGGGGAACTCTAGTGATTACAACAAACACTTTAGAAATGGCAGATAAAAAGTCACAATATGCCATGGAGATAAATGCATTTTATGGAATGTGGCTTGTCTACTTTTATAAATCCAAATGGAAGGTTATTTCATCATGCATTGGATTTTAAAGGATTTTCAGGAAAAAAATCACAAAAGACTCTGATCTTTATGTCTCAAGTATCCCAGGAGTTAAGAAAGCAGGTGTTCTTGTAGTTACCCGTGCTTCTAGCTGGAATCACAGATGCTCACTTCCAGAAGGTTTCTGGTATCTCAGAGAATGTAGGGCTGGAGTAGCGAGGAATGCTGTAGGTCTGAATGAGCAGTCCCAGCACATTGTGTGGAAAGAGCATTTTTCCGACTGAGAGCTATATTCTTGCAGCAGTCTGCTTTTACTGTCCTTCAAATGCCCGTTTTGCAGGTGACAGTTAACTGTATGATGCAGCAGATTGTTTACTTGCATTAGAGTGGCTCCTTCAAGGCACAGTGCCATTCTGCTGTCTTGACTGTTCATAGGTGTAAAGAGACTGTCACTCTCCCAATAATTTGCAATCTAAACTGACAACAGGGCAATGGAGATGGAGCAGCTCAGTCTCAAGTTTCTTAATGCCATTCAAAACTTCCAGTGTTACTTGAAGAAAGTGACTGAGTTCAAATACGCTTTTTAAGAAACCATTTTTGCTTTAATAAAAGAAAAATTAAGCTAAGGGGAGGGAAGGCAGGTGGAGCAGTGTAAACGCAAATGCAGGAGTTTGGATAAACCACCTTCTTTCAGGTTTCTGTAGCTGTTCATCATCAGTAAAGGTAACCTTTGTTCTCCTTTTTTAATCTCTTGCAGGAAGTCCAAGGGAAAGCCAAATGGTAAAAAGCCAGCACCGGAAGAGAAGAAACTTTACCTAGAGCCAGAATACACAAAATCCAGAATCACTGACTTCGAATTTAAGGAGCTAGTGATGTTACCACGAGAAATAGACCTCAACGAGTGGCTAGCCAGCAACAGTGAGTATTGTGATCATAAAGCTGTGCTTGCTGTCCACACCCAAGAAGGCGTTCATTCACTCTGTTTCTTTTTACTGTTTTCAGTGCTTAGAAAAACACCCAGTGACTATTTATGCTTACTGCATAATGCATGTCATTATACCTTGAATAGTAATTAAGCTCCCTTACGTACAAACCAACTGTGCTCAGCAGCATGGAAGACATGATGCGTTTCCTCCTTCTAGCTCCCTCACTGTGGCAATGAGGGCATTACAGTTTTTGATGCTCTTTTGAGGACCATCAGATTTCCTTTGACTATTTGCTAAATCAGCTGGTTCAGCATGTTTCTGACTCAACCTATTGGTCTTTCAGAAGCATCGTAAAAATGGTAGTTTATTAAAACTTGTATGTAAAGCAAGGTACGCTTAAAGCCCGAAGTTTTAAAGTCTCTTGGTTGGATTTCTTCTCCTTATTCCTTCCAAGCTTTGGTGGAATTACTGTGAATTTAAGCTGTAGTCAAGCCAAAACTCAGATGTGATTGACTACTATGACTGAATGCTGTATCTGTGCCTCTCGGTTCTGATTTACAATACTTTCCTGCGCTTCTGCTTCGTCTGCCAGTCCTAACCTGCAGCTATGACCCAGTCTTGTTTATACTTTCAACAGTATGTGGTAGTAGCAAGAAAGTACTTTAAACTGCACACTAGGACAGTTTATAGAGACTCATTAAGAAAAAGTGAGGTGCCCCCTGAGGAGTATTATGATGTTAAATTATCTCAGGAGATTTTTAAAAAGTAGAAGTGTACTAGTTTTAATGCTGTTTTTTTAAAAGGAGATATGTCATGGGAACTATTAATGCTGTTTTCTAGCCACTGTACATTTTTAAGTCTTGACTTCAAAAGAACATAGCAAATGGTTTGCCTTTAGCTTGTAGTAGAGTATTCTACTGTAAAGGTGAGGCTGATGACAGAGACACTTTCCAGTCTTGCTGCTTAGTGAGTAATAAGAGCTGATGCATCATGGTGCTTTCATCTTAAATCAAAACAAGAGCTTTCATTCTATGTACCTCTTTGTTTTGCAGTTCATAATTAGACTAATTTAGCTAAATCATGTTTAAATTTGTATGCAAGCTTAAGACTCTGAGGTCACTTCACTTGCTCTATTTAAATAATTGTCTGGAGGATAACCAGTGTTTGAAAGTATTTGGCTTCTGAATTTCTTTCCTTTGTGTTTATTTTTCAGCAACAACTTTCTTTCATCACATCAACTTACAGTATAGTACAATCTCAGAATTCTGTACAGGAGAGTCATGTCAGACCATGGCAGTGTGCAATACGTAAGTCGATATTTACAATTACATGGTTTCCATGAGTCTTCAGAGTTGCCTGGGGGAGGATATTGCATTTGGATGGCATTGGGCAAGTGTTTTACAGCAGATCTCTACTTAGTGAGAATGCGGCAGCTGTACATCCTCTTCTCTCCCCTCAGCAGTGAAGGGTGGTAGGGTAGAAGTCTGTTTTTGTGGAGTATTAGAGGGATGAGAATCTTTGACAGTTCTGAGCTGGTTTTGTAGATTGGAGAGGCAAATTACCATGTGTGCAGCTTGGGGGGAGAGGGAAAGAAGAGCAAGGCAAAACTGTCCTTACTGGTAACAGTGCTGGGATTCCATAGAAGGCCTGGGAGGATAAACAGATTGCGAAAACCTGAGAGGGTGCTTTTGATAGCTGGAATGCTGACAGAGCACCAGGCTGCTGACGGATAACCTCTAGCCTGATGTGAGCCACTGGCTTTTTGCCCGAGCCCCTGGGCACAGAGGACACAAGTGGCAGCTTTGCAAAGAGTAAGGAAAACGTTTTGGTTTGGCACTTTCCCCCTGTAGGACTTAGTAGACTTTTTTAACATTGACTAGCTGTCACTTATGAAAGAAAGCTTTGTAGTTGTACTGTACATGGTGAATATAAGAAAAAGTTACTGTAAACTCCTGCTCTTGATTAGCACAGTCCAACATGATGGAATATGAGATCCAGTCGAGTATGAATAAGCCCGTTGTGTGGTGGGTTTTTTTTCTCCAGCACATGTGTTGATAGTCCTTTTCTTCCCTCCTCTTGCATTTCCTGGGATTAATTTAGTTGAGATGGATTTTAAAACAGAAGACTGAGCAGTTAATGTTATAGTACATCAAACAAACATCCCAGGGAATGTATGCAACAGAACCAGGGCAATATACCGTATCTCTGACAATTATTACATAGTGCTTAGAAAGGAATCCTTGCTTAATGCACTGGGCTATCTTGCACACTTGAAATTAGTATCAGAGGTTTTCTTTGAGAGCACTCTGAAGAATGCAAAGTGTATAGAGGATATTTTTGCATGTAGAAGTTGGAAAGATAACTGTCAGTAGAGAATTAAAGGCCATGCTAAGGACTTTGAAGGCAGGCTGGAACAGAAAGTAATAAATCTCTGCTGGACCCAGATTTTATCAAAAGGAGACTGCATGTCTCTAAATGAGAAATGGTCATCAGTAAGATGAGTATTTTGTTGACTCTTGCTCCCAAGCTTTCTCATGTTTTAATTCCTGATATAGCACTGGCTGTCCAAAGGACTGAGTTTACCTGTTTATCCACTTGGCTGATGGGAAATAGTGGCTAAAAGGAGGTGGTGGTAGGGAACCTGTGTAAGGGTTGCTCCATTCTGCTCTAGTGAGTCTTAAACAAGAATTCCTTGTAAGCAATTTATGCTGCAGAATAAAGAAAGGAAGTGCCTGTAGGCGGCTCCAGCTGTAGTCTGTATTTTTAGTGGTGAGGACCGATAGCAGATTGTTCCTGTCCTTTGTTTTGGAAAACTGAAAAATTGCGCTATTTGGGAATAACAGGAAGCATGTCTACACTTGGGTGAAGCACTTGAAACGGTTTGTGTTTAGCTAAATCATAACAACTTAAGTATCTTCCTGTACTTGGGGGCAGATGACTGATTCATGTTTGCAGACTGTTGGCTGCATATTTCATTCTTCTATCAAGTGTGCGGGTCTATGAAAAAACCACAAAGGTGAGATCACCTAGCTACACACCTCAATACAATTCAGCTTTGAAGGCCCTGTTCATAATTGTGTCCTCCAAGTATCTCTAATGACAATTTTGGATAATCCTTCTATTTATGCTCTGCCTTTCCTAGCTCTTCCCTTTTGGAAGAGATATGCCTAAATGGAACATGGAGAACTGCCTCAATGGCTATGACAAAGCCACTCTCTGCACCCCCCACCCCCTTTTTTTTTTTAAATCTTACCCTAACAAAGTAAGGTAAGGACATGCTTATTCTCTCGGTGAAACACCAGTGGATGTGATTTATTGTGCCTCTGACATGTCTTCAGTATGTAAAGAGTATCACCTAAACATTAGAGTCAGTTGCTGATTAACCTGATGGAAACTCCAGATTTGACCTTTGGCTGTGATCTGTTTGTTCAGGTACTTTGGAAAAAAATAGCATCTACCTGTATTACATTGCCATGGAATTACAGTACCTTGGAATAAAGGTGCAGTTTGTCATTTTTTTCAGTACCGATTTCTTAAGTAGTTCAGTATGAAGGTCTGCATTCGGTTCCTCTTCATGTTTTCCCTGCCAAGTTGTCTAAGGCGTGTTTTGGATCACACCATTCTGGTCATGCCTAAGGAAGGCTTTTTGTATTTATGGTAGAGATGTAACTATTGAGAACAGGTTGCTTGTCAAGTTACTTTGTATTCAAATGCACTGCAAATACTCAATCCTAAATTTAGAGGATTTGCTGGCAAAATAAACACCAGTTGCAGTTAAATATTTGAGGTAAGGTTTTAACATCTCAGAGAAGCTCCAGCCAACTGACAAACTGCAGACAGATGCAGCTTTCAGCCCTCTGTCAGATATATGAGATAGCGCAGCCATCTGCACACAATGAGGAAGAGAAATTCTGCTTAGGGTTACTAAGAGACATCTGACCAAAAACTTAGTCTCCTTGCAGAACAGATGGAAGCATTTGCTGGCAAGGTAGGATAATGCCAAGAGAAATACCAGAATGGCCAGTTATCTTCAAAATTTCATGAGGGTGGCATGGGTATTATTTAATTTTGCTCATTCATATGTTTATCACTTGCTGTAAAGCAGGCAATACATTTTTAACAGTATTTACTGTTTAGATTTAGTATACTTTATAGCTCATTATTACGCAAACTAGCTTTAAAGCATCATAAGCTGTAAACTGGTTTTCTAACTATTTGGGCAAAAACTTCTTAAAAGTGCTGATGTATATAAGTGCTGTTGACGAGGCCCAGATTACAAAACTCCTGAGGCAGAAATCAAGGATGGATGCAAACTTCTAGGCAGCCCACAGATAACACTGAAAGGTCTCGTTTTGGTGCAGTGAAATCTGAATGAAACCATTCATACCATTATGAAACCATTTTGTAAACCATCCCTGGTTTCATAAACCAGCAATTGATAATTCCTTATCACTCATTTTTTCTAATATTACAATTTCCTTTCTCATATCTACCTTGCCCTTAGTGTCTCTGCATATGGAGGGCATTTCCTTTTAGAGGTCTTAATGCAAACTTGCATGTTTTGCATTTTCTTGTATTTAAGTTCCCTGAACTGTATGCTGACTCCTTTCTCCCCGCCCCCCCCCCATCTAGATGTTGCTTTGTCCCTATCAAACCATCGAAGCTATTCCAAGTTGCTGACAAGCACTCTATTACTGCCCTTGCATTTGATACAATTTGCTATCCTGCTTTCTTCATAACCCATCTTTTGGTATTTCTAGCAGAACCGTCTCTCCTTCCGTTCCAGACCACATAATCTCCACAGCATTTGCCTTTCCTTCCTTCCAGAGGCTTTTCTTACATACTGATGTAACTTCTGTTCTGCCTTTGCTTCTATGTTATCAACACAAACCCAGAATGTTTTACAGGAAAAGGGACAAAATATGTACATATATCAAGATGCAGCACTGTGACTTCATAGAATCGTAGAATCANGCCACCCCCCCCCCCCCGCCCCCCGTCATGGGTAGGGACACCTTCCACTAGACCAGGTTGCTCAAAGCCCCATCCAACCTGGCCTTGAACACTTCTGGGGAAGGGGGAATATGTGTTATACTTTATTATTTGCATCATAGGCTTTTCTCTGTTAAACACATAGTCATTTCTCCCTGGGATTTAGAACGGAGCTGCAAATTCCTCATGCTCTCCATACTGGGGAAGTTTAAATCTGCCAGAATTTTACATAGGAAATAAAATAATCAAAATCTGTATCATGTGAGCGCTCTTTGAAAAGTGCCTTTGAGTGTTGTCTTCTTGTCCTTTCTGCTTCCCATCCATTGCCTAATATGGGACTGTACTGTCACAGTGCCAGTGGTGGAATGCAGTTAGGCTTCTGTGCCCAACCAAGCCCTTCGATGGCCCCAGTCTGCTTCCTATCTTGTTAATGGAGATAACTTCAGCATGGGTGGGAGCTGCATACCAGGTGTGAGATGTTCGTGGCATGTCAGGAGACTCCTCTCTGCCTCCGAGACCTGTGAAGACTCTGTTCACATCACTTGAAACCTGAGGAAGACACATGATTCTAATCAACAGGACAATCCTTGTAGTTATCCCCTTACTCTTAATGATTCTTCTCTTAAATTCCTATTTTGCATAATTAGCCTAATTTTCAAGGAAAGGCAAAAAGGGTATGCAGTGGGATGTTACAGCAGATTTATTCACTTACATTTTCATGTAAGTGAACTTATACACTTGCCAAACTTTCTTTTAACTAAAATCCAATTATTCAGATTCATTTTTGCGCCTAAGGGCAACTCTAAACTATGCTTGCTATCTTGCAGTTGAGGATTTCTGCAGCATGAGAAAATTGCTGAGGTTCAGTCAGTCCAGTCTGCTTCTGCTCTTGGCAACAAGCATTGTGTTATGACCCAAAATAAGTCCGAGTTGCCTAGAACTGTCTTGCTCCAGCTTACTGCAGGACTAGACAAATGAGGTGGCTTGTGTTTGTGCACTACATTGTATAATTCCTTATATGTGGATTGTATAAAGGAAGTAAGCAGTGATGAAGAACACAGACTACGCCTAAGGACCCAAATGCTACTTTTGATGCCTGACATAGCTCTACAAAAAGCTTTTAACTCTTGCTGTTTTCATCCACTTGCTCACCTTTTATGCCCTTTTGCAGTCAATCCCGTTCTCTCTAGTAAACAGGCAGAGTGACCAAGCACCACATGCTGAAAATGAGCTAAAAGAAAAATTCTAAACCTTAAGTGTCTGCAGAACTAGTTTTCAGTTGCCCTTTCTCTCTTAAAGTTTCAACTACTCTACTAACTTCTGCAGCTTCCTCCTGTTTTCAGTTGGCTTGGGATCATTAGTGTCTTCACCTCACTGCCCTCAGGTCCCTGAAGAATCTTTCAGGGCAATGAAAACACACTGTAAATTAAAACTTTTAATGTGCTACTTAACTTTTTTCTTTAGTTGCTTCAGGACTGTTCTGCTGGTCAGTATACATAAAACTTCACTTTCCAAGTGGCATGTATAGATCCTTCCAGTTCAATGCAATCTAGTCCTGTTAGGCACAGAAAAAACATTTGATCTTTAATTTTTATCTTCCATGCAAAAAAAAAAAAGTGTCCGAAGGTGGCTAAATGTCACACTGAAGTGCTATTTTGTCTAGGGCTACAATGAGGCTTGTTCAGTGATTTGTGTGAGCCAAGTCAGGTAACAGATCATTAGCCAACAGCAGCAGGTTGGAGCTGAACAGCCAGCCAAAAAATGGTACCCTGGCTTTATGGGCTCACGTGTTGGGTGAGGTGTCTTTCTAGCCAAGTGCCGATGCTCAAACCACTTCCAACCTTGTTTCCAAAGGCAGTCAGCAAACTCCATCTATGCTGCATTCTGGGAAGACAAATACAATGGATTTCTTATCAGTCCCATAATGATACAGGACTGTGCGTGGAGCTCAGACTCTCAGAGGAATTCAGGAACTGGAACTCAAGACACCCCTAATGTGACACAGGCACATTTACTTACCTATAAAACATTTCTCACTGTGTGTGCCTAACGCAATGGCTAGCTGCTCCTGGTAACAGAGGAGCTTTAATTAACCATGACTTAAAGAAAGAAAAAAAAAGGAACAAACCTTTTGTAGCTTTCAGATTTTCCGTCAGATGAAGGATGGCTGCAGTGTTTAGTCAAATGTAAATTCAGATGTTTTTGGGAGTCTGTAACCAAAGGAGCAGAATTCTGAGGCACGCTGGTAGGATGTGCAGAAGGGTCCTGAAAACTTTCCCCAAGCTGGATTTTGGAACAGGATTTATAGTGCTTAAAAATGCTGCCAGTACTTCAAAGCACCAGCTTGAAAAAGCTGATGTTTTGGAGCCACCTTCTGTTTGTTTAATAACATTACACTACAAGACTAATTCACGTTTTCTGATGCTAAGCATCAGATCACGTTTCCGAAAATCACAGAATGGTCAGGGTTGGAAGGGACCTCTGGATATCATCTAGTCCAACCCCCCTGCCAGAGCAGGTTCACCTACAGCAGGTCGCACAGGACGGTGCCAAGGCGGGTTTTGAATGTCTCCAGAGTGGGAGACTCCACAACCTCTCTGGGCAGCCTGTATCACTGTTTATCACTGTGCAATGTTGTTGCCCTTTGAAAATAGTTATATAATGCTTTCCTGTACAGTTCTACAGACTGTAAATAAACCTTGAGTCTGTCATTGATAGGGAGTTATCACTGCTTCAGTAGAGCTCCTCTCTATGGAGACTTGTCAGCAGGCTTTCTGTGCTTGGTACTACTCCTAAATTGATAGGGAGAACCAAGATTAGCAAACAGAAATTCAAGATTTTTGATGTGGAAAGATACTCTGAAATGAATCTCTTCTGTAGCAGCTATGATGTATTTTGGTAATGTTGCAGCTGTTGTTTTGTATTGTTTAGACACTAGTCTCTTAGAGGAGTGGAGCTGAGGAGCCAAGGTATAACATGGTGACACTGTCAATTCTCTCCACAGACAGTACTACTGGTATGATGAGCGGGGAAAGAAGATCAAGTGCACTGCTCCCCAGTATGTTGACTTCGTCATGAGTTCAGTGCAGAAACTAGTGACAGATGAGGATGTCTTTCCAACAAAATACGGTATGTCAAAATATGGACAGGTGCTTCCTGTGGCTCTTTGCAGATGCCATTAAGTAAGGTGAAAGTTGGCATTCAGCATATGTATTAATACCAGACAGCTTTCTCACGTAAGTTTGGTTCATTCTTGCAGTAAGAAAGACTTGCACTGCACTGTTGGCATATGAACTGGGGTGAAAGGCTCACAGTGCTCTCCTCTTAGTTTATATTTCATCATTGGTACGTCTTTTTCTTCAAGCATTTTGAGATCTTCTAGCCTGTATTCAGAGAGGATAAAAATTTGGAAACTGGCAGCATGTATGTGTTCAATGCAGCCTGCTGCTAGTAAAATTTAATCTTCTTGTTGTTTTACTATTTCCTTTAGAGCCCCGATGCATTAAGGGGGAAAGGATTGGATTGCCAGGGATGTGGCTTGTCTTCTTTGCCCAATCAGGCCTTGTCTCACAGGTTGTTTGGAGTGTCCCTTCCCTTCCAAAGATTAAATAAGAATGTCATTTTTAAGAATTGAAAAGCAACTGGGAAGTAACTTAAAATTGTATTCAAACAAGATTGCTACATGCAATGCTTTTGGTTAAGAAGAAGAAAATAGAGACCTGAAGTTACGGTAGGTGGGCTTAATCATGACTAAAAGCAGCTGGGGTCTTGAGCCCCTTCAACATATAATTGAGGAGCTAGGACATTACAATATAGCAAACATTAAGCTAGTAGCCTTTGCTTACAAGCATCTTGATCTGGAAAGAGGCAATGTCTAGTATTTTTTTTAAATATGTTTGTTCAAGGGCAGTGAGGGCCTTGCTCATGCAAGTGATTTGTCTGTGTGGCCAAGGGCACTTCAGATCAGTAACATACTTTGTACTGTGCATCATGCACAGGATAGCAGGTGTTGCTTTTCTGCTTGCCTCGGTTTCACTTTCAGTGTTACCAAAGCAGTTGTCTTTTACTATGTAGGCACAGTACTGCTCCAGCAAGCACAATTTCAACTGCACCTGATAGAAGGCACCCAGTATTTCCTTCCATTTCTTTTCCCATTTCATAGAATTTCAACAATGAAATGAGGAAAGTCATTATATACAGTTAGTCAAACTGCTGCACACTACCCAGGCCTGTGTACCTTAGCTTCCATTTCAGCATTTGTGACTTCGTCTCCCCAGCAGTATGTACTTCCGGGGGAAAAATCTGCTACTCCTGGACAAAGTAGATAAGGTCCCAGAAGAACTTCTCATTATTTTTACAGCCAGTAACAAAAAATGTTGTGGTTTTAAAGAATAATTATGCTCGCTTCCTGATTTTTGAACCCTTAGGGTTTAAAACTTAACTTCAAATGAAAATGCTTAAAACTTTAGATTCTTCCCCTGAATTCCGGTAAAAGGAACAAGATGAGAGGATGATACAGGGTTTGCAAGTTGTCTACTCTATAAGGTGGGCTAGTTGCTCTTACCCACAGCTCAGCCGAAACAAATGCTGCTGTGGGGCAGAAGGTGAGCAGCTGGAGCTATCATGGTGTTTCCTTGTCTTCCTTTCAGGCAAGGAATTCCCGAACTCCTTTGAGTCCCTAGTGAAGAAGATCTGCAAGTACCTGTTCCATGTGCTGGCCCATATCTACTCCTCACACTTTAAGGAGACTTTGGCACTGGAGCTGCACGGACATTTAAACACACTCTACACACACTTTATCCTATTCATCAGGGAGTTCAACCTCGTGGACCCTAAAGAGACCACCATCATGGACGACCTCACAGAGGTCCTCTGCAGCAGCAGTGGGAGCAGCAGTAACGGGAGCGGCAACGGGAGCAGCAACAGCGCAGGAGCACAGAACCATGTGAAAGAGAGATGAGCCCTCCTACAGGATCAAAACTAACATTAAAAACAATATTATATATTCTGTGTGTATGTGTATGTATATGTTCAGATATACATACAGACATATACAGCAATGAAAGCTGAAAGAAATTATGCTGCCACCACAGGACACGTAGTCGTATGGGACTGTATGGAGCTTTGGTTTAATGCGCCACCTGGCGAGAAGTTGCACCAATTTTATTTTATTTTCTGTCCACTCCTCCTTTTATCTATTCAGATGGATGATGAGTGCTGTTTTTAGAGACGAGCCAAGCTTGAGAGTGGGGCCACTCTTGGTTTTTTTGGTTGGTTTTTTGTTTGTTTGTTTGGTTGGTTTTTTGTTTTTCTTTCTTTGGTCTTGAGTGCAAGCCCTTTGTCTTTCTAGGATGGTGGTCCTGCCATTTAAAAATATCTATTATATTATAAGAAGTGACTTTTACTTTGAAGTGGCTTAAAATGCAGGTTTGGGGTGTTTTTTGGCGGGTGGGGGTGGTTTTTTGGTTTGGTTTTACATAGACTGCCCCCTACCCTGCCAAAAACTCCCCAGTTGAGTGCATCTTGCCCTTTGTTAGCTTGGAATGGGAAGAAACTCCTGGCTTGACTAGAGTAGCAACTAGGGGCTTGCTACGTGCTGAAAGTGGGCATGATTCTCCAGTTGTCCCATCTACCTGGTCACAACATATGAATGTGCAAGAGGATCCACAAGCCTTTCTGCTTACTGCTCCTACAACGTGTATGCCCTTTTCTCTGCTCCCCCGCCTCCTCTTTTCCCAGGCACACCTCTACAAATAAAAAGAGTAAGATCACTGGAGTCCAAACCCCATGTGCAAGAGCCACCACCATTTGCCTCCCATGGAACGGAGGCCCGGGGAGGGGGGAGAAGGGTACAATGAGTCAGTCACCGCCTGTGCTAGAAAGATGGCTGTTGGCATAAAATTATATTGTTGGCTTATTTTAGTTCATCTGTTCTATAATAATAAAAACAAATCTATCAGCCGTAAGCTTTGTTTTTGTGTTTACAGCGTCAAAAGTCAGTGGAATCCACCCATAGTTTCCCTTTCACCACTGAACGCTGTTGACCCTGCTGTCAACCAGCTTTATAAACAATTGTTTGTCTTCTACCTAAATCTTACATTTATAATCAATTCCTTGCTCTTTCTGGTAGTGCTAGGAACCTCCTCCCCAGGTAATGTGAAGATAGGCAACACTTGGAAAGGACCAAGTTTCCTGCTTGTACGTACTCAAATTCTGCAAATGCAGTGTGCTTCCTGATATTTTGCAGTGAATATTGTATCGCAGTATCTGTGGATACAGTATTGTATCTGGACAGTGATATTCCTCTTTCCTTCACATTTCCACTGAATTCTTGCAGTCAGCATTTCTGGTTGGGAAAATGCCAAATGTTGCTTGCAATTGTGCTTCTATCAAATCTGTGGCAGCCTCTGAGAATTGTTTGTTACTGGTTTTGGTCATTATCCTGAGGTATATACATCATTAATAACTGACCTGGCATGAATCCTAGAAGGTTTTCCTGAATGAGGTCTGTAACTGTAGTAAGTCAGTAGAGAGAAGAAAAGGAGAGCAAGTGTAAAGAAAAAAAGAGAACAAAAAGCATGAGTGTGTGTGTAAGTATAAGCAAGAAAGGAGGAAAAAAGAAAAAGCACAAGCAGGAAAAAAGCTTGTGAAGAAGTGTGCAAGAGCAACAACAGGTAAAGGAAGAAAAATGTCCAAGTGAGAAAAAAAAAAGTCATAAAAGTGAGAAAAACAGAGCAAAAAGTCTGTGAGCACAGGATAAGGGAAGTGGAGGAATGAGTGAGAGAAAATGACCTCAAAGTTTGTGAGCCTAGACTCGTGCTGTGTTGTTTGTTTCCAGATTGTGGGTACTTTGTGAACTTGCAGATGTGCTGGAGTCTCGCTGACCTGCTCATCTGGGTGCTGTTAACACAGGCTGTTCAAGAGGACTCCTTCCCCACCGTCTCCTCCTGCTACGGCCTCCATATCCAGATGAGTATTCCCATTCAGTCTCCACACTGATGTGAGCCTTTCCATTACAATTCCCTACACTAATGTCTGAACAGAAATCCAGAGGTCAGCAGAAGCTGACAGAATCACAGAATGGCAGGTGGGTTTTGAATATCTCCAGAGAAGGAGACTCCACAGCCCCTTGGGAGCCTGTTCCAGTGCTCTGTTACCCTCAAGTAAAGAAGTTTTTCCTCATATTGAGATGGAATTTCCTGTGTTCCAGCTTGTGCCTACTGACCCTTGTCCTATCACTGGGCACCACTGAGAAAAGTCTGGCCCCATCCCCTTGACACCCGCCCTTTAGATATTTATAAGCATGGATGAGATCCCCTGTCAGGTTGTCTCTTCTCCAGGCTAAACAGGCTCAGGTTTCTCAGCCTCTCCTCATAAGAGAGGTGCTCCGTTCCCCTGATCATCTTTGTAGCTCTCCACTGGAGTNCGTTCCCCTGATCATCTTTGTAGCCCTCCACTGGAGTCTCTCCAGCAGTTTCCTGTCTTTCTTGAACTGGGGAGCCCAGAACTGGACCTAGTACTCCAGATGTGGCCTCACCAGAGCAGACGAGAGGGGGAGGATGACCTCCCTCAACCTGCCGGCCATGCTCTTTTTAATGCACCCTAGGAGACCACTGGCCTTCTTGGCCACAAGGGCACATTGCTGCCCCATGGTCAACTTGTTGTCCACCAGGACTCCCAGGTCCCTCTCTGCAGAGCTGAGAGAACTATCTATCAAATGCAAGGGTGACTAGACCTTAGCTTCCCATTGGAAAACTGACAGACCCTCATAGGAAGTCTGGGAACCCATGCGTTGATGCAAAGCAGCAAACCATTAATTCAGCTCCCAAGAGAACAGTGAAGTATCACATTACCTCTAGAAGAGCCTGCTGTTGTTCGTGGCAGCTGTCCCAAGTTTACTCTGCAGGCATTTCACATTCCTGAAAGCATAGACGCTTCATCTAGCAGGGTAATCTTTTTATATTTTACAAGCAGTTAACAAGAACACAAATAATGAATCCTGTTTTAGTGTAGCCTATCTTGTTGGATTTAGCAGTGGGAATAAGGAAAACGCTGAAATAGTGCCAACAATAATGTTCTTGTCAGGAGTAAATGTTACTGTAAAGCTCAGCCTCAAGGTGTCCAACTGTATTTCAGAGTTTACTGAATTATGCTGCAGTAACATTAGATGGAGAAGTGCCACTAAGTCTTCAAACTCTGCTTGGTTGATGCCACTGAAGCCTGTAAGTGACCTTCTATGCTTGCAGCATGAGACTGACTATCCACACTGTAAGCACTGAGCCTGAATCTCGTTGTGTCTAGAAGGCAGGCTTAGGTCTTCTAATACTGAGGAAATTATCATATTGCTGCTTTAAATGTGTTTTGTAAATTGTTTAAAGCACTGTCAGAACAACAGACACCTTAATTACACTACATTCAACTGCCCCCCGCCCCTTGCCCTAAAGATCATGATGTACCTACCATACCATTGTTTAAGGGCTGCTAAATAAATAAAACAAAGCAAAAAAAACCCCACAAAACTTCTCAGGAAAATAAACAAACACTGCTGGAAGACACCTTTTGAACTACCTACACACACGCATTTTGCAGGCCTTGCTTGCAAACTCTCAGCTTTACATCTAACATTGCAGAATCCCTAACCAACTTTCAGACCTAAAACCATGGCAATGAACACAAGCCCTCACAGGGCTAAAGTCTTTCCCTTAAAACCAACAATCGTCATATGTATGTTTTGTAGGATTGTGTTCCTGACATTTGGTGCTCCGGACACAGGGGTGATGTGCTGAAGAGCTGAGGTTGCATAGATTTATAGCGATGAGGTGAAATGTTACAGCAAGCTGGAACTCCTCGCCCACCCACCCTCCCCCCCCCCAATTTGTCATTATCAGTAAGTCTTTGAGGCTGCAGTGTCCTTAAGAAATCCAATAAGCACCTGTAAATAAAAACAGGAAGAATATAATTTCTTCATACATGCAATCTGGAACAAATACCAGCAGCAGGTGTCCATTACGTGGGCTTCCTCTGGCCATTCATGAGAATGGGACACAGGAACAGTGCCACAAAGTATTTTGCACAAACAGCCACTTTTAGTTTTGACTTCAAAGCAATGAAGCTGTGTAGAGATCACAGGACCAGCTTCACCCAACCCTAAGAAAGGTCCTGAAGTCGCAAGCTGTAAAGTGAGTCAGGCACCTTCTGCTTCAGCCCAGCAAAATCAGACCTACACCCTTCTTTCTTGCCTGAGAATTGCAGAAAGTTATCAAGTCTGAGATCCCATAGAGCACGCTCATTTTCTATATAAATAACAACCTTTTAACCAAGAACTTTAAGAAAATTGACCTTGCTTCTTATTGGAACACTTTTCTGATGAGAAGATCCAAGGAGGGAGAAAGCTCTGTTCTGGCTCTGAAGTACCACCAGTTCTGGTTAAACACGCTAATACTGAAGTGCTCCTGGAAGGGACTGGGGGCTAAAGGTGGATGCTGTCAGGTAACAGCTCCTGCACATTAGCAGAAGACTAAAAGACCGTCACAGAAACAAACAATCCCATAAAAGAACAAGCCAACTTCAGGAGCGCTTACTAAGTATGCTGATCTCATACAAAGCCACGCTTCATCAAACAGGCCTTTACTCACATCTGTCATGTAACTTGTCCCAGCCAATCCTTAGCTCGCCATTTCAGCTGTTAACATAAAGACTCGAATCCAGAAGTACTCTTCCATTATCTAAACTGAGGACAGAGGAACAGGTTGTTCTTTTATTCTGTTCAAACCTACTAAACAAATTAAACCAATGTTCATGTCGGTAGCACAAACGGCAACACCAGACAGTTTAAATCTAGTTCTAATATCCAGGTGCTGGCAGTAGTTACAGCACAGAATATGGCTATGTTATCCATGCCACTGTGACAATACTAATGCCCAAATACAAGCTCAGTACCTGAAGGATTTAAAGACCGATCTGGTATCTTTACACGATACAGCTGCATGCAGTACAGACAAATCCCAATCTTCCCAATGGAACTGATGATATAAAGTCAGAAAAACACCAAACAGCTGGCAAAAACCACTCAGTGTGCTGATAGGGTCTCCATTCTTCTCATGGACAGAAGAACTGTTCTGGTTGTGACAGCTGACATGAACAATAAGACTTTTCAAAGCTAGGTTAGGATGTGACTCAGAAAACAGAAATTGTTGTGGCCAAGCATGCAGATAAGAGAACATTCAGAGAGCTTTGTCTAGCCAAAAAAAAAAAAAAAGACTGGCCTCACTTCTCTATGTGTCATCATCTGCTAACTCTTTTCATTGTATGTACAAGCTGTTGCTTTCCTGTACACCAGCTCAGATAGTTAATGTTCACTCACAAACTGGTGCAATGTCCCTTACATAAAACTCCTCCTTTTAATGGTCTCTGGGATAATTCAAAAGAAAGGTTACAAAGAGCCTGGGCTAGACAGCCTTTCCGCTCCGTGGAGAGCAACCCTGTGCAACATCAGCTCAGGTATAGAAAGGTCAAATGCCATCTCACAAAGGACTACAGCTTCTGTGGAACCACTGCTTCTACCTGACATCAGTAAGCCTTAGAAGACACTTGCCCTGAAGCAAGGACTGCCCTCAAGGACTGCAAAAGGAAACCTAAAAAAGGAAAACAAGCTGGTCCTTGGCACCATTCACTAATTTAACTACCACACTGAACCAATGAAATGGTCTGGGGTTCCCCCAGAAGGGCTTTAATGCAAGTGTACAAGGAGTTGAAGGTGAATCCTCACTCTGATGAACAAAAGAAAGGGTGCACAGCTCTCCAACACCACATCTTCATTAGACCCCCGTACATACAGCAGTTAAAGTCCAGTTCTGCTTCTTACTGCATGGACTGAATTCCTTTAGGAAAAACTTAAAAGCTCTATTTCCAAGCAGATGAGATTTCCTAACTGACTTTTCTCCACCTCTTAATTGCACTTGACCAAGTATCAAACACAAAAACCTTACTTCCATAGGATTCATTCCAAAAATAACCTCAAGAAATATTCTTCCTCTTCCTAAGCATCAAAGCTTATGGAGTAGTTTGGGTACAAGAGCTAACTCTCTCCTATACAGTCTGGTAGACAATGAAATAGCTATTAATACAGAAATTCATCCCAATTCACTGTCTTGGCAAACCTGAGGTTTTTGTTTAGTTTTATTGCAAGCTAATGCTGGAGTCTTTACTGTCTCTGTTACGACAGAGTGCAGAGAGGCAGGTTGCCTGGTTTTTGGATGACTAAATGTAAGGGATACTTTTACTTTGCAAAGTGTAAATATGTTGATTTTTAAAGTCTTCTGTAACAAATTTGGGGACACTGGTATTATAGACAGCCAGAATACTTACATCTGCCTATTAAAAGAATTTAATTTCATCAATAAGGAGAACCCCGTGCTTAGCTCCACTTAAAAAAGATAATCCAGAGCAGAACTGGAAACTGACATTGAATAATGCAATATTTTTAGTTACATGAAATCTATATAAAACCTGTAACAGAAAGCACTCTGTGTCCTTTTCAGCCAGGTTTACTGACACTTAACAATTTAGGAAGGTTAACTTCAGTCCTTGTACCTATAAAAACCTGTCTCAGCAGGAGTGAACACGAGAAGTAGAAGACAAACTGTGCCTAAAGACCAGCTGTACCCACTGCAGCAGAACTGTGAAAACTTCAGCTACTTTAAGAACATTTTCAAGAAAGCACAAATAATAAAAAAATCTTTGAATAATCTTACCAGTTTAAAAAAACATTTTAAATGAAATCTACAGAACAGATGCTGTGCTGTGATCAGAATGTCACAGTCCTGGCATGTGAAAAGGACAGCAGCTCAGACAGGTAGTTCCTAGCAAATCTTGAAACGAGATGTGCATCGAGACCTCAGTATTATTCATGACTGTAAATTCTTTCATTGCTATACCAGTGACACTCATGGTCTGCAGAATGGCAAAGAACCAATGCTTCCTTGAATTTGCACCTCTTGACCCAATAAGGTTTGTGCCACAAGTCCCTCATTTCACTCTCAGGATGACATTAGGAAGTAGATAGCAGGAAGGTAGTCAGGCACTGCAAACCAACATTTGTCAGCACCCTGCTGCCAAACAGAAATCACAGTTTGAAGCCCAGATACTTGGGAAGAATCAGATGAAATCTATAGAGCAAAAGAAAGCAGACAATTCCCAGCTGGACAGGTAAGGCCCTTTCCACATGAGATTTTCAACTACGAAGCCACTACTTTGAGTTCAGGGCTTAAGCCAGATCAGTTCAAGCTCACACGAAGCTCAGCACTGAGGCACCAGAAGACTGCATAGTGTCACCTGAATCGCAAAGCCTAGCCTCTTGCAATTGCAAGCAATTCTGCAATGGATGTTCAGCACAAAGATACAGGGCACGTTTGTATCCTGCACTCCCGGCCCCAAACACCCCATTGCACGCCGTGACAGACTGAAGGTCAAAAGCCACACTTATGACATGCTGCAGGAAGGAACAGGAGACCTTCAGGGAGTGATCAGTACCTGCCCTGCTCCAAATCAAGCAGAGCTGAGCCTGAACCTTCTTGTTGAGCAACTACGGGGCTACCTGGCAAAGGGAACCATGCTGTGTTGTGCATGCAGATAAGGTAGCTCAAGCGGAGCCACTGAAGAGGAACGTGCATTTTGCAGACCTTCCTGGGAACACAGGCTGAGATAGGCTGTAACTGCTCTTTGCCACTCACAGTCTCATTGATCTGTTTCTGCTTAGAGGCCAAATCAGAACTGCCAGGACCCTGTGGACTCCGTTAGGACTGGATAGGACCTGAGTGCTGGTTTTGTGGACTCCCGTCAGTCCTGGCTGAGAGATGGTTTGACATCTTCACAAACCTGGCTCTGCCACACGGATGTTCATGGACCATCGTGGAGATCAGGTACCCTGGAATCACCTTTCTTCTGCCTACATCAAACCACTAGGCTGAATTTAGTAACAAGATGGTGACCCTGTGAATGAAGTTAATCTTGTGCCGTAACCACCGCTTAAATGTGAAAGCACAACAAATACTCTAATCCATCAAGGAATTTTGATTGGATTAGAAGCCCTCTGTGCTTCATTATAATCTCCCTGATGAAGGCAAAAGGCAAAACTACAGCTGGAGAAGAGAGATTAAAAAACCCATTATAACAGTTTAATTATCTGTTATTACTGGATTAACATTCATTTCCGATCCAGGTGCTCCTCAGATAAATAGCTCAGGTGGTTTATAAGAGCATTGTTTTATTTTGCAGGGAAAGACTTCTGGCCCATGAAATGAAAACATGGGATTTTTTTAAAGCCAGATACCAAAAATGAATAAAGCTTAAGCAAGACTCCATCTGCCTGTCCCTTTTTCTTGCCTACCCCGAACTTTGGAACGGCTGGCTGATTTCAAACAACCTGGAAGACAGGTAGAATTCTCAATGTGATTAGAAAGTTTTTACAAGTTTTGCAGAAACAAGCAACCATTGGAAGGGGAGAAAGAGCCTGTAAACAAACACTTAACTTTCCTGACCATGTAAAAAATTGCAACCTGCGCTCCCATGTTACTAGATGCCAAAGAACGTGCACAAGAACACACACTCTTAAAAGTCCCCAAACGCAAAGGGATAGAAGAGCTCAGAATCGACCACAAATTGTACAAATCTAGCTTCTGAAATGTGGACACTTGTTTCACTGCTTGCACAACTGGGACAGTCTGTGCGATCCAGACTTAGAATCACAGAATCATAGAATTGTCTAGGTTGGAAGGGACCTTTAAGATCATCAAGTCCAACCATCAACCTAACACTGCCAAAACCACCGCTAAACCATGTCCCTAAGCACCATGTCTACCTGTGTTTTAAATACCTCCAGGGATGGTGACTCCACCACTTCCCTGGGCAGCCTGTTCTGGTGCTTAACAACCCTTTCTGTGAAGAAATTTTTCCTAATATCCATCCTAAACCTCCCCTGGTGCAACATGAGGCCATTTCCTCTTGTCCTATCACTTGTTATTAGCAAGACGAGGTCAAACCCCACCTCTCTACAACCTCCTTTCAGATAGTTGTAGAGAGCAATAAGGTCTCCCCTCATCCTCCTTTCCTCCAGGCTAAAGACTTGTTCTCCAGACCCCTCAACAGCTTTGTTGCCCTCCTCTGGATGCAAGCCAGCACCTCAACATCTTTCTTGTAGTGAGGGGCCCAAAACTG
>RSEF01000005.1:16252801-16275941 GCA_003993805.1 Himantopus leucocephalus
CACATGGGGACAGCCTGCTCCTGCGCCTTTAAGACTTCCTTCTCAAAAACATCCAGCCTTCCTGAACAATATGCCACAGTATTTATCTGTCCAGGCTCCTGTGGTAGCGGGATCTACTTCACCTTTCCCTTTGAGAAGGACTAGGTTATGCATGGTCCTTCCCCTCACACAGACTCTGATGTTTAGCTGTGTCCCCATCACACTGAGACTCAACACTGTCATGTCTCTCCAAAGCTATGTAGGAGCTACACAGGCTAGAGAGAGGCATATCTGCAACTCTCTCTCATCCTCTCCTGCCTCTGCACAACACAACTGGCAGCAGGCACATGGTACAGCTTGTGAAAGTCTTTAGGAAGCAAGGAGAAAAGACAGTGTCTCTGCTACCGAGTCCTCTCTGAGGAAGGTCCTGTGTTCCAGACATCATTCTTCTCCATGCTAGCTAATCAGCAGGGCATCATACAAGGCCCAGCACAAAGCAGGGTAGCACAACAGATCCCCAGCTGTATCGCATAACATCTAATGGGTGACCCCGTATTCTGCCTCTCTACAGGATTTTTGCATGCTACAAAGGTCATCTTGTTTCTCCATTCCTCTTTTGTGGAGAGTGGAGCAGCAGCAGTTGTGGAAGCAACAGGCAGACTGGGAAGTTTATCTTCTTGCAAAACGCGTTGTCTGTACTTGCAAGTGACATCATAACACTTGGTTAGACCCATTACCACTCACCCCACAGGGCTTGCTATAACCTTTCACGCTGGACATGGCCCGTGCTGATCTATAGGTTCTGGCTGACTCCATCCTACTGCAGCCCGTCTCCCTAGGAGTTGGAGCAGGCAAGCGCAAGCAGAAACTACACATGAAGACAGCCTAGGGTGAACTGAACAGAGACCAAGCACAAACTACACACATGGCTCAACAAGTAGTTAGCCCTTTCCATTACAGGGTGGTATAACTTCAAGAGACAAAAGCTCTCTGTCCCCCGTTCCCAAATGAGGTTGTCTGGCAGCAGTCCTCTTCATTCTGGCTTACAGATGCTGTCAGGCTCTCTCCTCTTTCTTCCCTTTTTCTAAAGCAAATTTGCAGTGTAACTGCACTGAAACTGAGGTTCAGGGTTCTGTCTGCTTTCACACCTCTGTATGATCCTGCAGCCCACATACTTCCAAATGCATCTGGCAGAACTACTTTTAGAACTATTTTTTTTTTTTTAATAAATGGCTGTATCTGGCCCTTGGGTCACTAAGGAAAACCAAGCCCCCACATGGCAGCAACATGATTAAAAACTAGAGCTAGTGCGTCAAACTTAATTAAAACTGCACTTAAACAAGGAACATTTCTAAAGGTTTTCATTCTTCTCCAGTGTAAAATGCTCAAGGTAGATCATCATATAAACTGAGCTGAAGTTTACTGGTTTAAAGCAAGCCCGCTTTCATTTATGAGACTCTTCATTTCATTGTCAGAAGGGAACACTGCAAGCCACTGCTCTGAACTCCCAGATATCACAAGTCACAACAACAGTCCCAAAGAACCCTGTATTTTGCAACATCGCTAATGGAATTCTCCCTGAGCAACACCATTTTGTTCTCTGCTTGAAGTTGTCAGCTAAGCCAAAACCCAAACATTTTCCCTGGAACTATATGATAGTACTGCAGCTGACACAGCTGCCAGGTTCTGAACTGAGCTGAGCACACAACACAGCAAAAGGAACGAACAGTGAGGCAGAAGTGGAACCTGGAGCCAGAATTATTGCCTATTCAGGGTCAGATCTACAGCTAGTTTAACCCAACCAGGCCAACGGCCTTGTACAGATTTCTATCAGCTGAAGCAACAACTATCAGTCTGTCTTGAAATATTTCTTATTAAGTTCCCTTTCTATGTCTTACTACCATTGCCCTGTTGACTCGACCAACTAAATCTTCTCAGTCTTTTCTAATACATAAATCACAGACATTATTGATCCTCTTTTAAATATCAAGTACAAATGTGATTCTTCCTTCCCTCAATGTTGATTTGTGTCTCAATTGCCTGAATTGACACACACAGCTCCCTGTTGGGGCAGTGGCTGTGGGACAGTCTGTACTGCTACTTCCTATGACTACCTCTTCCTAGGACAGGGCCAGAAACACACACATGGTCTCCACATGCTCATTAAAAGGATGGTCTACCCCTGGCCAAAGACTGTGTTTTTCACTGCCTCCTTTAAACCTGGCTGATATGTTTCCCCAGTGCAAGAGAGGTGCAGCATGCTATATGGGCACGCACCCCACAGAATACTCTGAGTCAAGGGAACTTGTCTTCACACTGACAAGAAGAGACTGCAGAGACAGGTACTGCGTTCCTGCTGCACAGCAGGATCGAGGCCAAGCCAGAGCACAGCACGGCTTGGCTGGGGAGTACACAGGCACGGCAAGATCTATACTCAAGTCAAAAGTCTCTCCTCGTAATCATCCTTTTCTCCCTCACTGACTTGCGGATCAGGCATACCTGACCTCGGGGCTTAGTTCAGCTACTACAAGCACTACAGTAACATGGGATTTGCAGAGGCTTTGAGGGTAGCCTAACGATGCCCCCATGGAACAACAGGAAAAAATTAAGTCAGCACTTAAAAATCAGCCACAGTACCTGAACTAACCACTAGAACCACTTCCCTTTATGCAAGGCAAGGTGCTGCAGGTTCAAAGTTGCTGGAAATCTAAATAGTTCTCTCACACCACCTGACACCTAAACAAGAACTGGTGTACCATCACCACCCTCAGTGACTCAACTCTTTAAGTGGGGATACCACGTGGTAAGTACACAGAGCACTGTGCAACAGGACAGCTTGTAGCCATGCCACCTTGAATCCTAATGGTATCAGAGGAACCTTCAGCAGACAGAACCTGCTAGTTCCCTCTTTACCTGTGTGCCTCCCTGTTTGCTGCCAGGATACAAACCTTATGTATGCCAGGATTTTATAGGGAACAAGAAGTAGAAGACCACTGGCTGCTCAGACTTGCATATACCCCCACTGACCCATGCTCCCATTTGGTGTAGGCTTCTTATTTTAAATTTTCTTAGGGTAAAGTGAAAGACTTATTAAAATTTACCCAGCCAATAAGGAAGATACCTCCAAGCCAGGGAGTATGTCTATGCTGCCTCAAATAATACACAGAAACTTCAACTCCTGGGAACTGTGAAGCAGCAGTGAGCGAATCAGTTCTGCATCACAGAGTGATGCTTGAAGCACCTGCAGATAAGCTGGCTCGGGTACTGGATCCAGTTGAGCTGCATTAGCCTGGAGCTGTGCCAGCTAACATGGCTCAACCACTTCCCACACCCAAACCTGCTCATTTATAGCAAGCTCAAGCATCTCCAAGCAGAGGGTTGTTTCTAGCCTCTCAGCAGACACGTGTCTGCACTCTCTGCTTTTGGCACCTGTGGGAAAAGCAGCAAGCTGCCTCTTCCTACTGCAAGAAAAGGAATTACCAAACTCACCACAACGTTTACAATCAGAAGCTCAGGCTTGCTTCTTCATTGCTTAGTGTAGTGATAAGAAATAAGAAATATTTTGCAATATTTATTGCTTGGGTAAAAGCAGCATTTAAAGGCTGCATCAAGGCCAATGCCAAACATCATTCCCAGACCAAGTCCACCCCCACAGCGGGACCAGCTGTCCAAGAGGACCTGCACTCCTGCAGGCATGTTTCTGGGGATGGCAGAGGGGCTGCTTCCAGCACCCGATCACTCACACTGCTACCTAACAGGATGAAGCCCCAAGGGCTGCTCCTACTTCCTTCTCTTGTCAAACCAGATGACATCTCACTAATGTATGCCTGGTCAAGATGTGAAGGACAGCATTTGCTAAGTCAGCAACTGCTGAGTCATTATTTGTAAATAAATGATAATCAGGAAAAGCACAGAATCAGGGAAAGCAGATAAAATGCAGTATAATAGCTGAGGAAAAATTTGGGGGGTGAATAACAAACTTGTGCCGGAAAGTCACCTACGCAATATGCCATGTTAATATCAATGTACAGAGCAGGGTTACCCTGGTAAGCAAAACACACACTAAGCCAGGCACTGGCATAACCAGAACTGACGAACCTGACTTCCCAAAGGGGTGAGTGTCAGCACGCCATGTGTGAGAGCAGCGAGCCTGCCCCACACGTGCTCCTCCGTGCGTGCTCCCATGCAGCTTTGGTGTTGGCTGGCAGCTCAGCACTGGGATGGCAGCCACCACAGGTCACGCCTCCCAGCGCAGGGAACAGGAAGGGTTCTGACACTTCACTGGTGAAAAACACAGTTGCAGAAGAAAAAGATGCACAGGGAACCTAACGGAGCAGCAATCAGATCCCATTTTGGACAGGTCTCACCACCGTCGCAGTGTGGCTGAGGCAATACTTCAGTCTCAAATTGAACACTGACTCCTCCACCACTCCTCTTTTCACCATCCTATGCAGAGGCCCTCCTGCAGAAAGGTATCGCAGCCCATCAAAACACTGGCCTAAAGTTCAGTAGACAGGGACCAGGTTTTGGTATCAGACTTTAGTCCCAAGGTGGTTGTTTTGGGTTTTTTTTTTAAGCTTTTCTGTAAACACAATCTCTACCTAGTTCACCCCTATTTCTGCTCTCATTGCGCAACTCAGTGCTAAACCTGAAAGCTCCTCAGCAGACAGAAACCTCCTACACCACATTTATGCACAAGAGTATAGATCAGGAACCCTATATGAATCGGAGCTCATGAGCACTCCCATAGAGTCATGTGAGGTCTCAGTCAGGACTCCATCTGTAACAGTCCTAAAAATGGCTTTACACATAACCTCAAAGCATCCCTAACATACCTAGCTCCAATACATTCCCCGATGCATTCTTGCACCTAATTGCAAGCAGCATGATTCAATAAATGGTATCAGAACCATGGACATAATTTGCTTCAGACAGGAGAGAAATCACTATTCCACTGTACTATTTCTATAAATAACAAGACTTGACTGAGCCAACTGTCACAAACAGCATAATACTGGAGTCTAATTCCAGGTAACTCCAGTGTGCACACCCGGCTACTGAGCCAGGAGTGCCTTGTTTCAGCTTAGTTTCATCCATTCTGAACCTGATTTTACTTTAAGAACAAGGATGTCCCGCAGAGCAACTATCCAGAACAGACACCGCAATTTGAAGCCACTGTCTCAATCTGAATACTTTTCAAGAGTATATGAGACTTTACTGTAAACACAGCTGCTTTTTCTGACAGTTCTTCTACCTGGAAGTGCTTCCTATACCACGGCTTGCTACTTCCCTAGACCAACCTGTTTTCCTTCTATTCTGGACAGCATGGAGAGAAACGCACCACACTACCAGGGCGGGACCAGTACAGCCTTCTAGTCCCAGGTATGTCTACACAAGAGATAATGTTCAGCAGAAGCACAAAAGGCACAACAAAGAGCAGGTCAGGGAGAAGCTGAGGAGCCCAGAAATAAGTTTCTCTCCTCTCCCTAGCAGCTGGTTCTGGAACAGGCTGTCCAGGGAAGTTGTGTAGTGTCCACCTCGGAGAGACTGAGAACCCAACTGCACAGAGAAGTGAGCAACCTGTTTTGAGCAGGTCTCCAGAGGTGCCTTTCAACCTCAACTCTGATCCACATGTAGACCCCTCTGCCCAGGCAGAGGTCCCTGACTGCACCAGCTACAGAAACAATACACCCTGACTGCAAGCAAACTCTTCCTTCTGCTAATGCTGTTGATGAAAGCTTGTGTCTTCCCTGACCTTGAAGCTGTGTTATCTGCTTTGGCTGCAAGAAGGCGATAATAGCTCCTGACAATGGCAAGAGTCAGCTCTGAGCCGGTGGAACAGGAAATCCCATTTCTCAAGCCCTTCAAAGCCTGCCAGCCTGCCTGGCACAGTTTCTCACAGCAGCACTCAGTGAGATTACAGCACTAAAAATAACCCACACAATAAGTTGTGCATTTAGGAGAAGAAAGGACTTGCCCTCAATGTGGGTTTCCCTTCCACTTGCAGCCTCAAGTATCCCTAGACAGTTGAACTGCTAGGGTTTTGTTCTCCAAATTAAATGGGAGCTGCAGCTGTCGAAGTGGTTTTAAATCAAATAAGAAGATTAAAGGGTACAACAAAGAGCTAAGATACTTTCCAGTTTTTAAACAAGTGTCTCTCTCTCCCCTCCTTGTTGTTTTCTATAATAAGAAACTCAGAGCTAAATCTGCTCTCTTACCAAAACGCTCTGCCCTTCTATCACGAGCTCACATGCAATTGGTTGTACACACCTGAAATGAAACAAAGGTAGGGGGGCCAGTCCTGCAGACTGCCATATGGGAAAACAATCCTCACAAGCACTCTGCTCCAGTATTTAAGAAAATGTCCAAGTCTGCTGGGTTAAATGCACTGTCCGAATCAGCAGGAAAAAAGGCGTACCTTGTAACAGCAGGCACCAGAATTAGCACTACCTAGAGGCCTTACCCAAGTTTTGCTGTCTTTACAAACACTTGTTTGTAGCCTAGGCCTGTGCATAGCATGAACCATTAAAGCTCAGTCATTTGTATCAGATCACTTTCATTAAAGCCAACCTGACTACTGCGGAAATTTTTATGCATCACTTGCAAGGCTTGGGCAATTTACGCTAGTGCTCTCAAACACAGCTGACTTCTTTCTCAGCCCCCAAACAGACTGTATGCTGACACGTGGCAATGAGAATTACCTTCATGACTACAGGCTTAGCTGCTCATTTGATGCATATACACAATTTATTGCTTATATAGCACATGTCATGTACTGGCTCAATTAGTAACAGTTCACCTTGAGCACAAATACATTTTTCATGCATGTATCTAAACAAAGTTAATATCCACATGTGTGCAAGCAAACCAGAGTCTTAAACACTTGCCTCGTCTTCAATTTACACTCGGAAGGTCATACACTATGTTGCTTTACCCAGAGGATATCAGATAGATGAACACTGAACATAATAAGTTTTTGTAGGTACTGAGTCCAAGGGGCTGGGCTCTCTAAGCAAACCAGAGAGCTGCAGAGCTCAGAACCACAGCAAATGAAGGACAGGTGTCACACAGCTCACAGGATCTCCGCAACCATCAACTGGTAGGAGGTCTGGACAAGGACAATAGCCACCACCTGACAGCAGAGATAATCCAACTACCTCAACCACAGAGGCATACCAAAATCCTCTGCTGCATTTATTGCTTGCCTTTGGATTTAAGCTACAAAATAGGAAGGGTGTTTTGCAGAGAACAGTTTAAATATAAACTCAGTTAACTCAGAAGCACAGTCCCTCCTATGCACTACAGGTGATAATATAACATTACATAGCTAGAGACTGTGTTATAACATGGCCAAACAAGAAGGCAGAATAAATGTGGGTAGGCTCCAAGCACGAGGTCCTTCACTTTGCAAACTCATTTTCTTCTTATAGGTTTTGGAGACCATAATTAGCAATATTGGGGACCCTAATTGTGAATAATACTGGAGACATAAAAAGATCATATAAGTTTATGAGCATTTCTGAAAACATAGGAAGAGAGGGAGAAACATACAGAAGAAGCGTACACCTGCTGCCACACTGCCGTTAAATCCCCTTCCCCTGTTCTACATTCCAGCCCAGCACATCCTTTCACTTTCAGAGCTGCAAAGGATGCACAGCTAGTCCTCAGTTCTGCACTTCCAGTGTTATAGAGACGAAATCCTGCAGCACTTGTGATTCTCCTCATCTTTGCCAGCTTCTCCACTCCCCTCATGTATCTGCTCCTCCCTCTCCTTTGGTTTTAGCAGACCAATAAATCCCCCAAAGACCTTAAAAGCACTCTGGCTTCTTCCTAGATCAGAATGTATTTTATATGAATAACATGCATGACATTGAAGCAATTGCAGTCCTGCCCCCCTTTGCCCCTCCAGCACATTTATGTCCCCCCTGCATCCACAGGGGATGCTATCCGCAGTGCAAGCCTTCACACCCTACCACTGCAGCAGGTGCTACCACCACCCCCTGAGACACTGCCTGCCAGAACCACAACCTCCCAGGAAAGGATCTGCTACAGCTGCAAGTCTCACACCCTCCAGAGACCTTACTGCAGCAGGAATGCCCTTGTGAGGCACCTCCTCTGTCACCCCTGCCTGGAAAGCTTCAGAGCTTTATCAACATCTCCACTACTCCAACACAGAGCTCCAAAGGCTGATGCACACATCTGTGGAAGTTGCCGCAGGCCACGACCATCCCCATGACAGCCCTGAAAGATGACAGCTGCTGCGATACTCCCAGCATCTCTGATGCACCCCTCTTCTACCAGCGTACACACACTCCCTGCACACTACTTTTCACAAGACTGCCCAGCGGGAGAACTTGCCACCTGCAAGCCCGGGAAACAAACCTTTGGGGAGCTACTCCAGCTGCACCCCCACAGAGATGGGCTACATCCTCAAACGGTGGCCACAAGGAGGTGGTGGGGTGGCGACTATACTCTTCCTCCCTCTAACAGGGCCTGCAGAAGGACCTCGCCCTCGTGGAGCGGCAGCCGCCGGGAGCCTGCCTGTCACGGTGGGAGGCTTCACAGCCCGCGCCGACCCAACCCCCAGGCACACCCCCCGCCGCCGGGGCGGCACCACCGAACCTTCCAGACGGCGCCTCACCGCCACGCCCCCTCCCGCCCCCCCCCCGCTCACCCGCCCGGCGGCAGCGGCAGCCCCGGCCCGGCGCCGCCCCGCCCTCGCCCGCGGGCCCTACCTGCTGCGCTCCGCTGCCCTCCGGCGGTGCCGGCCCGGCCCCAGGGACCGGCCGCCGCCCTCACTGCCCGCCTCCCGCCGCCGGCGACTCGCCAACGGCCCCCGCGCGCGCCGCAGGGGGGGCTCGCCAACGGCTGCCGCGCGCGCGGAGTCCCGTGTGTCCCCCCACCCCCGCTTCCTCCCTCCCTCCCGGGCGGCCCTCGCAGCGGGGAGACCCGGCTCGTTTTGGGGCGGCTCTGTCGGGGCCTGGGAGGGGACCACGGCCGGGAGGCGGTGAGCAAGGCCGGGGGCCGGAAGGCCGAGCGGCATGGCGCCGCAGGGCAGGCCTGCCCCGGGCTTGGGCCCGCCACGGTCACCCCAGCCGTGCGGGGCAGCGCCCACCCGGGTGTCGGGGCACGCAGCAGCCGCTGCGCTGAGCCCAGGTGGCGGGCTGCCAGGCCGTCGCGGTAATCTGGAAGAAGTTACAAATCCAGCGTCGAAGTGAACACCCAAAAAGCTGAGAGAGGTGTGTGACAGGCCAGCAGCCACGCGAACCGACCGACCGACCAGCAAAAAAACCCACCCAAACCCAACCCCAACGCAAGCCAGGGACATACCTGATAAGCTTTTTCAAATATATGTGATTGAGGGTGTTTCAGGCAGGGAGGATGGAGAAATCCTTCCTATGCTAAATCTGGAAGCACCATGAGAAGCTCGGGTTAGAGATGAGAATGATCACAAGCAGCAACAGTTGTTGGTGCAGTGGTTTCCATCCCGATCAGATCTAGGGGGGGTGTGATCGCTTTGTAATTCGGATTTTTTTCAACACGATACTGCGGAAAGCCCGGCCTACGGGGTTGAGCTGTCCTTGCCCGTGCGTGGCGTGTCTGCGCTGTGAGGGTGGAGCGCACTGGGTGCAGCACTACAGACCCCAGCGCTGCGAGGAGATGACGTTAATTCCGTGGCCAGGACGATGCTGCCTTTCGTGCCGGCCATCTTCAGCTCCTTTGGTGTGGAAAGCCGTGATATGGTACTTACTGGGTCTGGCATTGGTGAGCAGCAGTTCGTTTTCATGGACATAAACAGGACACTCAACAACTAGTATCTTTACTGAATGAATTTATTGGTTTTTGAACTAAAGTTGCTCACAGTTATTTAACAAGGGATACATCAGATTTTTTTGTCCATTTTAAACCATTAAATAATGTCAGTTTGTGTCTGTATATGTGTGTGTGCGCGTGTGTGTGTCTTCAAAGTACAAAATAGGAAGGTTAACAAGAGGTATTGCTTTCATTTATTCTTATATCTTGTGTAAGTAATCCCCTTCCTGCTTGTACCGCATGGGTTTTGCTGATATAGGTATTTTTAAAGTATTATTATTATTTTGTATTGAAATCCCAGCCTTTTGTAGAGGTACAATGTAACAGAAGCATCAAAATCTATACACAAGGGAAGAGAAAAGAGGGAAAAGAAGGACGGGGGTGATGGGAGGGGAGCTTGGAGGAGAAGTAGAGAGAGGGTGGAGGCAGGAAAGACAACGAAAGCAAAAGAGACTAATTTACAGCAATGTCATGCAATTAAAACTGCCCCCCTCTCCTGCACCCTTGCCTCCCCCCCTCCCCAGCCATCACTCCCTGGTGTCTGACATGCACACAGCAATACGAGAGAGAAAAGTTTAAGAATAGGGAAAATAAATAAATAAATAAACAAAAAAAAATTAAAATAAATCCCTCCCGTTTGGGGGAATGGGGAAACAGGGCAAAAGTCAAAGGTCTTTGCCCCAGTTGTGTCTTTAAAAATTCTTTTTAATCTTCAAACCTATGTACAAGTAAAACTGGTCCAAGAAGGGGAAAAATGATTAAAAAAAACAACAACGACAACAACAACAAAAAAGAACTCATCCAACATTATCATTAAAAAAAAAATCTTGCGATACAACATACACCCATAGGAACCCAACGAGCAGCAATCGAAGGTCATAAAAGAGCTGAACACTAATGCTAAGCCTACATTCTTAAAATCTCAGTCAAGAAGTACTTCTCACTGTGTTTTGTCTTCCACGCGTAAAACCACGTTATTTTTGTTTGTTTAACCTTTGAGCTTGGGCCAAAATAAGTTACACTTGGTCACATAACTCTTGAGGAGGAGGAAAAAAGGCAGCGATTCTTCTCTCAAAGTCACAAGCTGAACACTTACGGGGTTTCTGTGTCTTTTTTCCCCCTCCTCCCCAAAATAAATAAGAATCAATGTTGCCTCTACACAGTTATTAAACAGAAGATATATCTAACAGCTTATTTTTTTAAATATATATATATGTATATATAAATAACCAAGACCTAATAACTGAAACACAAAAGAAAAAAAAGGTCCCCATCCACCCAATCCCACCCTCCTCCCCCTCAAAAACAAAACAAAACAAAACAAAAACTTTATAAAAATATCTTGCAGTAATTTTTAAAGTTTACAGTAGCTTCGTGATTAAGTCTCCCATTGCCCTGACTCCACCTTGTCTTGCTCTGATGAACTAAGTGCCAGTAATTTGCACACACACACACACAGGAAATAAAACCCAAGATAAGTCTCTTTTCTTCCTCCTCTTCATCTTCTTTTTTTTTTTCTTTTTTTCTTTTTTTTTTTTTTAAGAAAAAAATCACCCAAGCCAACAAATGAAACTGGTAACTTAAAGAAATAATAATACTGATATCAATGCAGCACTAGCAACACAACAATTGCCTCTAAATGCAGGGTGTGGTGGAGGATCCAGCTGGCTGAAGAAGGTCCCAGCGCGGTGGCACAGTGGCAGGGAGTTGACAGGTGGGGAGGAAGGTGTCGAAGGAGGAGCAGCAGTAGCAGCAGCGGCAACTATGCCTGGTGGCGGGAGAGACAGTCCTTGGCAGAGTCTTGTCCCTCTTCTTTGCTACCAGAAGTTGCCTTTTCCCTAAGTTTTAATGTTTTGTTTGTATGTGTTTATTCATTGAACCCCCTCTCCCTCCTAAGTTTACTCCTTTCCCCTTCCAGCAGGTCAAAAAGCAAAATGATACAGTGTAAAAAAACCAATTGTTTTGTATATATATGTATGTATGTATGTATATTTATATATAAATATACACACATATATACATGTATATATAAAAAAGGGGGCAAAAGAAAACGAAAAGGTGGTGGGGAGAAAAAGAAGGTTAAGAAAATCTCGTGATGAAGCTCCCCAATATTGTCTTGGTTCAATGCTTAGTTTTGAGTTGCTCCTGGCTGGTTTCTGATGAGAACGCGCTCTGGATTCATGAAACACTGCGCTCCCGCTACGCCCGTCTCCTTCCCCGCACCCTCCCCCTCTGGGCTGAGTTCACCTGCGCGGACAGAAGTTGCCAAGGATAAAGGTTTCACTCCAACAATTTGCAACCTCCTTTCAGCCCAGACTCTGCAATCCCATAACTGAGCAGATCTCTCTTGTGGAGCACCAAAAAAAGAAAAAGAGAGGGGGGGGGCGGAAAAAAGGCGTGCACTGGGGAGGTGTTTGGGGAGAAGTGGGGGAGAAACCCACTTCCTGAAGGGAGAGGGGAGGCTGGGAACCTCAAACAGGACTGGTCCTTGGACAGTCTACATCGGTTGCCTTCCGTCAACAAGTGTCCGCAGAGCACAGAAGGTGAAGCCGTGGCTGACATGTTAACTTTTCGGGATAATTCCTGGTAGCAGAGCGGAAACAAGTGGTGTCGTCAGAAACACAGAGAGAGCATGAACAGAACAAGAAACAAACCAAAAGAAAACAAAAAATAATAATAATAATAAAAAACCCAAAAAATCAGGAAGGAGAAAAAAAGCAAAACATTCAAAAAAAGGGAGGAAAAAAAAACCAATCGAAAAAACCACAACCCAAGATCTGGTGAACTGGGTTTGTCATCTGTGCTACCTTTTCTTTTCTTTTCTTTCTTTTCTTTTCATTCTTTCATTCGTTTGTTTTTGTGTTTGTTTCTGAGATATATATTATATATCATATATAAATATATATATGTATATATATACAGTCATTCCTTCATACAAAATTTGTCTATAGACAGTTTTGTACTGTTGTGGCAAGGTATATACATCCTTCTAGTTTAGAGGCTAGCTTGCTAAGGAATATTCTTTCATTCTTTCTTGCTTTTTTGTTTTTGTTTTTTTTTCTAAGTTATTTAATTTTTTATGTGTTTATTTAAGGTTGGTCTTGTAGGCCGACTGATGAGACCATCTTTGCCTTGTCTTTGCCAGCAGGGTACTTATTGTCTCCTCTAGACCCATAGTCATTAGAACCGGAATCGCTCCGCTTGCTGTTTGCGCTATGCTTGGTTGGCGTGCCGGGGGGATGGCTCACCTGCCCGTTCTTCTCGTCTGAAAAAAGTTGTTTAATTACGTCAAAGAAGTTACTCAATGGGCTGCCTGGGTACACAAAACAGAGGAGACAAAAAAAGAAAGAAAGAAAGAAAGAAAAGAAAGAAAAAAAAAAAACGAGAGGGAAAGAGAGAAAAAGAGGAGAGAAAGAGAGAGAACAAACAAACAAATGAACAATGGGGTTTTTAACGAGAAGAACATGATGAGGAGATCCAGAGCCACGTGCGTGGGGGTGTGTGGGGGATGAAGACAATGAGCAGGAAGAGGAAGAGTGTTTAGGATGGGACATCTACAGAAATAAAGAGGCTGGGAGCATAAAGCACTTAGGGGGAAGGTCCTAGTTTTCTCCTGAGTGGGGGAGCATTGCTGTCTCACCTAGCAGGAGGACACAGTACTATGTGGCTGAAATAGTTCAGTCTATTACTTGGAGTCAGTTGGCCACTCTGCACTGAAACGCAAGTGACTGTAATGCTGGATACAGGCAAATCCCATCGTACTGCTGCTGTTACAAACACGAGGTATTTGGATGTGGTCACCAATTGATGCTTTGCTTTGCAGCCTTGCTAAGCTCTCCTACTACACCGGCCATTAGGCTTTCTTTGCTTGCATTTTATTTCTTTCCGAGTATCTCCTTGCTCACCTTTCAGTCACTAAGCCTGAAGCACCTGAGCGCAAGGGGAACAGCATTTGAATGATGAGCTACGGCTGACTTGAGTATTGCCATCTGCATGTGTGGTTTGTGGCTTGTACTTACAAGCTTCTAAGCACCTTCAGATCCTTCTGACAACAGGGACCTGGAAATGAAGATGCTGAATGCATTGTGGAAGCAGGCTGTTACGCACCTAACTATTTCTGGGACCTAGCAGGGTCAAGAACTACTTCCTTATTGTCCTGAATTTATGTTCTCTCTACAGTACAGCCTCCATGACGCTGACATTCACTCCACTGGAGTTAGGAGCCAGAGAGGGGTGTAGGGTTGCGTGCTAGTAGAACAGGTATCCCATTAAGCCACCCACTAGAGCAGGTTGCGGTATTAACAAGGGTTGGGCACCGTGCACATGAATACAATCTTTCATGCCATTTGGACCTCCAGGCAGCAGGGCTGGATGCTGTTAATCTAGTCCTATGTCAGAGGATGTGAGGAAGGCCATAGTTGAGGAAAGGCTTCGGGTGCTACCAAGGGAAAGGGACCAGCTACTACTGGAAAGGTAGCCTTTTGGGGGCATTTCTAGTCCCTTTTTATTTTCTTGGATTGGGGGATTAATCCTGATCAGACATAGGAGGGGTCGCACCAAATTCTCTGAACATGGATATTGAAGGGTTTTTTTATCTAATGTACACCACGGAGGTGATGCCTGTCCATGATCATTAAAACCCCATGATGCTTTTCTCAATATTGGGCTGTTGTCTCCATTGTTCTAACAAATTCAAATAATTTATATCCCACCTAAGTAATTTCATTCTCCAGCTCCCAGAAGGAAATGGGCTCCTTATATCTGCCTTCCAACGCTGTGAGAATGCTGTGAAGAGTGGAATCTTTTGTCCCCGTGATGGCAACATTCAGTCGGGAGCGAAGGGCTTCCTTCATAGCAGAGATTGCCATTTATCCACAGTTAGGGGACACTGGTGCCTTGGTAATATTGTATTTCCCTTCACTTTCATTACAAACGTAAGCAAACCAGTTACTACAGCAGGCAAGTACTTTCTGTGCACGGTAACTTGTCTGAAGAGCTTGTTGAGTGCTTTCTTATTCTCTAATGGAAAATGCTAGACAGACATCAACTGCTCTTATACAAAGAAAGAGGAAATACATACTATTTGTGCCCTGCAAAACTGAACGTGCTACTCTTTTTTTCCTGCCCTGTGCTAAAACAGGTAGTTGTTGCTTTCGTCTGCGTGTTAATAGGCATTGAGAAAAACCACATGGCTGGCATATAGAGCGAAGGATCTCAATCTTATTAATCCGATTCTTTCCTTGTCTTCCTCTACTTGCTGCTTTGTGGCTAACTTACTGCTGGCCCTGGTTCTGGCTGTGCATTCAGCTACACCAATGCCACAAACAAATGGCTGTTAGTTTCTGGAAGGGCACCATTCACTTAACTGACTGAAGCCTTAGAGATGGGCCCAAACAAACAGCCAGGCAAAGCACGTATCTCAATTTCTGGCTAAGAGAAGAGCTATCAAACTCTCAGTCGTTTCAGGGTCAGACCTCTGTGAGTTCCACGTGCTTCCTTCCACATCTGTGACGTCTATTTCAGAGATTTCCCTAAGCCTCCCTAAAACTGTTTTAGGTTTGTGGGCGCATGCTCCGCTCAGACTCGTTTCTATCTGCTCAGACTCATTTCTGCTTCTTTTAGGTGTATACTCTTTTTCAATGAAAAGAAAGAAAAAAAAATAAAGCAAACACTCAGCCTTGAATGCAGGAATGTGGGCAGATCTGGTTCTTATGTGGCTTTGGACCCCTCATCTTCATAAGCAAATGGAGTCAGCAGAGAGAATGAAAAAGAGCACTGAAAAAAATGCTGGAGAGGGAAAGACTGCTAGGTTGGGAGAAAAGGGGAGGGGAAAATCTCTAGTTATTCAGCTGAGCAGTTTATTCAACAAGCTTAGAGGGAAAGAAGAGGGCAGAGTAAGCAGGGCTCTGCAGGAATTGAGGAGGTTTTTTTGTTTTCACGTAGACAGGAACAGTAGACAAAAGTACAACTTGCAAAAATGGAGCAATAAAACATTTTTAAAATTATATTTTTATATCTTGTATTTGCTGAGTCCTGATACAGGATTTTTAACCATGCTATTAAAATATGCAGCCCCTGTTTCATCCACCCTTTCTCCTCCCCATGCCCTACCAGGTTTCAAGTGCCTGGAGATTTACTGCAGCAAAAGTATTTAACAGTCTGCTTTTTTTTTTTTTTTTTTCCTNCCTGTATCACTGCTGGATTTCTTACAATCAGCATTTTCAGGTAAAATATTAATGGGAGGTAAGAAATCCTTAGGGATGTTTAAAGAGTGCTACTGAAGAATAAAATAGGCCGTTTCACTAACCCTTTCCTTCCTTTGCCTTTTGTAGTATCTGGACTTGTAACTAAATACTAGGTAATAATGCTCTCCTGTCCTGCAGTCAAGAAAGAACTGATCCTACACCAAGCCAATCACTGCATTGATGTTGTCTACACGACAGCTTGTTAGCCCACTCTTGGGCTGGTCTAGATACTGGTCTTTGGATAGACAGAGAGTCCTCACATTTTTCTCTGGAGATATGTAAATATGGGCCAGCTATGCCAGAAGCATGAAAATGGTCCGTGGTGTTGTTCCTCTTAGTTCTTGCTTTGCTTTAGGCTGATACATCCAGTAAAACAAGACTTGAAAATGCAGGTGATGATGGATTATAATAGCTTTTTCAGCAATGTTCCGCTCCTAGCATTGAGCGCAAAATGTGTGATAGGCTCTTACACCTGTAAGTCCATCTGGGGCCCTCAAAAAAGCTGCCTTTCTTATTTCAGAAAGTGAGATGACATCCCATTTCCTCTGGACAGGGATGAAGGTTTGGCTCACTGATTCTTCAAAACTTCCCTGGTGTTTCATGTATCTGTAACTAAGGTCTTCTTTCCCCTTGAGAGCCAATGTTCATCAACACAGAGCAAAGAAGGCATGAAGGGTAGCCAGGGTGAGAAACCGTGAGAAGGATCAGAGGCAGGAGAGGAGGTTCAGAGCATTAGGTTTACATCTATTAGGAGGAGATGGATATGTGCATTTTTGAGTTAGACCAGGGAGCTGTATGCTGCAAGATGGGGAAGGGGAATGGGTTTGAAAACAAGCATTGAAGTTTATGAAAGGGTCATGTATTGAAGGGATGCTAGAGAAATATATTTAAGGAGAAGGCATTGGTTTGTGGCACCTGTGTGCAGCACTGTCATGGCCAAATATCATGAAAGAAGTCAAAATTGTGAATGCATCTGAATACAACAGGCGCTAAAAGGAAGGAGCAGGGCTGAAGACAGACACAAAAATGTAAAAGGGAGCTGGGCAGGTGGCTTGTATCAACCCTCACAGTCCAGCAGGTATTTCATCTGTTGTTCTTGGGAAGTCTGTCTGACATTGACCTAGTCCCAGTGGTGTCACAGGTTTGAGAAGCAAAGTGGAAATGGAGGACCCAGGTAAGAGAAGAAAGAGAAAATGAGGTGATTCAGTCCGGGCACCAGAACTGACACCAGGAAAGGATGCACCTTGCACAGACCCTGCTCTGACCTTGCAAAAACTCTGCCCTGACTTTGCCCTGACCCTCAGAGTCCTCCACGAAAAATAACAGGAGGTGGTGAACAAGCAGCTTCAGGACAAGCCTGGAGGCTTCAGTCGCTGATTAGAGCCTGCTGGTTTGTAACATTTTAAGACAGTCAGATAAGGACTTGGTCCTCTTTTCACTGAAGCAAATATCAACGTTCCCACTGACTTAATGGAAGCAAGCCCCGAGGCACTTCCTTCTCCTGTGAAACCATCTCTCTCGAGTCTATGTATTTTTAATGCACTAATCCTTGTGGTGCTGAACACTAAGTTGCACAAAACAAATATGCCATCTGTGGGATTATCCTCTGCCTTTCCTTTCTGTATAGCCTGAGAAATTTTGGGTTTCTGCATTTTTAGCTTAGGCTTTGGGAGAAAGTGAAGGGAAAAAGATAGTTCTCCATTGGAAACAGAGACACCTTTTGCACCCTTTGTCAACCTGACTTCCTATACTCCTTCCCTTGTTGCTTTCACATCCTTTCTGACTGTTCTTCTGCCTGCCTCTGCTGCTGAGGTTTTCTTCCTATACTCATTCCTTTCTCTTTACCCCTTGTCTTTGTCATCCCTAGCTTGCTCTGTATTTCAATAGCAGCTGTGGTTTCAGTGAACCATGTAACAGAAATACAACTCCTTTCACATAAAGCATTGAAACACTCTCTTGATGGGTGATAATCCATTCCCTTTCAAAACCATTTTGCTACTTTGACAGAGTTCTAGTCCCCTTTGTTAATACTAGGCATTTTTTGCCTGTTTGCTTGATTTCTGTTGGCAGAGTCCCTTCTGCCTTCAAAAAAAAGAAGACTTAAAATATAGAACCCACTCCAAGAGTATATGCAGTAAAAGGGATGACAGAAACATAAAAGTGGCCTATTCCTCTTTGTTTAGTTGTTATGTCATGTAGGGGTCTTCCTCCAGACTAAAGAGCCCCTAGCCTAGGCATCGTACAAATACAAATCAGAGAGATGCCTCAACGAGCTCAACGACCACTGAAGAAGGCTACAGAAAGAATTTTTTTCTCCTTTAATGGTTGGATGTATGAGGCTTCCCTCTAGACTGGAGAAGGGTGACAGAAAGGCCGTTGCAATGTCTTGCTGGAGGCCATCACACGGAACTTCTTCCTAGTCTATGAACCCATCCTAGACCACTTGAAGTGAGCTGAAGAAACTGCAGAAATCCCAAGACGGATACTTGTCTAAAAATCTAGGCAGTCAGGAAAGCATTTCAAGAGTTTTTTACTGGATTTATAAACCGTCACAACAGATTGACCAGAACAAGTTTTCCCATTTTTTTCTCCCCAGTTAGTTACCAAATGGGACAGTTGTTTTGATTTAATTTCAGTTTAGGATTAGAAAATGGGGACAGTCCACAGAACAACTCCATATTTCATAGTAGGACACCTGAATTGCAACTGGGAAAGGTGACTTCCAAAGGTAACAACAGAGCTTATTTTCCAGAGTCCTTAGACTCTGCCAGTAAAAATGCCAACTGAAAACAGCGTTTGCAGAAAGAGACTGTGGGGTAGGAGCTACTCAGATTATCACACACTGTCAACACAGGTGTCTGTGCTACCAGAAGAAGGTGGGAACCTTCAATGGCTACACACCTGGGCAGATCTGAACAACCAACCTGACATTTAAATGCTCTATGACCTGTCCTTGTTCTTACTCCCCTAAAACATCCCGTCTCCTCGGCAGGAGGGTGGCCTAGTATTTGTGACTAGCCAGATGCATCCAGATGGCCATTCTGTCTCTATGTTGCACATTTCTGTGATTCTATGATTTTCTTTCTCCCTGTCATGCACACACAGAGAAGCCGAGATCCAGTTCAGCCTCTCCTGTCACAGACAATATAACTGAGACAGGTAGCTCTTGGGTACCGAGTTAGAGAATGGTGAACACAGGCAGCAAAGACCCAAATAGATGAGGCATTTTTCCTTGCTGCTACCTTCTGCAGCGCTAAGGCATGAGTAATTGAAAACAAACGTGTCCCTTATTGATGAATAGCTCTGGCCAATCCAGCACCACCACATAACATTCAAAGAAGGAGACGTGATGATGGAGAGGAGGGAATCATACATTCGTTTGGACAGCTGGTGGCACTGAAAGAGCAGGCAAGGATAGTGGTGGGATGAAGAGATGCCAGATTCTGTTGTGGAATCATACTGTTCTGGCAAATTGGCTGGTAAAGGACTCAGCCCAAGAATTCTTTGTATCTGCCTGTCCTTTTACAAAGATCTGCCTGCACAAGTGTGTGCTGAGAGGGGAAGCTGACGACCTACACTCGTAAAGCCACAGCAGATGATAGTATTGCTGCTACCCATTCTCTTAGAGACTTCTGCTGCTTCATTCCAATTTTTTGTCTATAAAAATGTCAGAAATGTACTGGCACTTAATAATATGATTTTGTCTTTTCCGGCCAGATGGATGTTCAAGTATGATCTTACAGGTTTTAAGTTCTCTGACCTGTTACTAAGGAGCAAAATGACCCGTGTATGCTGGTGAAATGTTGCCTCCTCATTTCCTCTGAATCAATCCCTTCAAAATACGATTTAATATTCCGGGGAGGCCATCTCAACTTTAGTTTCGTAAACCAAGCAATTATTCACATGGAGTATCCTGAAGCACTGCCTGCCATAAATAAAGTACTGTGACCCTAATTAAGAGAAAGATATCTGTGTTTTCTGCATTAGATATTATTACAGAGAATGAGGAAAGGATCTTGTATTGGACCGTAAAAATCTAGCCATAGCTGTCAAAACAGGATCTGACATGTACCAAATAGTTTAATACATCTGGATTCATCTTTAGTGCCACGTTGCCATTTCTGTTGCTACCTTATTCTACAGTGCAAAACCACGAGTCATGAATTGGAAAAGAAATGTCTCCCCAACACAACACTAGAATGAACGGATAAGACTACGCTGTGGGGGGAGAGTCAGCTATCCATTTGGACAGCAAAGGATACTAGTAGAACGGGCAAGGATAACTAAGAAACCTGGCTTAAAATCTTTGGAAATTCTCACTTATCTTATTTATTGTGATCCACCCATTATGAACAAATATGCGATTTTTCAGGTGGATCTTTTCCCTTTTATCTCCCATGTGGCTCACAATTTAGACAGAAGAATCAGCCATGCTCAGAAAGACCAGTAGCCAGCACATTTTTCAGAAACGCTAATAAAAAACCATATCGTTCTGACTACCTCACAATGTAGCAGTGGTGAGAAGAGCCTTTCAGCTGGGAGGGCAGCATGCATTTTTTTCTGCAGGTTTCAGCATCAGTGCCATCAGTTACAGCTTTATGCATGCAAATCACCAACCTCCTCTTCCATCAAATAGCTACTTCGTGATTAGCAGGATTACTCTAATTAATGCCAATATGGATCAGGACCACTTCCAAGAGCACCAAATCCAGATATTTGCTGCTGCTAGTAACACCAACAGTCTCTAAATTAGCATTCACAAAGCTACATGCTGCCATTGCAACCCAAATGTCATGTAACCAGTTTTAAACTACAAAATGTCTCCTAATTTCTCAAGTAGCTTGGGATGCTATTGACATGGGCTTGTGTCTGTATGAATCAAACTGTGATCGCAAGGAGCAAGAGAAGCCTTTACTGCAGTGCAATTGCTCTGAGTGCACAGAGGATGATCGGCCATGGGGGATAAGGTCAGATGGCTCTGAATAGGAAGCTATGTCAAATCCTAAACACTGGAAGCAAGAGATTTGAGTGAGATACACTGGAAAGATATGAAAGGCAAGTGGATTTGCTGTGCTTCTGCTTTGATCAGATCGTTTTGGTGATAGCCACTGGTACACACAAGGGTCCGTAAAGTTTTTTGTTTAACTCTGGTGCCAGGAATCAAGGTTTCAAATTGTAAGCAGCAACACGGGACACTTAAGAATAAACACGAGGTCTTCTGGCCAGCCTGTTGTCACAGGCTTATGGTCTAAGACTTTGCAGGAATGTATGTTTGTGCAGTGCCTAACACAGTAGCATGATTAGACCGGAGCTGCACTAGTTATACATACTAACCTTTTCCTCCTTTTATCATCACCCAGTTCCATGGAAGTGCCACTGATGTAACTGAAGACTTTCCTGAGAGTCATAAGGGATGGAAAGGAACAAGCAAAGATTTGCCTTACTTGGAAATAAAATTCAGCCCCAAACAGCTACAGTGTGGAGACTGGAAAGTTTACAGGTTCCCTGGTAAGTGTTTCTCAGAAGGTAAAGTCAAGAATAAGGCAGGCTTTTCAGAGCTTTCTGCCAGCAGCCAGCACCTTGGTGAAACATACTTACTAAGGACTCCAAAAAACTCGGGGTGGCTGAGAAGGGGAGCTATCAAAGGCTATACACCAGCTTTACTACTAAGTCAACCACCCAAAGAAATCCTCAGCTCACTATTTAAAGGACTTAAAGTCCTGTAAAGACAGACTCTTTTCTGAACAAGGACTACTGAAATGGCACTGTGGGCTTCTGTGTGGTGTATATCAATGGCTCCAGATCCAATGTGCTCAATCGACAATGATACTCGCTTTCTAATTCCCAGCTTTGTGGTTGAAGCTGGAGGGCTTTCCAGTTTGTGTATCATCTTGATTTTTTTTTTTTTTAATGTAAGGGCTCTTCAGCACCTATTGGAACCTTATTTTCAATTATACAATCTATTCTTCAGTGAGACAGACATAAATACCAGATTAGATGGTAGTAAACAGTTCTCTCAATCCTGCCTCAAAAGAAACAGAATCCAGCCCGTTCTTTTACAGCTGTGTTGATTTTATAAGGCTTAACGACAGCACATAAAGTGGTAAAGCTTATTTGTCACTAAACTGATTTGGCTCTATAAAAACAGAAGGAATAGATCAGCTAAGTTGGAAGGTATCACTCCTATAGGCAGTTTTCAGGTTAGAGCTGCATTTTAAATGTAAAGGTTTTAATTTTTACCAAGTAAATTTAATCTTATGAACAGAAATTAAAGACTTCATGGAAACCAGTTTAGTCTTTCTGGGAACAGAAATGCCCATTCCCCTGCTGAAATGGGTGGAAACATAAAATAAAATATTCCATCCCAGTGTGCATTTCAACTTTATTACGAGTCAAATAATTTTCTTCTATTGTGAAATATTAAGAGTTGGCGGCAGTTTTCTAGTGTGCACAGGTAGGGCTGATACAGCAGCTGTTTCATCATTTGGATATTGGCAGCTCCTGTGACATACCTCTGCTGTTCAAAATTAACTTGTTTTTCAATACCAATGGCTTCACGCAAAATCACTTCTCAGACTGATGACCACTGCTAGCAGAAGATGAGATAACATTTAAAGGACTAAATAAATTTGCCTTGCTGATAGTTACAACATTCAATGGTTTCTAGTGGGTGAAAAGATATTCCTTATTCCCACCAGAGCTTTCACATGGCTGAACCAGGCATAAAGCATCTGATTAGCTCTTCCTGCTCCAATGTTAACTCTTTGGCAAAAATGCCCCCCTGTGCTCACTCTCAGAATATGGAACAATGATGAGGTCACAAAAATACACAGTATAGTTTTTCTTACACAGAGAGTTCCCTGTCCTCAAAGTCATAGAGGACAGTTTGCCAATAATAGGTTAAATGCTGGCATCATTCCCTTTTGCTCCCCTGTCTAAATTGTGGGTGAGGTCTCCTGCACATGAAATAGCTCTTCACTCATATAGGAGGGTGGAATTCAGCTTGGTGCAGTCACCATTGCTTATGTTGTGTGTCAGCACACCAACAGAAATATGAATATAGGCACCAGTATAGGTTAGGGGGAGACCTGCTGGGAAGTAGT
>RSEF01000005.1:16276041-16293313 GCA_003993805.1 Himantopus leucocephalus
TGTGTGTGTGTGTGCTCTGTCTGTGCTGTAGCTGCCACAAAATAGTCTCTCTGCTGGCATTCACCTTGTCCTCTTTGTCCCTTGTTGGATTGATGCTGACACTGTGACAGCTGGAGGGCCTGCCTGAACTGGAAGTGAGCGGTAATGCTTTCTGTCCAGAGAACGCAGAGTACCGGCTGGTTACCTTGTATAGCTCAGTTAACTTGCAAGCAATCAGTAGAATCAGTATTTCAATATTTTTGCATGATATGAATGCCAGATCCAGGCAAGAAACAAAGGCTTGAGGGAGAAGAGAGATTTGCTGTCTGATGACTTCAAGAAGAAGCTGGAGGTCTGCCTGCAACTTAAATGAGTCTTCACAAGGAGATCAGAAATGGTGTAACCCAGAAAACTCAAACAAGAAATCAAACGAGCTCCTTTCAGAGCAAAGGAAAAACTCCCACCAGTAAAGCTGCAACTTAAGGGAAAGAGATCATCTGAAATACAGAAAATGGGCCAAATTCTGCCTCAGTCACACACACATAAACCTAGTATTATCTCCACTATCTCCTTTGTTGTTACAGACTCCACAACAACTCCAGAACAACTTTCCTCGGTTTATGAAGAGATGACACAGAAGTCGCAGGTCCAGCTGGAGAGGGGTACTAGCTCAGTGATCACTTCCTCAACAGCTTGTGTTCCCTTTCACAGAGATATCGGAATTCAACGTAGATACCAGAATGGAAATCTAAAGAGAACAGAGTCCTCTTGTACAGAACCTTTCTGTACAAGATACAAGTAATAAGACAAATGCCCCTCATAGTATTTGGGTATTTCCACTCTTGTATTTAGAGGAGTCGGTAGGGGCACAGGTAATGAAAGAAAGAATACAGTCCATGTGTGCACAGAGGGGAGGGAAGGCAATGGACAAGTTAATCAAAATTCATGAAACCCCAAGCAAGTTGAGTTGCAAGTTTTGCAGGAAACTCTTTTTTTTTTCCTCATTCCTAGCAAAATTCTGAATCTCCAGTAGGTTCACTACTCCTCCAGTTAGAGACACAACATCCTTCCCCAAGACCAGACTGGAACTATGACAATTTACACTAGCTAAGTGTCTGACAGTTAATATGCAGTGTGTCTTATGGAAGATTTAAAAGGTTCTTACCCCAAGGATATCTGGGGAAGAAGGGAGTGGATGCAAAAGGGAATTAAATAACATAGCAATCCTGTCTCAATAAATAGCAGGAAACCAAGGGAGACAGCAGCTAGCAGCGCAGCATTCAGCTTCACTGCCAAAAAAGGACTGAAGAATCATGAATCAAAGGCAGCAAGTAAACAAAAGAGGAAAAAAAAACCAAGAAAGAAAAAGAAAATCACTGGCCTGGGTCACAGTGAGGGAGGGAATCTCAAGTGCAACACCACACACTTGTGCTATGAAGGGGAAAGCCGTGGTGGAGCCTGTGCATCTGTGCATGGATGGGGAGGAACAGAATAAGGGGTATATGCTTGTGTCCACCAGGTAAGTGAAAGACATAGTGGGCTGTTATGGGGTGGGTAGCCTTGAAAAGAGCGTGGGAGAGCAGGGATAGGGAAGGGGAACAGGTGGAAGGGACAGGACGGTGCGTTATTATGTTGCTCAGCAGGGGCTGGGGAAGGAGAAAAGGCAGAAGGGAAGGAAGTTCTTACCACATTTGGAAAGTCTGCCAGTCATCAACTCCATACAGTTAGTGGTGTCTGGATCATAGAGCGAAAAGAGGAGGGAGGGAGGGAAAAAGATAAAAAAAGGTTTCCATACCTCTGTGCATAAAGTAGTAACTTAGCACATTATTACCTGAAGCAGGAAACATATACACATCTTGGTCTTTACACAACGCAGGCCAAATTCTGCCACCCACTGTATGCCAGTGCAAACCTGGCGCTGTGACTGAGAGTGGATGCTGATTCGGTCCCACTGCTTCCACTCACCTCTTTATCATACCTATCGCTACAGGTATTTATGAGATGTGGGAAATATTCTGCCACCACATCAGCAAACTAAAATCCTTGACTATATTGTTTCACCTGGCCAGCTTTGCAAGTTAGCCTGCAGCAGCCAGGAAGTGCCCCGCCAGCTGATCTATGTACATCAAAAAGGGAGGAAATGGAGCCCTGTGTTATTGGACATGGAATGAGAAGGCTAGTTACACAGCTCAAAAACATCTTTTAGACCTCAAAGGATAATGTCCAAGTCCTCAACATAACTCTGCCTCTCTCATTCACGTGCAGTCTCTTACTCCTCTTGCTATCAATGCCAATATTCACAGGCAATAGAATTACTTCTAGAAAGGGTGGAAGAATCTGGCCCTAAGACATTACTGTCCACTTTGTGTATAGCTCCCATTGCCACAGCCTCTGAGTGCTTCTTACTCAGGTGTGATAAGCAGAAGGAGCTTTATGTGCCAGCTTTAAAGCAGAAAGGACCAGCCCTGCTGGACACTTCCAAGTGGAACCTGCTGGCAAGCCAGATCTGCTGCTGTCAGCCAGGATTCCCTTGCATTTTGGATCTAAACCATTGCATCCATGAGTGCTGGGCACCCACTCGCTGCGGAGCAAGTGGCTAACAGTTAAAGCACTCAGATCTCTTGCCTGCCGTCTTGATGAATGCTCAGGTATTCAAGAAATAGGCTGCTTGGAAACATGCACACATATGCTGAAAATTCCTAACTGGTAGGAAGCTCTAACTACTCCCTATCAGCGGGAAAGTCTGCAAGAGAGGGAAAGATAATTTCTCCGCATTCCTCCCCTTAAATACAAAGAAAAGTAATTTCAAAAAAGAGGGGAGGGGTGCTGGATATGCTTGGGTAAGCTGAACCCATGCTAGAAGAGCATGGATATATATGGTTTCTGATGCAGCCAGGCCTGTGCTGCATAGATCAGCTGGGAAAGCATGGAGTAGAGAGGGCAGGTGCTTGGTCCAGTGGTACTGGTCAAAGCCTCTAAGCAGCAGTTACATGTTCTCCATCCCCAAGGTTAGAGGTGGGCTGGCAGAGGTCAATGGGAGATGATACCCATGGAAAGTCTCTCAGAAAGGCACAAGAATGAGAGAAAGGGGAAAAAGGAAGGAGGTGAAGGAGAAGAGAGGATTCAAGAACTGGAACAAGGTATCAGAGGTGTCAGAGAGTCCAGAAGTTTACATGCCTTTGAAATTCTTTGGCTTGTCTGAGTGAAGGCAGATTAAGCTCCCAAAACACATTTCTCCCTGACGATGCCTAACAGATTTAAGAAGTGCCTACAGCTTCTGATTGAGCCAACGACCAGAAGTCACAGTCACAAATTTGTATCATTTTTTTCTTTAACAACTTCTCTAAGTTTGTTGTCTCGTGCCATTTAGTGGTTCCTGTTCAGCCCCCTCTGAGTCAACTACACCTTGTTGTAATGCAGTCTAATACAGATCTGTAGTGGTAGAGCTCAGCGCATTTACCCAAGCGTTAGCAGAACTTCTGCTTTGAAAAAACACATAAGTACCCCGTTTTGTTCCTAAAAACCTAAACTTGCAGGTTATAGAATTGGTTTTGATGGATAAGGAAAAACACAAACCCTTTTTTGAAATACAAGACCATGGAAAAATATCAAAGGAACACTAATAAAAACTCTAATTTGTCTTTCTTAAAACTTTAACACACAACTGTAATTTGCATTCTCTATATTGCCATGGCCAGTCCCAGGAACTGCACAGGAATTTATTTTTTATTTTTAATGTCTTTCCAAGACACGTTCAGGTTGTTTTTCCCCCATTCCTAAGGCATAGCAAACATGAGCACACCAGAAATAGTAGCTCATACCACATCTCTTGAAAGACTAACAGAGTTAATATGCCTTCAGCTTCTATGTTATAATTACTTTAATACTTCGTTCATTTCCATCATATTGTAACATCTGCTTTAGTAAATACTCTATACGATAAAATATTTCATCATTTTGAAAGAGAATTTTCATTCTAATTAGAAAGCCTTAGTTTTTTGGCAGTCAGTTTCTGCTCATGGGTAATAATCCATAACCCAGTGACTGTGGGATCCAGGTGTTATGCGAGGTAAGTAAAGCCAGGGTCCAAAGGCCTTTAGCTGTCTGAGAAGAGTTGATGGGTCGTGTAACTGCATTTTTACTGTGTGCTGTTTAATTTTTTAATTTAAGCATACTGGCAGTGTCAGATCTCAATCCTTATGATGATAAGGAAATTCCCTATTTCATAGAGATTGCTGGCAGTCACTCATGCTTTGGATTTGACCAAGACTCTTTCATAAATGACACCCAGTTCAGTTCATTAACAGATGGCAAATGCTTTGGTTAAAATAAGACCTTCCTTCAAAAGGCCAAACAAACTCTGAATCCATTAAAAATGCTAGTGTTCTGCTGAATTTTCTTTCTTGATCATCTTTTTTTTTTAATGTCTGTGTTTCTATCCTACATAAATTTCACAGTCAAGCTGCCTGGTTTGTGATACTTCTGGTATCTCTGAGACTGAGACTTGTCCCAGCCCAGGCAATCTCACCCAAACAGCTGCTCCTCTGAGATCTCCAAATCCAGGGCTAGATCCCAGAAACCGCTGAGCATCTCCTGCCAGATGCTCATAGTCCCCAGTAAACATTGCTATTAATGGAGATGATGTCAAGGGAGCCACCGTTTCCTCTGGTCCAAGGCAGTTATGATTTAGATTGGAATTCCCCAGTGTTTGGGTGCTTATTTGGAATGTACTGTTCTCCTATCAAAACTCTGGAGAGCTTGGACTTTTTTCTACACGCTTTATTTCAGGACTGCTTAGTTAATTTTAATGAGGTCTGTTCAGTAGTAATACTAAAAATAATCCTAAAAATACTAAAACAGTGCTCTGCCAATCCAACCAGGTGTTACATGGCACCTTTTGTAGGTGGGAACCATGACAGCAAGATGAAGCGATAGCCCCAGACACTACAAGAGAGGTAAGACATAAAGGATTGCACAAAATACAGGAAACAAGATAAACCTGGGACCTGGATGAGCCTCAGATAAAACTGACTTGCAGTCCAATTCCAAACTGGCATTTGCATAGCCGTTTTGAGTCTGCAGCTGAAGTTTACCTTGCAAAGCACTTTATTTGCTCCTTACTCCTTTTTCTGTTTTGATAAAATCCTTCACACATTTGGAAACCGTAAGTTTCTTACTAATTTTTTGTAGCAAATTAACCAACCTACAGCTCTTGTGAGCCAGAAAGATGAACACCCAGAATTCACAGATCAATACTCTAGCAAAGTTTTTTGAGTCACATGAACATGTTTTGCTTTTTGAGGTGTACGCCAGCACAGTAAGAGAGGTTTGGTGCATACACAGAAGCTACACACACTGAGCAAGAATTTGGACTGCCCTATTTTGGTCTCTAAACACTTGTTTATGCTGATGAAAGGCATTTCCAGCAGTAACACTGAGATGCTCTGAACTTTGAGATGCCAATGGTTAAAATTCGATGTGAAGCCAAAAAATATAATAAAGAAACAGGAAACCTATTACAAAGAAGTTATAAAGGCTACTTTAGTATTGCTGATTGCTCAGAACATGGGAAAATGGGAAAAAATGAGAATATGCAGCACCCCACACTTAAAAAAAAAGCCCAAAGAGGCAAGAAAATATTAGGGAAATAAAAATTGATACCCTGTGAACTATCACAGATGGCTTTTGCATGTCCCTATCCACCAGCTGTTTCTATCACTCTTTTGTGCAAAGGCATTGGAGGAAAAGAGATTATGATTTAATGGAAAGAGTATTGGGCTGAAACAAAGGCACAAATCTGAGATATTTTCTTCCATGGAGAGAGATCCTTTTATCCCACCAAAGGGCAGTACTGCCCAGGGATTACCTAAGTAGAGATTCTGAGTATAAAGCTCCTGGACGGAGCCATACATGGATGAGAGACAAGGCCAGCTGCTTTCATAGACAACAATACTCACTCTTGATCCAAAAGGGACTGTCAAAAACTAGATGGCCAAAACCATCCAGTGCTCTGCCTCCACCAGCAGCCACACATAGATATGCAGGAGTGTAACAGCAGGCCAAGCATACAGAATACTTCCTTCTAACGCTACCTCACTCTCTCACCGCTTTCAGGTCAGAGATTTCCTGAGCCTGCTGCAACTTCTCTGTTTAGCAATCCTCATGAAGATTTCTCTTCCAGGGAGTTGTCCAGCCTCCCTGTCAGTAAGAAATACTCAGGGGAAGAAGAGCATCTGCAAGCTCCTCACATTCAGAACCTGCTTCAGCGAGGAGTTCCACAGGTCTTACATTACATGAAGACACACTTTCCAATATTTTTTTGGTACATGGCTTCCACTAGTTTCATATGATGGCCTCTAGTTCTTTCATCAGGAAGAAAAAATGAACATTTAACCCCTAGCTACTTGTTCTGTCCCAGTCGTGAGTCTGTAGACCTGGTATTGTCTCAGTAGTTATACCACAGAGGATTTAATGTCCTGAAACATTAAGGTAGAAGGCGGATATGTTGCACTAAATTTGGCCAACTGGACAGTGGATTTTAGAAGTATTACATTAGCTTTTGGGATAGATTTCATTTATTTACACACTTATTCAGGTAAGGGAGGGAAGCTATTTTCCTGCTTCAGAGTATGTCAGAAGAAATAAGCACAGCCAGTCTTAGGAAGGAAAAATGGAAGTGAATGGAGGGATATCCAGAGGGAAGGGAAATTATAAGGTGCTCCAGTTTGACACAGAAACACATCTGCCTAAATCAAGTACATATCAGGCTCATACACACACACACACACAGATGCATGGGCAACACGACATCTACAAACACTGTTGTGAGCTGGAGGAAAGGAGAAAGAGGAAAGTGTGTTCTGAAACCCAGGCAAGCCGGCTTAGTGGGCTGGCATGCTGCATAGCAGATCAAAGAGGGGCAGGAGAGAGAATGACTATCAGTGCCACATGCTTATTAGGTCTTGCTGTCCTGCTTTATACCATGTTCATTGAATCTTCCCCTTCTGCAGGTCTCACGTTACATGCATGCACCTTTCACAGATGGTTTTCATCATCCCACCTGTAATGGCATCTGAACTAAAAGGCAGGGGAGACAACCACACGGAGGATATGTCTGCGCACAGTGAGCTAGGAAAATCTCCAGTGCTGGGCCAGTCAGGGTCCTGGTCAGGACCACCAGTATCCTCAGAACCACAGAGGAGGAGAATCAAAGTGAACTGTGAGCTCATTCTGTTGCAGCATTGGACTGCCTACAGAGTATCCTCAAACCATGAACGTGAATAGAGTCCAACTACCACAATTCCTGTGTTCAGGCTGGGAATATGGGAGAAGAAGAGAAACACAGAAGAATTTGCCTTGTTTCTAGTAAGAAATGCTGAGTAATTCCATGGCAATTTCTAGGAAGCTCTTGCACACATCTTCCCAACCACAGCCACCCAGCTAAGCAAGGTGCTGAATGTGAACTCTTGCTGTCCCTTTAACTCTTTATTTCCCCTTACTCTCTCATTTGCTGGGGATGTGAACCACAGGGCCTCCCTATTTTGATGCACAGGTTGCCTTTTCTTGGTAACAATCTTTTTTTCCCCCCTTTCCTTTTCTCTTTTCCTTGTACTCTGCTCCAACCTATATTTTTCAGGTTGAAATACTTCTCTCTTTTTCAAAAGACTTGCATGTTCCTGATCAGGACAGGTGATATGATACAGGATAGCTTGGTACCGTGTCTCTCGTGAGCTGTCTTGCCTGGATAACTCCCTGGCCGAGGGAATTCTCATTTTTAAGGTTCAAGAGACCATTCATTTTGGTTTTACTCCATGCGGAGTTATCCGTTCCACTCTGGCTTTAAAGATCAGGCTGAGTTTTCCCTGCTAGGACAACATGTTCTCATGTAGCTTGAGGCAGTAGAAAGAGATTCTGTGTCTGTAATATGATTTCTCCATTCCAAAATCAGAGCAAAACTGTTAAGTCAGACACATTTCTCACAGCACAGTTTGCCCTAAACATCTCCCTGAGCCTCAGGCAGATGAATGTTTTTTATTCATGCTATAATATGACTTTCTTAGGGAGATACCCTGCTTCACGTGCAAGTGTGCAACAGGGTCTAAGTCTTTCTAGAGAGCCTCAGTAGCTAGCATATACTAGGGTGAAAAAGTTAAGAGAGACCACCGTGTTATTTACTTTTTTAACATTTTTTTCCTTGCCAGAAAGTAAGCGTACACTTCTTTCCCTAAGAAATGAGGAATGCTTGAACATTGTTCACGCAGCAGGGGTAATATGAACTAGACTTAAAGGATGCTTTTCTATCTAACTCCCCTCACTCCCACTTGGTCCCAGCATTTCCCCAGAGGAAGGGCTGGCAGAAAATTCTGTTTGCTTCCTGGAGTTCGATTTAATTTTAAAAGTCCAGACAGCAAAAACCTGAATCAACCCCAGTTCTAGTATCCTCACCTTTCCTGTTTCCTAACAGAATAACCCATGTGCTGTGCACCCTTGTGTGCAGAACGTCAGGCAGTGCTGGAGGGCAAAAGGAAAGTGGAAAATAATATTTCCTGAACTGAGCATACTTCTCTATCATGTAGTGAGCATACACTCTTCTAGATGGAGGTATTTTATCTTCAGCTGTTAAAGCCACACTGTTAGACCAGAAGGATGTAACCCATATGTGCAATGAGCCAAGGATATCTGGGATTTAACTGCAGGATGAAATGCTGAATTCATTCCTTCACTTTTGTCTTGGCTAGTTCACACAAAGGTCAAGCATAGAATTTGGCTCTTATGTATAATATGTAGTTACTACCTTTTCATCATCATACAATGGGAAAATTCTTCCCACTCCTCCTGCCTCTTTGTCTTCTTCCTGCAGCCTCTGCTTTCTGCCTTGCTCCTATTTCTTCCCTGTATCTGTACATTCTTTCTAGTTCTCCCCATTTTTCCTTCCATGAAGCACTCCCAATAGCTAAGCTTCCTTAAGTTTTCAATTTTCACCTTCTTTCTTTGTTCTGTCCTTTTAAAGGATAGAAGAGTTAAGACTGGTATTTTTTTTTTCGGTGTGTGTCACATGAACATTGTGTGAACATTTGCTACGTAATGGGGAGATGAGGCCAGTTTCTGTATTATCAATTCAGGCTGCCTGCAGATTCAGATTGATGTCATTGCACAGGGTCACACGCATAAGGCTTTCTTTACCTCCACGATGAATTTGAATTTACTTTAAAAATAGATAAAATATAGCTTCTGCAGAACCTTACTATATGATTTGTGCTGCCACAGTATTGGGCCAAAAATTTGACCACGCTGCTGGAAACTATTAGCCACCTTCTGACCATCTGAAAATGCTGCTGTTAATTAATGGCTAAGTTAAAAGTAGCTCTCAACTTCGTTCTGGGACCCTTTGAAGTCGGATGTTTCTAAAGCATGCCTGAAGGGTTTGAAAAACAGGTATCTTCTAGAGCATGTCCCTATTCTGGGAAATTTTGGAGTCGGAGAAAATCTGGAAGATCTATTGATGATGCAGCTTTTGATGGAGAAGTGGGCAAATGGCTCTTTGGGAGGGAGGAGGGCAGAAGCTGTTCAACTGGGGAATGCACTGGGAGCACTGGAGTGGGAATGAGAGAGGGAGGAGTAGCGTGGGTGTGGGGAATTACTGCTCTGTCTGAATGGAGCTTGTTTCTTGCTGTAATCAGAGGGATGGCCTCCCTCAGCCTCCTGGTACTGAGAGGCACTGCACCTTCCTGTCCCTGCTGAAGCAAGGTGCTCAACAGTAGAAACTACTTACCTGATAACTGCTGCACCGAAGGCTGGTCATGTGTGCTTAACAACTGTGCCTGAATGGTTTCTACTACCCTCTTAAAACGACGGCTTGGACCTGTGAGGAGAGAAGAGGCACAAACGGCTGTGAGAGGAGCGGGAGCTGAATCCTCATACAACCCAGGCTGGAGGGAAAGGATCACAAGCATCTTCCCTTCAGTCTTGTCCCCAAACTGTTTGTTTGTTTGTTTGTTTGTTTGTTTGTTTGTTTTAACCCCTGTCAGGGGCATGTGGTCACCCAGAAGAAAAGGGTGATTGCATGTTTCTGTCAGAAGGAAGAGATAGTTGAGACACTGAGACCTTTGAGTGAAACAAGGGAGTACAGTACAGGGAGGTACTTCAAATCTGAAGCAGAGAGCAGCCATTTTAGCACTAATCATGGTGGTGGCAACTTCACCTCTTTGGGAATCTCTTTCCCTCCCAGCATTTCCATCACTACCAACACCATTTTTGTTCCCGAAGTCCTCCTTGCCCCCGTCTGAATTTTCCCCTGAGGTCAAGACAGTTATATTCTTCCCCCTGGCAGACCTCTCTTTGCAGGCCTCTATATCAGCAAGGACAGAGCCAGCTTGCACCCATTTTACAACTTTGCTGTGGTTACCTGATAAGAGTGTGAAAGTGACAGAATAGATCCCGTTCTCCTTCTGTGCCTCTCCCCCTTCTGTGTATGTTATGTCCACCTGAAACTTCACTGGCTTCTGGAAGACAGCAGGACCTCCTGTGGACTTATATTCTGCACGGAAACTTGTCTGTGAGATGACACTGTGACTGAGGCTTGGAATCTGAAACAGGTCAGTAGAAGGAGATAGTAGAACCAGAGCACAAAGGGAACAAAATTGCAAAATCCAATTTAGAACAGAGTGCATAAGATTTGCCAGGTTTGCTTCTGGACTTGATTTTGCAATGTACAGAGTGCTCTTGTGAAACCAGTAAGAGTGTAGGTTGCTTGGCACTGCAGAAGAATGCACTGCTCCTTACAGGACTGACCTAAATTTAAAGGTTGAATATTGGTGGAATACCCAGCATGCTTATGAACTTACACATGTCGCACAACTTCATACACTCAGTCTTTCTTTTCCTACTCATCTAACAGTTTTGAGAAATGCCTTTTGCTGAGTGAAAACTGGTATTAAGGGAGGGGGCAGAAAAGAGAGTGGGACATAAGACTGGACACAAAAAAAACACCTGAGTAACCTGGTCTGATCTCATAGCTGTTTTGAGCAGGAGACCTCCTGAAGTCCTTTCCAACCTCAATCATTTGGTAATTCTATGATATTAAACAGACATCAGAACACGGAGCGGACACTTAGACAAGTGCCTAGGATATCCACAGGGAAAGTATGCCTGCAAGTAACTTACCCAAACCACAACTCCTATCAATATGTAAAAGAACTTTGAGAAGCTTTCTGGTATCACCCAATATCTGTATCTTCAGACCTGTGGTAGAATTTCATAACTGCCTAATTTTCAAGCAGTTACCATTTGCAGTTCCTGCCAAAATTTAACATACTCACATTCTATTTATTGCTTCAAAAAGGACCAGATTTAAAAAAACCAACCCTAATCACTTGGAAATCTGGCCTCTAATTTTGGACGAAAAATGAAGATGAGTTCTTTGAGAAGCTGACTTAAGGACTTACTTAGCAGGCTGTGACAATGCATTTAAATTTGAAGTTGACTGTAAGAGACGATTCATAGGGTTTGCACACAAATTCGCTACATCACACCTCAACCCACAAATGTGTGGTACACATAGGATCATCAGTATAGACAGCAGTGCACAACACGCCACAATATAAACCCACAAACACAGCTAAATGCATGAAACTGATATACTAACATGGCTGCTTCAAACCAATCTGAGATGGATACCAGTGTCTGATGCATGCTACTATGCTGCACGTGCTCCTTAAGTACAGTTAAAAGGCTGTTTTTTTGGAATAAATTCATTGCAGCATCATAAAGGCTTAAAAGGAGCGTGGTATTTTGTGGAAAACAATATCAATTCAATAAACAATATAAGAAATTAAGTCTCCTTCTCTTAATTCTATTGAAAAAAAGTCTAATTATGTTGTCAACTACCTTGAATTGAAAAATCTCTCAAATTAACTTTACTGTGCTGACTCTTTCTTCATTGGTACTTCTAGATATTGAGAATAAGGACTTCCTCTAGGTAAAAAAGACAATTTCCATCTGCTTTCCTGGACTGTAAATAAACTGCATCTGCAACAACTGATACTCTGGTCACCAGAGGAAATTACCCTTCTTTCTGCCATAAGGCATTGAAGAGGAGATTTAAAGTAAGAAATGCAGATGTGAGACAGGATTTTTGTTTGACTAAAGTGATGGAGGGAGACCCAATCTGATGCCCAGACAGTGACTGTAAGGTTACTTTGACAAAGCAGTCAAAGTATCTTGATCTTGGTCTTGATATCGCACCAGCAGTGTGCTCTAACTGCAGTGATATTCCAACCTGGAGACCCTGCCAAGAAGGCTGAAATCTTTTCTCACCTTAGAGAGTATTATCTTCAGTTAGAAATTCAGACAGAGTCCAGTGGAGGCCTGAATCAACTGGCCATGTAAATTAAATTCACAGAGGATGCATTTGAAGGAGCAGAGACCCTGCCCAGTAACACATGGCACAAGGAGTCCTGGAACTGACCAGTGAGCAATGTCTCCAAGAGGGTGGGGTGACTTACCGAGAGGAAAGCGTGGACAATATCAGCCTTAATGGAGCTTAGTGGTTTGTCCTTAATGACCACAAAAATCTGTTCTTCTTTCTCCAGGTTGATGAAGTTACCGAACCAGGATTTTTTGGCAAGCCTGACGTGATGAAAAGAAAGAGAAGGTTTAGAATATTGAGCACTACTTCTTACATATCCCCAGCTAGAAAAAATATTAAAAAACACACAAGGAAGTTTTGATAACGCTCCAGATGTGATACTATTATTAATAGTAAGTGGAAAACAGTCTCAGAGGACATCGAGAACAACATTTCACTTAGTGAAAACTGTTAAAATGACGGATCACACAGTGTTAGTCCGGCAGCATGGGTGACCAGCAATGAAAAATCAGGAGCAATGGTAACTCTTTTGACTGAGCCAATATATCAATGAATACTGCACATACAAAGTGCATATAAGCCAGGGGACACATTTCTGGTTTGTCTCCAGGGATCTCTCAATTTCTTGTGAGAATACGAGGATGCTGCTAACACAGAGATTTAAGTTCCTTCCCACCCAATTTAAACCTCTTTGGTGTTCTGGGACTTGGAAAGTTTCTTTTCTGAATGTGTCCTATTGGGCTGACACTACAATCACAGGATCTTGCTTTTGGAAAGCAAGCTGTAGGTTTCACTGGACCTCCAATCTGTCAATGACTGTAATCCACTCCTATGCAGAGGGCCAGGACAAAGACTGTCCCATTCATTAATCCCATTCAGGGTGTCTATATAATGGGTGAACTCTGGCCATCCTACAAAGGAATAAATTTTCAGTACTAAGAGAGAGGACATCAAGACTATGCAAAACACAGTTCAGGCTTTCCACTGACAGCAGTTCCTTTCAGCATCAGATGGTGGTTTCATCATAAAATGAAATTGTCATTTTTTCACACTGATGGTATCCGCAACTGTTTGATTTTGCTTATTGTTTCACCATCTCAATGCACTTTGTTGACAAAGTTAAACAGGCTAAAGTTTTAAGTTAAACAGTCTAAAGGAAAAATGCAGAGACATTAATGTTATCGGGGAACACTACTTGAAGGTAGCACCTCTGACATGTGTGGTTTTGAGGGGAGAGAAGATGCTGTGAGCCATCAGATACAGCCGAAGAATTGCTGGACCAACCTAAACCCAGGGAAAATTCCACTGAAATCAGCCGTATTCCAGTAGGGAAGAATTTAGCATGAAAATGTCAGAAATGAAAAGACCTGCCGCAAAGACACTGCAGGTTTTTTCCTCCACAGGATACTTTATAATGCCATGACAAGTCCAGTTTGCAGTATGGCAAGCAATAGGCTTTCACTTGTTTTGGCGGACATTCACCACTCAATGGAAGAAGACAACCTCTCCAGACAAGGAGAGCCATCTGCAAAAAGGACTGCTGTACACCAGCTTTCCAGCAAAGCAATAAACAGCTGGAGAGAGTTATTAATAGATTCACTTTCCATGGCAAAGACTCAGACTAAGGCAGAATGAGGAAACGCAGAGATTAGGAGAGAGAGAAGCAAACTAGGAAACTAACTTGAAGTCTAGACCTTCGGGATGAAGAACAAAGCTGCCCATTTAATGCACACAGCAGAAAGACCACAACTGGAAGACAGCTCAGCTGTGTAAATAATCATTTGCTTCTACTTACTGCAGGCAACCAAAAATAAGAGTACAGAAAGATTCACTTGCAATTTGGTAAACGAGTGCCCCCCACTCAATTAAAGTGGGCTGGAAAACCGTCACTCCCTAAAATATTCATAGGCAGCTGTAACTAAGCCAGTGAGCCAGAGATTAGCATAGGGAGCAGTAAAGAGAAAGGGCCTCTCATTTAAATGGGTCGTTAAGGAACCAGGGTTAGAGTGTGAAAGGAAATTACATACTAATTAGCTCATGTGTCTCACGCACACCATAACAACTCCACAAGCCCCTGGAGAGCTGGGGCAATAGCTCCCTGCATGTAAAGGGTCTATGCTCATTAGTAAATTAGCACCTGGTTATCCATCTAAAACGGCTGGTTGACTTAGGCTTGTATGTATCATAATCTGAACTGGGGTTGGCTATGCGGACTCCAGGGGCCCAGTGTATGCCACACATGGAAGCTGCGCGTGGAAAAAGTGTGCATATTTAATTGCAGGTCTGCCATGTTAAAATATGGCTTTTCATTTTTGTATTTTCATTAAAGTTTCTTTGGCCCTTCCTTTATAAGTCTCTTAACAAGCACAGGTTAAAAGGGCCTCAGAACATAGGGAGGAGGTTTTCTGCTGTTCAGCTTGGAAACTTGGTTTGGAGTCTCCACAGTCCAGCTGGGCTCTTTTCTTCGGCAAGGTTATCACCAGTAGTACTGACTCTGGAAGATTCACTGATAGCCTGGGCTATGCTGCAGCTTGTAAATCACTGGAATTCACTAAATAATTTTGCCGATGTCGCATAAGATGGAATAGATGCCAGTGGCCTCTCCTGTTTCTGGAATGAACAGAATCAAGACATAGCACATATGCACTGGCTTTTCTCCCCAGAATTGGCAGAACTAGCTGTGCTCATTCACCCAGGGAATAGGCCCACTGAGGAAGAGGGGGCAGCTTTGGAGTAAAATGACACAGTAAAGGTTCCCTTCCTCTTAGAGAGTGTCAGTCGCTACTAGCTTGGGTTAAAATGGATATGAATCAAGGATCCTCAGCACCCTGCATGAGATGCTCTAGCATCTCACAAGATCAGGCTGCAATCAATAAAAAATGTACTTAAAATTAACAATCTTCTCTTGTCATGCCAAACCTCCTAAGGCGGAGGGAGACAGGAGACATGCGTGGGAGGCTGGGTATGTAGATTACTCTAGGGAATCTAATCAGGTGTCCAGTTGATGAAAAAGCAAATAGATTAGCATGAAAATGGAGGCTAGTGCTTTGTTACTTCACACTGAATTTCCCACTGCTATAATGTTGTTCCTTTTCCTACTTTTGGAGTGTCTGACTGCATTGCCTTCTGGCGAGCCTCACTGTCTTCCCTATCTGTCCCTCAGCGCATGGCTCTGTAACCTCCAGAGGTTTACCTGCTTGGCATAAATAACAAAATTTCTATTCAAGCAAACGGAGCTTTGCAGGTTTAAAGCAGCTGGAGCTATGTCTCTTTAAATGTCATCCCTAACACATTTTCTAGGACTTTTTCATATGAGAAAGAATAGCACTACCCAGACATGTCAAAGTGTATTACCTAATCATCAGGTTTGTTAAATGAATAGCAGTCATTAAAGAATGCTGTACCAGAGCAAGGACATGTATTTTTATCATTCAACCCACGAGGTCAATGAAACTCTTGATGAGGATATCTTATTTCTTACCGAAAGGAAGAAAATACTAGAAAAAATAAGACATGTGGAAGTGGGCACTGAGCAACAAGACATCTATCGTTAACATATAATCCAGTTCATTATTTTTTATGAGTTTTATTATGTTTACTGCAGGGTGCAGCCCAATTGAACTCATTAATTTGGCAATTATACAGAAAAAGAAAAAAGGGCCTTAGGCTTTGACTTGCATCCAAACTGCCTTAAATGACAGGCACTACTTCTCTATACCAGCTTTTAAAGAGTGAGTGGGAAGCAGAGAAGGCAAAAAATTAACAGAAAACCTTCCAGCAACATACATGCAAGAAGGGAAGGGAAGAGAAGGGAAGGGAAGGGATTTAATTCTGAAGGTTTTCTGCTTTAACAGCCTTAAAAACATCTGAGGTGAGGGTATCATATATTTCCTTGATAAAGATGCGTTAATTTTATTAAATCTCTCATGCCTCTCTATTAGTAAATGCTCCACAGGGTTGAAAAAACAATTTATTCCAGTTTTCTTCCTGGATTTCTTTTACTAACCTTTACTGCTCCCTACTTCTCCCTCTCCTGAAGTCTTTATCCCTCTCCATTCTGCAGCATTAGATATAGAGTGCCCATCTTATACCAGATAAATGCCAGGTATGGGGAAAGTTAAGGTAATACCATTGTCAGCAATTACAAAAGTTTGAGCCCAGAATTTCCATCTATGATTCATGAATATTTCACACAAGTATCTTCACAAAAGACCAAATTGCCTTAGTTGGCAGGGTAAGTCTATGGGCACTGGGTGCACAAACACAAGCTGTGAAAATAAAAAGGAATAATTCGGCATTTGTTGCATATATTAGGAAGTGTTTGGAGCAGCACTCTGGCAGGGACTTCCAAACCTGCCATGCAGTGACGCACATTTGTGCAGTGAAACAGTTGAAATGTACACTGACTTTTAGGAACGAGTCTGGTGAATATGAAACAGCTTCTGCATGTCCCAGAGCTGCTGCCCAGAATTAACACTGCATTTACTATCACAGCCAAAGTTTCCTCTGAATTATCTTAGCAGAGGCTTCTGCGTGTTATCCTGAGGATGCAAATTCTCCTGTACTAAGAGGAAGACTTTTTAGTGCATAGTTAGTGCCAGTATAAGCCATTGATTATCCTCTCCACTCCCCAAGAGTGATCTGCTTGACAACCAAATGAAAGGAGAGAGAAGGAACATGTTACAAACCTAGTAAATTTAGCAAGCCATGAGAAAATCAAGAAGTAGGCCCATATGAACCTCATGAGGTCCAACAAGGCCACGTGCAAGGTTTTACATGTGAGTCAGGGCAACGCACGTTATCAAGACAGGCTGGGGGATGAAGGAATTGATAGCAGCCCTGCCGAGAAGGACTCGCGGGTACTGATGGATGCAAAGCTGGACGTGACATGGCAACATGCACTCGCAGCCCAGAAAGCCAACCACA
>RSEF01000005.1:16293413-16323530 GCA_003993805.1 Himantopus leucocephalus
TTAGCAGAAGAACCATTTCACATCTCTGTCCCACTCACAGTACAACCAGTTACAGTCAGATACTGATCCAGAACAGGAATATGTCACCCTATGACATTCAGGCAAGAAAATGACATTTGTATGTGGTGGAAAAAAAGTAGCATACTGGCAAATTACTTACTCTGGGGATGATTCCGGGGTTAAATTAGACATCTCCTCAGGTGTAGGTACTGCCCATGCACGCACAGCCAAAGAGAGGGAGGGAGAAAAGAAATTGATGATTCAGTACACTTTCCATTTTCTGCTTGTATACCAATGAAACAATTCTGGCATTATACCCTCTTGCATTTGCCCACTGCCTCTGCAGACTAATTTCTGACATTTGAATGTTGGTCATATGTCTCTAGATCACTGTATCTAATCAAGCGCTGCATTTCAAGGCTCACCCTACTCATCCTTAAATCATTATGCAATCTCGCACTGGCTTCAATGGCTTCTGGTTCGGACCCAAGCACTGTGCCAATTTGATTGCTTTAAAGCCCAGCTGGATGCAGCTCAGTCGCTGCTGCAATTCTTGCCATTTCTCTGACCGTGTCAGAGACAATGTCCCTGACCATGACAGCTCAAAGTCTAACTCTTCCATGGCTGTAATCCTCCTTTCCCATGGGATCACATCCTGGTACCCTGTAAACCCACAGGATGTTGGGATAGCTGCTGATATCTGAGGATAATGCCTGTGACTTTGGGTGCACTTTGCCTGAGTGTAAAAAGCCACTTGGAGTTTGAAGAAGAAAATTTTGCACATCTCAACACTCTAGAGACTCTGAAAACTGAAATAGGCCAGCAGATATGAAACCACTGATTGTATTAAGGAGATTTTTACACCAATTACCAAAGGAGGTAAAAAAAGCATTAACCAAGATCAAACAAGCTGTGCTTCAGAAGGACAATTTCAGCCTATTGCCACTGGCTATCTTTTTTTCAGCAGAAGACTCAGCCTGTGGCTATGGAGAGGCAGCAGAGTACAGCCATAGAGGAAAAGGCAGAGCTCTAGGTTCTCTGACAAAATGAGTGGAGAAGCTGAAGATAAAATTTTCTTGTGTTCTAAGAGCCACAACAAGGAGGATAGTAAGAGCTGTATGGCTAGAGTGTGAAGAGGGCTCAGGAGATGCAGTTGGACCAGGTGCACTGGCGTGACAGAGCCTGCTCACACGTGCCTTAAGTTAGGGCAGGCTAACACTATCACTCTCATTTTCAGTACCGATACTCAGTACCTGAAATCTGCAGAGCCAGAGAGAGGTATCAATTTATCGCTGAATGTCTGCCCAGATCAGAATCACCTGTATGTTTGGGTGAGTACTCACCTTGCAATTTCCTGCGATGGAAGCGAGGAGACCCCAGGAAACTATTCTTGATTGAGTTGAGCCGTGTCCTCCATGGCATTCCTCCAATGCTGGGGCTGGATGGTGGTGTTGGGTTGGGTGTGCCTGCTGGGCTCTCCTTTGGCGTATGGACAGGTGTCCCCTTGGGGGTAGGGAGGGGACTTCCCCTTGGAGAGGGGTGAGGGGTGACCTGTATGATGGGGATAGATTTGGTGCTTGGGTCAGTACTAGAAGGGAGCAATCTAACAGGAGACATAGGGTTGGTCTGCACTTTAGGAACAGCCAGCTGTGGGTTAAAGCCGGCAGCAGGTGAGCGGCCCTGAGCATTCTGCACAGGGGTGTTCTGGGAAGAGGGGGCGCTGGCATTGCTGGTAGGGAGTGGGTTGGATTTAGTAGACTGGAGTGGTTTTTCGGCCAATTTGCTCTTGGATGGCAAAGTCTGCGTCTTTGGGTTGGGCTGAAGTGCTGGCTTTGGTTGGAGTACATGTCCAGGCCTGGAGGCGTTCCTACAAGCATCAGGGTCCAAGGAGACTTGGGGTCGGGGAGAGAAAGGGAGGTCGGAGGTCTGAGGGGGGATGAAGAACTTTCTGATAGGCTACGAGACAGACGCAGAGTGTCCATGCACATCAAAAACAGTGAAATACGCATAGAGCGGGCGAGCAGAGAAAGGAAAGTCAGAATAAAATCCATTCGAGTCACAAAGATGCACCATGTCACAAGGAGAGACAAGAGATGGAGGTGAAGGGGTAGTGGGGGGGAGGGATTTTGCAAAGAAACAAAAACGAACAAACAAACAAAAAACAAAAAAAAGACATGCAGTTAGCTGGGAACACAGCATAATCAACAACAGCAGCAGCGGCAGCAGCAAGAACAACAGTGTCATAACAGGCTTCATCATATTAACCAACCACGTGTCAGCAAAGGAAAACAACAGAAAGAAAAGTAAAACAAAGGAAAAGTGAAAAAAAAAAAAGAAAACAAAATGAAAGAAAGTAACCAAGAAAAAAGAAGAGAGAAATGCCATCTCTCTGGGATTGTTCTGATTGCCCTGCAGTGAGAGAAGCACGATGCTGTAGGGAGGTGAGGAAGGGGAAGAAGAACCACTCAAGCCACAGACAAATTGAGATGTGCCAAGAATGGGACCACCTCTTTCAGCTCCAAGTGCCCATATGCAAACCCAGCAGAGAGATGAAACTCAAAACAGGTGTGTGATACATACGGAGTGGTAGGCGATACACACAGGTTACTGCACACACCAGTCAGAACCTCTTTCCTTCCTCTTTACCCCTGACTGGCTAATGCACACCCCGGCTGCAGCCACCCATTGCAGAAAGAGGGGGAAAGGGAGACTGACGCCACTTGGGCATCCACTCCTCTGGCCTGGAAGGTTAAAATGCTCAGTGTTCACTTGGAGGCTTCAAAGCACACACCACCATGAGAAAAATATGAATTCAGGTCGGTGTTTGATTTGTAAACAGCTACAGCAAAAACTTCAGAGAGGCCTGGCAAATTTATCTGGGAAGAGATGATACTTCCCACCAGACTTTATGCTTCTCCTGCAACATCCCTCATCGCATCAAAGGACAGCTTGATAATCAGAATTTCTGTCATAAAGTCACAGCAATATTTGCCATTAAGTCCCGATTCTATGGAGGGGGTGGGGTGAGTCATTGTTTTGTAAGACAGTTTAAAAAGAAAAAGACAACAAAGTTCATAATCCATCACTGAGTTATCAAAATGGGATTATGAATTTTTTTTCCCCAAACAAGAACATTTACACATTAGAGGCATTTTGGGAAACCATTCATATGTTGACAGCAAACAGCAATACACAGACTTGGGAGGACAGAAGCCTTTTAAAGGGATATCAGCAAGCTAAAAATCACATTTAAAACAAAATGAATGTCCTTACAAAACATTGCTGTTAAAACCTTAGATTACAAGTACTGGCAGAATTGTAAAAACAGAAATCACTACTCAAGATCTTCATCTTTGATCTGCACTCAGATTTTTATTTCTATAAATTATTACCTATTATAAATTATTTACCACCGTTACTGTTATTACTATCCATTCTTAACACCTAAAAGCTGTAACCAAGCACTGTCTAGACATACCATGTACATGTAACCATGCCTCAAATCTCAGTCCCAGGTAAGCACACTCACTAGTGAGTTTACTTTCTGGGTTTGATGGATTAGCACAATGTTGCCCTATTTAAAAAATGCAGAAATATATTTAAGACTTAATTCCTAAAATTGTTTGCATCGAAGTTTTGTAATTACTTTAAAGAACTTAGGGTTAGGCCACCAAAATTAAAAGAAAATCACTACATCAAAAGATTCGTATTACTACTAGGATGGTAAAGTTAAACTAAAGTCTGCCAGGTTGGTAAATTCTGATCACCAATGAGAAAGGAAGGGGGAAAGATGAGGAAAGTAGTTAACTTATGGAAGTCACTATCAGCATCTGACTATTAACCATTCGCAAATGACGCCTATGGATAAAAGTCAGACTGTTGACTGCAAATGTTTCCTTGCAATTTTTGTATCATCTCATGTGTATGATGGTTTGCAAAACAAATTTGAAATACATAAAATCAAATTCAACTCCCACTTAAGCCATTAAGAATCTGAAAGGGCACCCTTAATTACCCCATTTTTAATAATGAAGTAAAGAACATGATTAGGTCTATGTTTCAGCTGGTGCAATGGGGAACACCATTAGCAAGATCTTGTGAGATTTAGAAACTCTTAGTTGCTGTCAAATTCAATTTCTCATGGAACCAAACCTAAGCAGTGCACATAGAGAAACGTGTATTTGCTTTTTAAAGTATGTTCTCTTTCAATATTCTAAGGTGCTATTAGAAGCACAGGCAAGGATGTTTAAAAAAATAGTTTTATTCCAACATTTCCTTTTAAGCCTCAAATTTGACCTGCCTTAATATCGTTATGATCTGCTGAAAATGCTGTCTGGTTGCTAAAGCCCTTTGAAAACTATTTAATCAACAGCCTACTAAGTAATAATGGTAAGATACAGCAACTATGGAACAGATCTTGTCATCCTTATTCTTTGACGTAGTCCTACTGAGATGTCAGAAATTGATCCCAAGAGATCAAATAATGATCCCAAGTAATCAAACCCAAAGATTAAGGTTTGCTGCACTGGATGCTTATTTTGTGCACAAAACTGTTTCCGTGCTCTTTTTCAGCACATTTTGCAGTGGCGTAAGAGTTCTCAGACCTCTGCTTTATTCCATTGACATCCAGGAGTCCCAGTGCAGAAACAGGGAAATGGATCTTCACTGGTTTCTGGCACGTTAAAAATGCAGGGGAGACCACAAACACATTTATGCCAGTTGCAAAACAGGGTAACAATTGATAGGAACACAGAATATGTTTCAGAAAATAGTTCAATCAAGCAAGGACCTGGAAGCTTTACTAGCCTATAAACTTACACCCAATGGTGTGTTTTTTTGCATAAGAATTACACACAATGTTACTGGGGAATTACAATTTTAAATACTTTGAATACTGATGTTATCTTCATATACCTAAGAGTAGATCCATAGGTTTATCCATACCCTAACACATGGAATATATCCATTTCCAATGGGGGATGGCATCTTCTCATGAAGTAATGAAAAGTGCGTAGAAATCCTCCAAAGACTCTGGGCCAGACAATTAGGTAACGTGGATTGCCACAGCCCTACAGACCTCTCAATGAGGTCTAAACTTTTGCAAGGACTGCAGTCTTGAACTGACTAAGCTGACCTTGTCAGACACTAGGAATACTTGCTCTTATCCCTAAAGACGTTACCAAGGAGAGGAAGGCCTCTGTCATTGCACTTAAAAAAGGTAATAACTTTGCCATAGATGTATTATCAAGCATATTTGATACTAGCTGAGTATCAGTATTAGTAGAGTATCAATATTTAGTTGACTGTATATTGAATAAGGGCATGTGAATGTACCTTATTTATAGGGGTTTGAGTGTTCTTTTCTCATTTTAATTAGTCAACTTCTTACATTCCTTTTAAATTTGCTAGCCCTCAAATTTGTATAATTTATTTTCTCTGACTTTCTAATACAAGCTATTCTGAGGCAAACAAAATCAAGCTGGTTGTAACCAGCATGGTTTGGTGCTTTACTGTGACCTCATTGAAGGTGGCTGTGAAATGGTTCCTGATATTTGGTCTGAAACCACACCGTATACAGACTTCAGCTGGATATGGCAGTGTTTAGTCATACCAACGTTATTCTGTGTGCTTATGAGACTGAAAAAGGCCAGGGGCACAGTGAGATCCCTGCTAACAGTGCAGGGAACATGTATGAGAAATTCTCTGCTTGCATTTGTAAATAACATTTCCCTCACCACCCATGAAAATTTACAAGCTGCCAAGGAAAAACAAAACATCCCAGCTAAGAGCCACAGCTCTGCAGCAACAGATGTCGAAAAGCATCAAGCGTGTGTGAGTGAATTGGACCAACAGATCTTGAAGCAGCACCACTTACCCTTGGACTGCTGAGAGGACTGGTGGAGAGCCCAGACGATGCTCCGCTGATTGACCGAGACCTGAATGGACACAATAAGGAAAACAGCCCTCAGAAAACTTGGACAAGTAATAACCCTGAACACCAGCCACCACAGGCACAGGCATGAAGTGAGGAGGAGGAGGGAGGCTGTCACTGGAAAAGCACATGACTCTTTCCTTTCACTGCTGTCACATTTTTCAGTTGTCCCACCCTCAAAACAAAGAAATGCTGTTTCTCAGGGAGGACACTATAATCCCTTTTCATTGAGGGAGCTGCTACCTTCTTTTTGGTCATCAAGCACACAAAAGCTACTACCTCTGACCTGTGCAAACTGAACTGCTGAATTCGAAAAGGACTGTCAAGACACTCATGTTGGTGTCGAGAATTCTCTTCTGCACAGTGGTGGTGAACACAGAATGAGATGTTCTCTGTCACGAGCAACATGGAAAAGCACCGTGTGTACAAGGCACAAAGGTAGGGGATTCTTCCAGATACTAAGAAAAAAAACAAGTCTCCATGACCCAGGCATACAATCATTTCCTATGTGCTGACTTCCCACTGAAATCAAAGCTCACATTGACTTAACCCTTTCGAGCTTCTCGCTGATGGATTTCACATCTCTGCTGTCCAGTAATATTTCCTGCTGTTAAACAAGCCAGATCTTCTCTATGGATAACGAGTTCTGTTTATGACTTTACTAATATCAAGATAACAGCCCAGGTGCCCTCAAAAAGAGGCCCGTCAAGGGAGAATAAACTGTCCTTCTATTTGCTGACAAGGTCACCTATACTGTAATGCTCTTATGCTCTCCAGCAAAGGCCACCTATGAAAAATGTCAGCTGTAGACAGTAAAACGTACAAACGTGTTATGCTAAACGTGCTGAAAGGACAGACACGCCAAATGCACAAACATTTCAGCAGCAGAAGTTTCCAGGAGGAGGGCTGCCCGGCAGGAAAAAAAAAACCCTCCGCATGCCTGTAAATGAGTAAGCCCCAGAGGCAGCTGCTTTCTATCCTTTTTATATAGAAAGAAAGTTGTCTTGAAGATGGAAACATCTTATAGGAGAGGACTTGGCTAAGAACCTAGTTGTTCAACAACCACCATGCAACATGTCAATATAGCAAACCTACCAATGTTTCACCTATAGTAAGAGCCATGAAAGCAATTACTTGCCTTCAGGTAACAAACATGAAAAGGTGAAATCCTGTAGATGCCTGGAGAACAGAGTACATGTGTGTATGTGTATACATACGTGTCTGTACACATATAGATATTTAAAATTGATCTAGGTCAGATAGTTAATATCAGCGTATACAAAAGGGAATATAAAACAAATTTAGACCATAAACTGTCTCAGTTTACTCTCTTCTACTGTTATAGAAGAACAAAACAAAAAAATCAGTTTGTAAAATGGTCTCACAAGCATATATTACTAAATAAATTTGAGTAGTAGAATTATTAAAAAATAAGTGAACTGCAAAAGAGGAAATACTTCCAAGGAAAGAATAAGCTACAACTGAACACAATGGCAGGTCCTGTTCTCTCTATTTGTATCTTCTGCAGAAACTAATCACTGATGTTTCCGTTGTATCTCATTGCAGTTTGTCCCTCACAGTAAGTAGGTGAAACCCACAAACCCAGTCTCAGCATGCTTTTTTGCCAGATTAAATATATATTTGCACCATGAAAATCTGGGTCACTCATCCTATGCAGAAACTCCCCACTTATGTTTTTCCTTGTACTCTGCTGCGGTCCGCCCATCGTAGTACGGCAGTCAAAAACTAGAAGCTCAGTCTTGGCATTCTTTTGCACTAGATTAAACCTAAATTTGTACCATCAAGATCTGGGGCACTCATAAAAGTTTTTGCAAAGTAATTTTCAGAGAGAACCGTCTGCTCTGCTTTTGAAAGGCTATTTTATGTGCCTCTCTGATAACTGAAGTAGCTGAGTGCAACGCAGATGTCATGCATATGGGAAGTCCATTTAGTTAAAATCTTCCTGGTATGAGTCATCAGGAAAAGCTTCTTCCAAACCATAAATTACAAGAGGAGCCTACAGATTATCTTGGACAAATGTGGAAGGCATTTAGGTGCCCAGAGATGCAGTTAAACACCTACTTAGGAGTTAAACTCCCACTAGGAGCTGTTCCCACCAACTCTTAATTGTGGTGGGAAAGTCCTCTCTGACACTCACCTGAATTCCAGGATACTTGATTAAAAGTTCCCATCTGCTATTTCCTCTTTGCAATCAGGTGTTTCCAACAGTCCTGAATTCTCCCCTCCCAACCCCATTGCCTCCTATTTTTTTACAAAAACGATCAGACGCACGGAGGGCAAAACACGGCAAGGCCCCACCTCCCAACTCCCAGTTCCTTAATGGAAGCAATATTTGAAAAAGACTTGTTGTGTACTGTGTTTTCATCCAGCCTAGGAGCCTGAGGTAGGGGACAGAAGAGAGAGTTAGTGTGAAATCCTCCTGGAAATGCATTCAGTATCCACATGATTGCTATTGAACAAGCTTCATTTCTGCTGCTGATTTACATGCAAAATACGTAAGAAGTAAAGTAGGCCCTATAGCAAGTTTTAGTTTGTCCACACTGGACATTGTATAGAGGAGCAGTGGAAAGAGTTTAAAGAATCCTGGGTTAATTTTAAGCGTTGGGGTGAAAAGAGAGCTGTACATTTCCAAAGCTTTTCCCCTTTACAAGAGAGTGCTGGTATGGGATATGACACCCAGACTGAGGAGATCTTCCTCGCATCGTCTTCAATTTAATAAATCTCCCATAATTTACCTTTACAAATGGGACATAGTTCCCAAGCTGGCTATAAAAACTCAGTACAGCAGCAGGCTCTATACTCCAGTACAAAAATGCTAACAAGCAAAAATGACAGATTTGTCCCTCTCATCAATATCATCCTAGCTGGGAAATGCTAGAATTCAGTTTTTTAAAAAAGAACCAAACACATGCACTGCTCCTGTATCTCAGAGTCAGGTGGACAGAACTGGGACAGAGCCAAAAGAAAGTAATGAAAACATTGCATTATGCTGAAATGCTGTAATGAAAGAACAGAGAGAATTTAAATTTTTATCCCTCTCACCAGAAAATGAAAGCATGAGGCCCTACAGGCAGCACATTAGTATGACAGACCCTGGATGATCTTATGTGTGGGAAGAGGAGGAAAATATGACATCATCTTATCTCTATGGCTATGAACTGAGTTTATTTAGTGGGAAATATCTGTTAGTGAGTAACGTCCTAAGAGTCTCTACAGGCATTAAATGTCATTGGAAGTATTAAATCTATAATTATTCCAATAACTTAATACTAAATGCAACAATCTAGGAAACTATGAACATTGTGTGTGACTCATTTTGCTCAGTGTTTTGCATTGCTGTACGCTTGGGCACTAACTCAGTGGAAGCCATCAAAAAGTTGTTAAAAATACAAGCACAAAAGTTAATGCAGTTGCTCAGATAAAGAGCATTCCCTCAAACACAATTGACAGATTTAGAGACACAGAAAGAGATTCTTTAGTCCATTCCAAAGTGACACAGTTGTTTTGCCAAGCCTGGAGGAAGGAATTACAAAAAAACATAAGGGATCTACACCCAAGGTTTAGGAGAGGGCACTCTAAACATAAGATGTGCACTGAGACCACTGCAGGCAATTCCTCCCATCTCATAGAATGACAATAATCTGGACACATCTGAGCTATGAAAGAGAGAGGCCAAGGACTGAAACGAAATGTGCATATGCAGGCTGTAATTTGTAGATGTGATGATTTTATACCTTATTCAATCTATTTGATACTTCAAAGTATCAAAGGTCCCTTGTTTTAAGGAAATTTTTTACTCATTTTAGCCAGCTGCTGTCAAAGGGGAAGCCATGCAAGGCTCAATTCATGTTAGACCAGTGGTCTCTTACTGGTGAAACTGAGGAGCTGGAATCCAGTTTCCAGCTGGTTTCAGAGTACTGCAGAATTTCTTGAGAGCTAAGAGGTAAAGGGCCAAAACCTCACACTGCTGAGGTGCAGGCAGCGAGAAATACAAGAACGAAAAGCACAGCTGACCTGGTAACCATACTACACATACAGCACATGTACAGAGCGCCTCTATATAGCCCTTCACTCAGATTAATTTTCAAGTGCTTTAAACAGTGCATCTGCTAGTACACACCAGTAGAGCGTAAAGGCTTCACAGCCAGCATTAAATATTTGGGTCAGATTTGGCATTTGTTTCTTCTTTGAATAACCATCTCACAGAAATTTTTCTTAAGGTCAAAGGGGGGTTTGGTACCTTGTTGCAGTCCCAGCAGAACTTGCTTTCATAGCACAGTTTTACCAGGATGCTGAATATAGCCTCTTAGCTGGTCAAGCTGGAGCCATGCTTCCAAGAAGGGGAGCCTGCAGCATGCATGCAGCGTGCAGTAATGCATCAGACTTGTGTCCGTGGGTGAAATGGCTTAGAAATTTTGAATCGTTTTGATTCTATGTGTTGATTTGGAAGTCATTCCCCAAATATCCAGCCAACCTCTTATTTGCTTCAATCATAAATTGGGTGGAATTTGATACTCCTCTTTGCTTGCTCATTCAAATAAAACCAAAAAATTCTAAACTGTATTTCAGGGTATGAGACCCCTGAGAAGGACCTCAATTAATACGCAATAGGTGAGCAGTCAGGCTTTGTGTGTTGCAACCTTTCATCACTATTACTCTTGGGTGTCCAAAACATACAAACTGTGCTTCCTTGCTCCCTGATCTAGGGAAAATGAGTAGAATACCTTTGATGCTCTGCTGTCCTACAGTCCCAACCGTGCAAATAATACTAACTATCACACCTCTTGCTGGCAATACTTATGCTTAAGTCGGAAGGTCTACTCACGGTAATAACCACTTGTAAGATGAAACCTTACAAGGAGTACAGAGAAAGGACCGCAGGTGTTGGTAACCCACCTCTTCTGCCTTTCAGCGCACACAGAGGGTGATGTTAAACAGCACCACCTTCCTTAATTGGCCAATTATACTGAAGTTCCATTTATAAATGGTTTAGAAAGAATTAATAAATAGTAAAGCATGCAACAAAAACGAGAAGTAAATGTTATTGGTGCTAATTAGCTTTCTCAATATGTACCCTCTCAATACGCTTTTGCTGTAGTCTGTAGTGATCTATTACAATGCTTTTATTAAATCATTTATTAATAAAATATTCTCCTTCTGTTCAGTATTTATAAATGGAACTTTAATTTGAAGTGTGACTGCATTCCTAGTTGTACCTATACCCTCTTTATTTATAATAAAGAGCTTTGAAGATATATCTGTCTCTAGGGCCATCTGTTCACCTCTTAAGAAAACATATACTAAAAAGAGAGGGAATACCCAGCATTTTTTTAATAACACGAATGGGATTCAGCTTCATCTTAAAAAAAAAAAAGAAGAAAAAAGTATAAATTAGGACCAAAATTAACTGGAAGGTACCAAACAGATACAAAAAGTGCTAAACGGAGAAGGGGAGTTCATTCTCAGAAAGTGTCCTGCTACCTGCACAGTATCTGAGGATAGTTCTCTGTGCCCACAGACATTGAAACATAGAGACAAACAAGAGAACAAAAAAGAACCCAAAAGTAAATTATATGGAGTGTGACTCCAACATAAAAGCACACAAACACACACAAAAGTACCAAAAATGCTTCTTCCCACATCTCTCCCTGCTGTAAAGCCTCATTCACGGAAGTATATCAACCTGTATTGTATTTGTAAAGTGCAAGTGAAAAGTTTCTCTACAAGATACAACAGGTCCCGCAACAGGAATAATCCAAAACTAGAGCTTACCCCAACGGATCAGCACTCGCCATCCTCGGAAAGGGAAAATGAAGAGAGAGGGAGAGAAAGAAAGGAAGAGAGAGGGATGTGGAGGCAGGTGGAGAGAAGAGTAGGAAAAGCAGAGTGAAATACTGTTCGGAGAACTGAACGGTCATAATTATTGCCACCGGTGCCTATGTCTTCAGAGACCAGGAACACTAGGGGGACAGTCTCATTTATCAGAAAATAACTTTTGTCCTGCTCACAATATTGCAGACACATGCAACTTTGGCACTGGGGAATATGGAGAGGGACATACTAAGGCTGTAAAAAAAAATTCCCAGCCAAATCCCAATTAAAGCAGTCAGCAGAGCAATGGGGTTCATACTTCATGCTGCATTTCTTTTTTGTGTCTTACATAAGGCACAGTTATATCAGACTGTTATCAAGGAAATTTTTCTTTTTGCCCCCAGTTTGCTCAGTGTAGTGTCCCTCTGTCCCCCAAGCTGGCCTGGTAGGAAGTACTTTTTTTGCCACGAATGAACTGTGAAACGTATTGGTTATTAAAGCATGCATTTCTGAGCCAGCTTGGGAGCCCAGGGTACAAGATTGTAGCTCAAGCTGTGAATCTGCTTTGTTACTGGCTTATTAGTCATGATGGTCTTATAGTCAGGAATTCAGATCAGCTAGAACATACCAGCTCAGCAACCCAGCACTTATCTCTGTGGATGCCATCTTGTGCTCCAGGATCTCATTTTTCATTTAAAATAAATTCAGCCTCTGGGTCTTAAAGGTTGCAAAGAAAATCTTTCAAATGTGAATGGAGAATAAATCAATGCTGTGCTGAAAAGAGTCTGAAACAGCAGCTCTAAAAGCAGAATGAATCTCTGGCATGATGACTTTGAAGCCTAGCGACAATCACAAACTTCAGAATTCTTAATTTTTCACTACTAACAAAAGCATTCAAAATCAAAAAGAATAGTCAGGTTATTAAGTTTTCAGGGGTGCAGGTAAGCAAACTCAGGAAAGTGTCACCACTTTTTCACGTTAACAAAGATTGGATTAGAAATAAAAAAAAAATCTGGTGTGTTATTAAGCCAAATTATTTTCAAGTTGGATGCAGCGCTTTTTTTCCTTTCTGTCTCTTTCTCTCTCTCATTCTCTCCATTTTCAATAACAGGCTCCCAAGCTGCCAGAGTTACCTCTGGCTGGGTGAGGAAAATCCATTCTCCACAAGACAGTCACCAACAGAAATGCCAAATTTAATATATGCCCAGTAGATTTCACAGTTTACTGCTCAGTGCAACTAGCCATGCTTCCAGTTACATCAACATTGCAAATGCTGGGCGGGCAATGCAAGGCAGTTTTGAGAAAAGTTAAAATTAAAACATAGTTAGAATAGAAAGAAAAAGCTGTTGTGCTATGCATTGATAGAGAAGTGGAAAGAAGCATTACAGTAAGTTCTTTTTCATGTGTTTGAGTGACACTCCATTTGAATTTCAGCCTGGAGTGCAAATTTGGGTAAGATCTAATTCATTTATATACAAATACATATATATGCGTATATCTGGGGACAAACGCTGTCCTCAATTGTACCCGTACAAATCTATCTACAGTGATGTAACGGAGAAGAGCAAATTGACACCCATTGTATATTGGAACGTGTGTGTATATTTATACAGAAAATACACCCATATTCACACATGCAGAATATTAAAATGTAAATAGAATGGGTGCAAGAAGGTTGATTAAGTTTTCTTTCAAGTCATTTTCCCAACCGGGAAGGCACTGAAGAGGTTAACAAAGAGAATGGAAAGCAAATTGACAATAGGGAAAAGGAAGAGGGAAATGAGGTTTAAAAAAAATGAACAATCCCAGGACACAATAGACCCAGAAGCGCAGACATGTGCATTCCCTACAATACTGAAGCAAGTGAACTACGGAGCTGCAGCAACCCAGATACAGAAGAAGAGAAGCACTGAAAGAGGGGGTGAAAGTCAGAAAGAAAGAAAAAGAAAAAGAAAGGGACAGTGGCCTCAGCTACTAAGACAACCATGTGCATCTAGAGGGAAGGGACCCTTAAAGATGCAGTATTCCTTTAAAAAAGACATCATCAAGTTGGATAATTAAACACTGGCCAAAAATTTAATGGCCACCATAATTAGCTGGCTCCATTTTGCTGGGGTTCTCTTTGCTGCCTATCCCTGCCTTTCATGTAGCTGTGCACAGATCCAGAATCCAGGTCCTTTCACTTTCCCACCACTGAGGTCCTTCATCCTACCACTTAGAAGTGGGAGGGTGGTAAGACCACAGTGAATGTGATCCTCCAAAAATCAGCCCGCTCCTTCAGTGAGAAGGACCCTGGGTGATTCTTGTGCAGTGCCCTAACCTTCTCCTCCCGTGCCCTGAAAAATACTACCTTTGGGAGGGAACACGAAACGCCCATGTGTATCTAAGGAACTCTCCCAGCAGTTACTGAAGGGTCCTTTCCTCTGACCCCAACACAGCTGCAGCAGCTGCTAGAGAAGGACAGAGGGACAATGAATGGTGCTGGGAACATCTGCTGAAAGACCCTTCTCCTGTCACAGATAAAATTTCTGCACTTCTACTGGACTTGACTTGTAATTACTGTGGAAAAGTTCATCTTCAGAGTAGTTTCAGACTACCTTTTAATGCAAGAAGTGCCACACGTTCAAGAACAGAACTTACACATACGGGGAATCAGAGAAAGGAAGAGGAATTTCCATGTCTATGGTAATGGTCCAGGAAAGCCCAGCCACTAAAGACTGTATAACCACTACTTCTTCATGGCTGTCCAATGCTTGTTCCTATCTTGGCATTTTAAAGAGGGTGCTTTACACACCAGGTGAGGCACAATCTCTCCTGCAGATGCACGATGTTCTTCATGGTGGCGGGTTCAAGACTTGAAACACTTCCCACAAAGGACTGCCTCAGTCTGCAAAAGGCCAAAACAGGGGCTGTCCCTCACACAACCTACATGTCTCCTGAGGTTTAAAGGCCACATTTATCTTTAAATAGAAATGTTTCTATTAAAAGGGAAAATGGAAAGAAGAATGTTTTGCCAGGTCCACAGGTTCCTTTAAGGAACCCACTGCTTCCCCCTTTTTGAATCGTATGGAATGCTCCTAACCTTTGGGTAAGCTAAGTTTTTGTCCAAAATGTATAAGGATTACATTTTGATGAAGAATTATCCATTGGGATGCCAACTTTTAATGTCAGAGAAAAATTCTCTTCCTCCGAGACCGAAATTTTAGGAACAACAAGTCTACTAAAAACCTTCCCAAAAGTTTAAACTTTTTTTTTTTGTTCATGGACTCACATCAGTCCACTTAAACTCCCTAAACCTGGTGGCCTGCATGTCTTCCATTGTGCCTCTAGTCACAGTTGGGAGCTACCCTTTTTTGTTATTCTTCACCATCTGTCACTTGAACTGCTAGACTGGAATCATCCTCCAAAAACTCTATCTTCGATCATTTTTTCCTCTTGTGTTCTCTGGTGCAACAAGGGTAGTCTTAAGGAGTTTGTCTCTAACCTACAGGCACTTAATATTTTGCTCTGTCATGACAGGATTTCCAAAGTTTCCTACCATTGTTGTCACTGACTCAGTTGTGCTGCTGTTTCTAGTGCTGGGAGTGGAGCACTCTGGGGTTTCCTAGTGTTTTGCATTCCAATCCCTCCCAAAGCAGTCTTAGAAACACAGATCTTCTACCCTGGGCATCCTCACTCTGCACTGAACCAGAAGTAGCAGTAGGATAAAATTTTAGTGGGGAAAATGTTGGTACAGTCACAGGCTGCATTGGGGATAGCCTCAAATGAATGGTACTGTACAAAAATATATGTGGTGTGGGGCTGTAAATATCCCACCCTCTTTGTTTCTCTCTAAAGAGAGAACAGCTATGTCCCCACACGGAGAAGGTAAGTACTGCATCTTTAAGGTCTCAGCAGTGAGGTAGAGGAGAGGAACATATTGTCAGTGTTTATACCTTTCTTCTTTGTTGAATTTGGGATTGGCTTCAGAGATATCCAGGCTTTTACTGAACATTGTTTTACTATGGCAGGAACAAAGCGAGAAAACAGAGTTACTAGTGTGGACATTTATACAAGAGAGTCACCTGAAGCAATGCTGGACACCCAACCCCCCAACCCATCCTCCCCTTTTTAAGCAATGCTCTGAAAAACCTTTCTTTTACTTTCCAACTATGGCTCAAACCTACACAGTGCTGAAGTTCATTACCTTCCCCTGACTTCTGAGGTCTAAGATGACTTCCCCCATACATACTTGTAAACCCTCCTCTCCTTTATCCAATTGAACCCAGGTACCATCTACTTTGTCATATTGTCCAGGGAAAATAGAACATGCCTGAAGGCACAAATTGCAAAGCACTCATTACTCAGACTTTTCTAGAAGACCTCAACACTAAGCACAATCCGGGAGAAAGTTAAAATCAGACCGTAGAGCCTCTTAGAGGAACAGTAATCCATTTTGTATTCTAATTTGTAGGGTCCATTACCACTTACTCCCAACTCTCTTCCCTACACTCAGTGTACAGAGAAATGCCTTTCTTTATCATCTTGGGTCTGAATCCCTGAAGCTTAGAAGCAAAATTCCCTGTACTTTGCTAAAGGGGCAATGTTTCACTGGTAACACGCTTCACTGTTTCACAGAACACTGCTTCCTAATGTTAGCTGATCTTTCATGCAAGCTATCCACTTCAATAACCAGAAGAAAATGAATAGTTAATGAAGCCCATTTTAGAACAGTTTTTGGACTCTCACAGCAGAGCTGCTGAAAATTTCTGGCATATCTCTGAGGGTTTCTAGCTCCCATGGAATTCTTCCTAGTCTGTGTGATTTTGGCACAAGGGACAAATTAGCTGGTGTTTAACTAAGCTCAGAACCTACCTCTTTTTTTTGACATTTCAGTGAAATACCAGATAGTCTGAGAGGTGTGGATACAACAGCAGAAGCAATTAAGATGTAATTATGAACGTGTATAGTTGACAACTAGCAAGGAAACCCAAGAATTAACAAAACTTAGTCACCAGTTTTAGGGTGGGTGATGTTTGTGCATACATACTTTGCCATATACAAAGACTCAATGGAGAACATTTGGAGAGGTCAGCACAAGCATTTCAAGGAGTCTGTAAGCTTTCGTGCTGAGTTCCCCTCCTCCATTATCCAAAACGAAGTCACTGAAGGACTATCTTTTTCACTTAATACTATCTCAGCCTGTAGGGCTGAAGGCCGCCAAGTTTCAAATCTCAATGGAAAGATATGCCCTTAAACAAGCCAAGATCAGACACTTGTAGGGTCCCCACATGGTTACCAAAAGCACAGTTCATCACACAGACACATAAACCAGAGGTTATAACATAAATCCCCTTTATGCAAGCAAACATCTGTTTTCTACTGGGAAAGAGGACAATAGGACTAAATCACAAAGCGTATAGGTGTGTTCTGCCCACTGGTATCTCTGCCAGCTCAAGAAAGAAGCAATGGCTCTGTGTCTCTGGATGTTTACACAAGTCATTTGTGTCTAAACAAGGAGACCTGTTTCCATGGTCCACCTCCATGTCTTCCTAGTATTGTAGGATAAAAGCACTGCATAGTCATCTGTTGAGACTAAAAAATGTAATTCTTAAAAACACATCCACTTCTGGGATCTAAGCCCTACTGCTGTAAAATCCACTGTCAGTGGGTCATTTCATGGAACATAACATGCAACTAGCCATTAAAAATCCCCCACTCTTGGTGGAAGGCACTTGTCATTTTGTTACTGACTGTTCTGACAGATGGTGCCCCATCAGCAATGCATCGTCCCCAGACAATCCCCATGCAGTGGTGTTCGTTAATGAAGCCAGTTCACGTTATAAACGACTGTGCTGCCAGCAACACAAAATGTGCTGTTGTCATCTGTGGATGTGGATGGTGTGAATTATGGAAGCTCACACATGGGAGTAAAATAACATCTTCCCTTTAACCCCTTCCAAAACAAGCACTACCAAGCCCACCATCATCAATTATGGTGTTATTACATCCCTTTCTCCACCCTTATTCACACCTTTATGTCCAGCCCGAAGTTGTGGTATGCATTCCCCTGTACCTCGTTTGTTCCTGGCAGGTTTTGCTTCCTCTTTAAGCTCTTCTTTACTAATATGTAGCCTGGATATGTCCCTGCTCTGAACTCATCTCAGACCTTTTGATTTCAATTGTTTCTGCATGTGCAGAATTGAGTGAGACATTTAAAAGCAAAAGAAATACTTTGGAGAGCAAGATACAGCTTTGCCTCTTCAGACTTTTGAATCCAAAGTCAAAGCTCAGAGCTGGAAAAGAAGATTTCAGGTCTCAGAAAACTTTGGGATCAATCTAACACCTCCTATTTGTTCCACCCAGTTGGACACTTACTGTAAACAGCTGCAGAGTACTGCGACTCACAGGCAGCCTTGGGGTGGGGGAAAGTGATTCACCTCTGTCTGGCTCTGGGACCTTCATGGCCCATGCATCTACCAGGTACCAGATTAAACACTGCAAGCTGAATAAAGAGTAAGCAACTGTTTGTCGGTGTTGTGTCCGTCCTTACCACTTTGAGGCCTATGAGGAACACTGAACACACACTGTCCTGAACACTTCCTTCACCCGGACCTCACATGAAAGCAAACCACATATTCAAGACAGGTTTCCAACCTACACTACAGTGAAAAGTCTTTATGGCCGTGTATCACAAGACCACATATCCAGCCTGAAATAAGTCCTAGCAGATTCTGGAAATCGCCACTTTTTCCTCACTGTAGATAGAACTGTAACAGTTGCCAGCAAAACTTTCCAGCAATTCTAGGGGCCTCTGGATATGGAAATATTTCATGTTCTTCACCCAGTTTTCCATCAGCAAAGGGAGTTTCTGGGCACAGCAGGCTCTTTTTGAGCAGATCTTAACAGCTGAACAAAAAAAACATGTCATAAAGCTGAAACAGAAGTTACAGCATCATCAGCATACATATATGTGTTCTTTCATATTGATTGATCTATACAAGTGTGAATCCAAATGCATGTGCTTCCCTTAGGTTAGTCATAGGGACTGAGGAAGCAACTTCCATGGTTCACATAAGTGAACTTGGTTCACGGTTCACATAAGTGAACTTGTTTCACAGTTCACTTTCTGTCCCAGAACCTGCCTTGAGGAGACACCATTTTCTTCTGCTGTTTCTCCACAAGACTGACACTTGCTTTGATAGAAAAGAAGCACAATTACACATATTCCACCACTTTACAGGTATGTGGTAATTTATGTGGGTCAGATGCATGCTGGCTCTGACAGCACATTTTAGAGGCACCTACAGATGCCTGGACAGGGCTTTCCAGATTCAAGTTGCTCTGATGACATGGAGGGTGGGATTCATCTCATTTAACTTCAGGTGCCCAAAAGCTAGGCACCTAATCCAAGATAGTCATCCAGATTCCTGTTGTAGGCTATGGAGGCAGAGAGGAACAACCAGAGGGTAATTTATCCCATCTAAGACTGCTGGAACAGAGGACGTATGTATCTGAGACCCTCCAAAGCCCTCATCTGTCCCCATTGCCTAGAGTGATGGCCTGTACCACAAGCTTAGACTGAAAGCCTACGTCCTCAACAATAAAACGAGGTGAGGTGAGTCTTGCCCAGAGGACGTGGTGGTTTCCTGAGCAATAGTTGCAAGTGAACAGAACCCTTAAGCCCTTGGCAGGACTTCTGGTTCCTGTGTGCGTAAGTGCTGCTGGCTGCCAGATCATGTTGCAAATGTGCTTGGAAGTTGTAATGAGTGCTGGTGTGAATAGAAAAGCTCCACAGCTGCTTTGTATGTATAACATAAAAGTGGGTAGCAAACCCAGACAGGCAGGACTCCTGGGTAAAGGAGAGACCCACCTCTGTCCATGTTGTGCCATTTCAATAGCTCTGCGAGCAGGGACTGGGGAGCCGCCATCTGTAACACTGAGAACCTCCATCGACTTCCTTTCTGGCCGCCGCTTCCCATGCCTGTTCAGCATTGGGGAGTCCACACGCTTCCTGGGGGGATCTTTATGAAAAGAAAATGCTGTCAGCTGAATTCGGCTGTGACTTACCTCAAACAGGTTGGTTAAAATCCTCTCTCAACAATCTACTCTCACACCTCCCCTACAGAGACAGATATCTTCATGATGGAGATGAACATTTGCACTCTCTCCCTTCTTCCAAATTTGCAAACATTAAGACAAAAGTTGCAATACATCTACAGAGAGAAGGAGGCCCGCTACTGCCCTGAATGTACAAGGATTGTAAAATAAACGTACAACTATAGCATAGCTTACAGAAATTACCTTACAAAGCTGATAACAGTAATAACAAGATGACAGCATGGGCTATAGCACAAGCTGTTAGCCAGAGTATAAGCCATCTAGGGATCCTGTATATGTACTCAGATTGCTAGAGCTCGCCTTCGATGTCCCTGCTAGCTAGATTAAATGTGACACAGAGACATGAGTACACTCTCAACTCAGAATTGCATCTGCCTCCGAATACATACACTTTTTTTTTGCATCTTTAAGATTAGATTTCAGGTTTTCCCCGCTGCTTTATATTTTTCCTCCTTCAGCATTACAAATTAAAATACTTGTCTACCCGAGATGAATCTCCAATGAGAGCTACTAAAATTTACCTCAGAGGTCACCATACAGCTTTTACTGCTATAGTAAGTGAAGTGCTTTACACTTTTTATTGTGTAACATTTCTATGAGGTATTGAAGTGCTACTTTCACTTTGCAGAGTGAAAACTGAGGTATAAAAATGAGATATTTAAAGGCAATTCATTCCTAAAGGTGCTGACAAACATTTACTGAGGTTCTGAGGAGCACCTAAATAGCTCTGAAAAGAGCCTTTCGATACTAAACTGCACTGCATAAAGTGCTCCTAGGTGACTAGGTAACCATACACACCTCCATGGCGAAGCAGGGAACCAAATGCAGACCTGCTGAGATGTTTTATTACCAACATCTCTCATGGCATCAAAACAGTAAAAAGAAGGAAGGCAGAAAAAAAAATACAGAGGATTTTCTTTTCTTTGGTTGGGTTATTTCAGTTCCCTGCCTCTATTTATAGCCACATTCTTAAATTGAGTGTAGGGTGACCACCTGTAAAAAAAAGTTAGAAAGAAGCTCACAGTGCCCAGCCCCTAAGGCTTCTTTCTCTGCCAGGATTCCTTTGTAAAACCAGTAAAATTGTATTTGATAATTCTACCTCTACTGCCTAGTCTGATGGTATTATTTGTATTATCCTGCCCTCCTCATGCCCCCCATCTACTTGCTTGTTCTCTCTCTCACGTCATGTTTTTTAGAACAAGATCCCTTTAAGGCAGTGCTTATTCTTGAAAGAATGAGTATGAGCAAAGATGGCTCAAATGCAAATGGGCTAGTGATAACAACTGACCCCATTACCGTATAACTCAAATATTCTCTGTATTAATAGTAATAATTTTCTTGTTGAAAATTAATTAGAAAAAAAGTAGTTCTATCTCACTCTATTTCAAACTACATCCAGTAATAAAAAGGTAGTTACAAAATACTAGTAGGGGTGATGACCTCCAAATTAAGAAAAATATATAGTGCATAAAGTTAAGGGAAAAACAAAGGGAGATAAACCTAATAAAGCGGTTATACTGGGTGACTTCAGCTGCACACATATAAGTGGTCAAAAGTAAGCTGGGGCAAGGTTTAGACATTTCAAACTCCTAGTTCTTCAAACAAGTTCAAAGATGAGAAAGGATTTATTCCACAGGACAACTGCTGGTATCAGAAGTATGATTAGAGCCAAGTAACACACATAATGACAATTTACATTTGGTATCAACAACAGAGAGTTGATACAAGTTTTGCAGAGGGATACCAGACATTAGAAAGGAAGGTGGAAGAGTGCAGTTTAAAAGGAAGGAAAAAGAAGGAAGAAAGAAGACGAAGAAAGCAGTTAATGTCAAAAGAATGGAGATGAGTAAGCTCAGACTGCATCGATGTTAGTTAAGAATAGAGTCTTAACACGAAAGATGGCAAAAGGCAAGAAAAAGATTGTATGAACAGATATTTTAAAAAGGCAATTTGATCCAAGCATGGTCAAACCAGAAGACTAGCAAATGGAAATTCAGCAGAGTGACACTTAAAAAGGTGACAGGCCAAATATAAGTTGGACATTAAAAGAGAGGGAAGAAGAAATTTAAAGAGGAATTAGCTAAAGACTTGAATAACAGTGTTTTGTACAGCCATCAGAAAGAGAAAGCTTGAGAGAAGGACAGTAGCCAGAGGGACCATGACGGAATCAACAAAACAATTAAGGAGGAGAAAGATACGCTAACAAGCTAAATGGTTCTTTTATATCAGTCCTTGCTGCTTAAGATGCTGGAAGATACTGATTTCCAATCTATATTTTAAACTATCAAAGAGAGAGACTAAGCAAAAAGAGCAGGTGGTGAAACACACCAATAAAATCAACAACAGCAGTTCACAAAGCACAAAGGTGTGATGGAAAATACATCCAGAAGCTTGCGTGACTGTGGTTGAGCTTCTAATAAAGGTATTTGATTCCTCTTTAAAATTTGCTACAATCCTACACTATACATGGTTGAGGGTAGCAAGTATTGTATATATTTTTTAAAAGTGTCTGAGTAAGAAACAANAAACCTCTGGTGTTTGCCCTTCTCTTCTTGACTCTCTGGAAGTATTTCATGAAGGAAAATAATTAATTCCCAGCCTGGACCTGTGATAATTTTGGGGATGCATTTTCATTTTATTTCACATCAGAAAAGTGAAGCCAATCCTAAGTATTTTTACAGAGGAAGAGAGAATTGTATAGGTAATGATCTACTTATAAAGGCATTGATCTAGAAGGTGGGAAATAAAGGTTCAACTTCTGAGTTTGAATGAAGCACCTATATCCTATATGGCTATTCTGGCCCAATCTCTTGTTCTCTGGTTTATTAAGAAACTCGACCCCACAAAAACGTTTTCCTCAAGGAGATACCAGTTGACATTCATTCATTTTACTAAGAAGTTTCTCATTTCTATGTTTCCAGGTAAAGAAAATGGAGCTGGACTCAAAAGATGGTGTAGGTAGCCCTTCCCTGGCCCTTTGAGAAAGCTTTATATAGCTGAAACATAGAAAAGGGACACGAGAAGAGAGTGCCAGTCTAAGCTGGCCATATTTTTAGTTGCATCCATCCCTTCTGAGACCTAACATGCAAAGAAAGAGGAAAACGCAAAATACTCTGAGATGCACTTTTTTTTCTTTTTGGCAAGAGCTCAGGCAATGCACAACTCTCACGAATGTGGTTTCTTCAAGCTGCTATTATTAAATCTGTTATCTTTTCTTTGCTGTTCTTTGTTTGTGCAAGGCCATTGCTAATGATGAGATATTAATCAGCAGCATGATTGCTCTTAATTAAACTTTGCCCTGTGTTCTCAGAGATACTGCTGGGAACAGAGGAGGTAGAAACCCCTTGTGGAAGGGGAAATACAACCTACAAACACTAAAAGAATAATGCTCAAAGAGTAGCATATACAGATGAGGCACAATGATACACTCAGAGTAGTGTTTCCCTGTTGGGGAACATTTTCACTCCTTGTGCAAAAAAAAATACAAGAGTCAATAATATTGCAGTTCAAACCATGAAAATACTTTGGCATATGGAAGAGTGATATATGTTGTATTTAGGGCATAGCTACATATTCACTGACATGCTGGATATGAAGATTCTAGAGTCACCTTGCTGCTTTTCTTATGACAAAAGCATTTCTAAAACAAGATGATGGTGTCCTTACATTACAGGATAATCTGTTTGAGTCAAAAGCTGATTACTAAAATGCTAGATGACAAACTGCACTGAGCAAGGGGCTTTTGACCACGGGACCTGCAGTTGGCACATCTACCCATCTTCATCAGGATCCCTGCTAACATGCTCTCTGTAGGTAACAGTTTAAAAATTACTGTGTTGACTAAGAATTTCCATCTCTTCTCCCACAGAAGAGATTTCCCTGCAAAATTATAGGGCCTGGAGCTTGGAACTTGGAGTTCATTCATTGGAGTATTAACAAACTTAAAGTTCAATATACCACTGCCCTGTAGACTTGCAAGATTCCAGGCTTTCCAGTGAAAATAAAGAGCACTTTGTTTCACGCCTGCAAAGTACTGAAATACAGTACCTGAAAATAACAACATTACTATGTAAAAATGCTATTTCAGGTCATTGATAGAAGTGACTAATCCTTTATTAGTTAAACTTTTGTCACTCTGCACAGCACGAGTCACTTATATAGTTAGTTCCTCAGGGAAGCATTTTTCCTGTTGTCTAGATTAGTGAAGTCCTTGGCGATCAGCAGTACCCTAAAATACTAATGAACAATTCTTCAGGAATAAAGTGGTATCACCAGAGCTTTCCAAGATACAGAATCTTACTACATATTAAGTTTTAAAAATCTTCCTATAAACAGGTAGGTACTACCATTCATACTTTCAATGGTGTATACATTTAGCTACAGAAAAGAGAATGTGTACATACATAACTCCATAGGCAGTCTTACTAGCTCAAGTCCAGAAGCAGAATTTCTGCAATACTGCATGTAGATTAGTAACTAGAAAATTCTGCCACTGGACTACACTGCTTCCAAACCTCATCTGCTAGCATAGATCCAGCTTGTGGGTTCACATGATATTTTTTAAGATCTGGTTCAAGACCAACTTGGATGTTTCTGCACTGTGAAACAGACATGACCTGAAAAATTAAGTCTTCGAGTTTAACCACGGAACAGACCTGCCTGCCTCACGCTGAGGGTTCTCACCAATGCTGTACACCAGTTCAGTAGGATGGTAACGGTGATGCTAGGGTTTGGGCATATATTTAAAAAAAAAAAAAAAAGGTAGTGAAGAGGAACTAGTTGAGATGGGTTCATGGTGACAGAGGTCATATCTGTAGTACCTATTTCATTTCTAGGGGGAAGATCCTCATCTTCATGACTAGGATACCTCTCCTTCCGGTCAAGCAGAAGAAAATAAATCATTTTCTCTTGGTTTTCTCTGAAAAAAAGAAGAAAAATCTTTAAATCTGAAGAGACAAAAACATCAACATGTAGATAAACCTTTCTCAGCAAACAAACAGCTACAGTTATTCTAAATAAGCTGGAAATGGTCATGTACCTGCCAGCTAGATACACAACCAACAAAGCTTTTGAGAATCTTTCTGTCTCCAACAAGCAGCTAGTGAGAAAAGGAAATATGATTCCTGTGTTACGCACGCGGAATAGAGGCACAGGACAGACGAGGTAACATGTCCACAGGAAGTCCAAACCAAGGGTGGCAGTAAGACAGGTCTCCTGAGCCTCCAAGAGCTCTTTCCACTATGTTTCTCTCTTAACACCTCAGGAAATGCACCATCTCTCAGGTGTAAGCTTGAAATTAATCAAAATTTGCCAACCAAAGCATATCCAACACAAATAAGAGCAATGACACCTCCCCATTCGGACTGCATGGCCCATCTTTTCATGAAGTGACCTTGCCTGGCAGCAAGGGAAGAGACAGCACCATGCCTCCATTGCTGGTCACGCTGTGAGCTTCTGACATGTGGTGAAAGAAAGGCTCAGTGCTTGCTCCCAACACCTCACTAGCAAATGAGCAGCCAGACGGTGAGAAGTTGCTACTGGTCCCTCACAGCGAGATACATGGTAAAGCGATCTCTACCTCTCCCCAGGTTTATAAGCATCCCAGCCCGTGGACACCCAACTGATATTAAGACTGAGCAAGTGCTTACTCTTCCGACAACAAGTCCTGTAAGAGTTTGTTTCGGTCACGGAAGCAGCCTAACGAGTGCATGCTATCTAACACGTCTGGATCAATATCCTCCAAGGAAGGGAGAGAACGAATCTGCACCTTTCGAGGGATTGGTTGCTCTGGTTCTGGCTCGTTCTTACCCCCTCTGCAGAGGAAAGAAGACGAGAGAGAGAAAGGGGGCAGGGAAAGAAGGAGAGAAAAGAAACATGAGTCACAAATGAACCCGTACTCTGAAACACAGCCTGCAGCAACAGATGGAAATAGCTTGTTAAATTCCCACTGAGAGACCAGAGCTCACAACCAGACAGATATTCTTTTCAGAAGAAACCACTGTGAAGGCTGAGAGTGACCAGCACCTTGTGGATTTGGGTCTTTAATGAGAAATGTCTGCATTCAGTTAGAAAGGCAGTAGGAACTTCACTTACCAGTGCCCTCATAATTTAAACAGCTGTTCAGCGTCCTAATGCCAAACATTTATAAAACGCTACCTGGTTTTAGAGATGCTGTCTCATCAGCAGGTCAGACCTCAGGCTATCAGGCTGAAAAGTGCAAGCTGAACGATTCTCTTTCAAAGAACAAACGGTCACTGTTTTTCACCAATTCTGATTACAACTGGCATTGCAGCAGTTTCTTTAAAGCTTCCAACGTGATTAAGAGACCTCAGTGTTCCAGTCCCCACTTGACACACTTTAAAGGGGTTTTGAGGAAATCAGGCTGTTTATATACACGCCCAAATACAACAATCTCTGCTTCTCTTCAGACATGCAAATTTGAAAATTGTGGCCCAAGCGTGATGCCCCAGGTCAGTGGCAGACCTAGGAATACATCATTAGCAGCAGAGCGTATTACTCTTTTAAAAGTAGTTAACACAGGCTTCCCGTGTAATTATCTCATCCCATTCACTAGACTCAGGAAGTATTGATTATTCATTGCAATTAAAGGCTCTGACTGTAAGAAACAGGCCAAGGTGTCAGGGTATCTATAACTGACTGAATGATACATACTGCAGGCACTCTGAATATCCTTTGATTTTGTTTAGGTAGGCAGTGAGCAATTTATGTAAACTCTATCCACCCAAAGGGGCGGGTTTGGCGGGTGTGGTATTTTGGTTGGAGAAACTATCTACCCTGAACCTTTGCTATTTCTCAATGGATGGTCTGTGCGATGTCGAGGTTTTCGTACTTTGTGGGTGAGGTCCTCCCTTTCCTTTATGTGATGTAAATGTGTGACTGTTGGGTTCAGGCTCCCAGGGTGGGCAACAGGAATCAGGAATATTTAAACTGCATCAGATGTCAGTGTTTGCTGGTTATGGGGCTGTGTTTGGGCAAGAGATTCTTCCTTTTGATGAGGGCAGAAATAAGAACAGAACTTGTGAGCTTACACAACTTAAAATGCTCTGGGCTAACATGTGAGCTATCTACACAGAAAAAGGAGCTCCAACTCAAATGCACCTAGTTTTTCTTGGGTAGGTTAGACAGCAGCTCTCGTAGAACCATACACATGAGCTCAAAGTCTCAGCCAGTGTACCAAAACCAGAGCCAATGCAGGTTATCTCCTCCAAATAAGAAGGCAATAGTAAGTCATTGCAGCCAGGGGTCTGATGCTGGGACAGGACAGTTACATGCTATACCTTAATCACAGGAGATTGCTGGGTCCTACTTGCATTTTATTTTTAAGCAAGTTGAAATGCAGTTGTGAGGCATCTGCTTTGTTAACCATGTTTGTGGAATATCACTTGCAGAAAGACTCCTTGGAAATTTTCACTTTATCTTCTCTTGAAGCAGTGAAAATGTGCTCAGCCCTTCCTGGATACATGTCATGGAGTCAGTTTCTGGTGTGTGTTACATGGGTCGTGACAACGTGGGTCAGATCCCACTTCTCTTACACTGGGCGCTCACACACACCCTGCTCAGTTTCATTCAGGTTAGTGGACTGGAAGCAGAATATACAGGACAGAGACAGAATCTCCTCCTTGGGATTCATTCTTGTGTGTCAAAGCACTAAAACACAGCTGCTGATGCCTCCTTGGAGTGTCGCAGAAGTGTCTATGTCATCTGCAATGACACCATGGTTCTGAATCTAAGGGCTAGATTCAAAAATCCTTGTTCAACTGAAGAAAAATCTTATTCCTTGAGTGCCCTGTCCTTAAGAGGTAGCTACTCCTACCTCTTAGGATCAGGACCTAGCTCTCAGCAAGTAATAAGCAATCATTAGATCATAACCTTAAAGCTAGTGATGACCTTGTCATTGAGATAAATTCTTGCAGGATGGAGCTTTGAACAACAGCTGAGTGATTTTGGTTTTTAATGATCCGGAGTTCACCTTTAAAAAGTATTGACTGAATTAATCATTCACTATGTTACAAGCAGATGTCCTTAAGATAATTTAAAGAGATTAAAAAGAATTATTGTTTTTGAAAATTTCCAGAAAATCTGGGTTTCCTATAAGTTGCCCTATAGTCTATAGGAGAATATCACTTGCAAGCTTCTTTTATATCCATCACCGTGGGAGCCAGTTCTAGAGAGCACAGCTTGCCATCTTCTGCGCACTGAAAAGTGGCTTTTCCTTATGCCCTGCACCTGGTCAGCCTCAGACGTAGTCAGGAATTTTCGCACCTCCTCATCAGGTACAAGCAAAATCTGCAAAGTGGCGCCTCGTCATTTGGCAACGCAATTCAGTGCTTCAGGAAATGAAAATCACTGGGTCTGGGCTGTGATTGGCATGACTGTATTGCCTGTTCCATTCTCAGTCTAGCAGAGAGTGACAAATTTGTTGCATTTCAGCCCACATAGACATCAAACAATGTCACACAATGAATACTGCAAATCACGTATATTTTTTAAAGGCTCGCATGAATGTAATTGCTGCTTTAAAACCCATCCTCTTTTGTGAGGATTGGTGCATACAATGGCTGCAATTCCAGAGCAGGGCGGACTTTTTCAGTCCCTCCATGAAATTCCCTCGTGAATCTCACCGAGATGCACATTTGCATCAGTGCAAAGCAAAGCAGAACCGGTACAGTTATTCTTTTTCTGATTTTAGTAAATTTGGTACCTTCACAATTAGGACAATAACTCAGTGTTACAGGAGTATGTATTTACCATATTAACTAATTTTGTTTGCCCTCTTGCTTTATTAAAAAAATGTGAAAATAACTGCTGTTTATTTGCTGATTTATGATAACCTGTGCTTGAGGTAAAAATAAATTATTTCGATTAAAAAGGCTTAAAAAACCTCACTGAATTAATTTGGGTGGGAGAGCAAGAAGAACTGGAGGTTGGTGATGAAAGGTTTCTCTTTCGTTCCTTTTTTCCTTTTTTTAGGCTTGTGAATCACGATTTCAACTTTCAAGACCTCTTTCTCTGTCTGCCTAGTCTGCAATTAAATCTTTTCCTCAGTTTTACAGTAGTCTTAATGTTTATTTAAAGAATTAAGTGAAATCACTTATATGTTCTGAGTACAACTTTCAGGTCAGTAACCTATATATGACAAAGCATGAAGATTTTACATAGAATAGTGGTGTTACATGCAATAAAGAAAAAATGAAGGATGTGAGCAAAACAGGCATAGAGAAAAAAAACCACTTTTTTTTTAAAGGTGTAACCCCTCCTTCTCTGTCAGCATCAATATTTCCAGGCAAAATGAATGCAAAGAGGCTGTGAGACATTACCAGATGAAAGTAGTTGAGTTTTGGAGGTGGCAGGGTTATTCATAGACTAAATTTAGCCAAAGGAGGTTAACCTCCTCAGGTCAATCCATGGCCAGTAGAGAGAAAATGAGAAACAAACTCATTAAAAAAGCTATTTTGAGTAGAAACTTTGTTTTAGGCAATCTGAACAGACTTCTGGAAGAGCCTTTCTCTCTCTGCATTGACTACACTGGGAGTCTAGGGGAGACTTGCTTTTGCAAAACGCAGTTTCTACTTCTGAAAATAGCTTCAGATGCTATTTCTATTGGGGTAAAAAACTGTTTACTGTGTCAATCCTCAGAATCTGACCTTCATCGAGAAGTACATGAAAATGTTCAATCGCTTATGTCTGTGAAGAAAAAAAATCTTCGAATTCTAAATCTAGAATAAAGTAACAAAATAACACCTGCCTAATTGTGCATGTGAGCCTGGGACAACAGTCTTCTGAAAACTTCCAGGCAAAAATCTTGAGGAGGGTTAGAATAATAAGCGATCAATGACATTTCATTTTTTTCCCTATTGCATTTCTGATCAAAGCACAGAGAAAGTCAGGTGATTTCATTCCATGAAGAAACAGAGGGGATCAGCTGATGTAAACAGCATTTACTTCTGGAATTCCTAGTGAGACATTATAGGAGGGTTATTTCAGAAATTACAATCAAGAGATTTCTCCCCTACATTTCTCCTACATTTATCCATGAGAGTTTAAAAAACCAAATACGTGAAGCAAACAACACTCCAGTCCTTCTTTGGTTTAAAAAGGTGCCATGTCAATTGGTAACTGTAGAGACCATGAAAAAGCCATGGGCAGAGTGCTGCCACCATTTCAGGTGAACTAAGAAAAAACCATGTTATTCAACACACTGTTGAATGCCCTCAGGTCCTATCGAAGTCAGT
>RSEF01000005.1:16325323-16386017 GCA_003993805.1 Himantopus leucocephalus
GGTCCCTTCCAACCCTGATCATTCTGTGATTCTGTGATTCTGTAATCTGTTTGTTTGTTTTAAGCATCATCACAGTAAAAAAACAACTTTTCATAGATGCCCAGGGATTATTCATGAAGCAGACAATACATCTCATATTCCTCATTATGAAGCACCTTTGTATGTACAGAACAATAAGCACACTTACTGCACACAGGCTTGCGTTTGTGCAACACGCAGGTGAGAGGCAGGGGAGAGCTGGAAGGAAACTCAAGTGCTAACAACTATAAGACGAAATCACAGACCCATTAAACTGGTCAGGAAGAACGGAGACAGCTGTCCTGCTCTTATTACTTTCCACTTCAATTTCAGAATAATGAGAATCAGAGAGGAAAAAAAAATGAAAAAAAAGAGGAATGGACAAACAACAAAATCTCAGAGATAGAAAGTAGGTGTTTGCTACAAAGAGCAAGGAATCGGAGACCTCTGTGCTATGGAACAACAGCTCTGTGCCTGGGAAACCAGGAAGATATGAGGTCGGCTCTATATGAGATCATTTTTTAAGTGAGACAGGGCTTTTCCTGAAAACAAAGAAACAAGGGAATGCAGCTTAGGAAAGCATGACAGGAGGCTGGAGGGATCAGTATGAGAGACAAACAGCCTCCTTTAAAACCAAGACTGTATCAACACTGCAATCAGAGGTGCAGTTAGTACTTGAATATGCAGCTGTCTTCTAACCAGCCCAGGTGCTGGGAGCACCAATGCCCCCCAGCACACACATCCACAGGCCCAGGCAGACTTGCACAGATTCCAGCTGTGGCCTCAGCTCTGCCACAAGAATTCCCCTCCATCACAATTCCCCTTGCATTACGTAGTCATTTCATCCCTGTGCTATTAAGAGAAAGGTGGCGTATTCCTGACACACTGCCATCTCCCCTGACCAGCTTAACTCATGGAGATAAGATATACATGATGGGTGTTCCCCTAACAGCCTGGAGACGCAGCCCTCTTCCTCCTGGTTCTTTGCAAGTTGAGGTACAAACACAGAATATAAGAAGAGCTTATTATGTAGTTTCCATGGGACAGGATTTTAGCATGGCTAGTTATCAGGTCCATAGTACTGTGAGGATCTGCTAAGGAGTGTACTGTAATTAACCAAGTGTACTTTTTTTTACCAAGTATACTTGATAAAGTGTAGTTGGTAAAACTACCCTATCAGATGCATTTTTTCACAAACTCATTATTTTCACATAGACTACATAGAGGGTTAGAGACGTTAATGATTTCAGACAAGATGCAGATGATACAGCTAAGCGATGTCCAAGCCTCTTTCATGCTTGCCTCTCCTGCTGCATCTTCTGTCTCCATGGGTCACACTGTTCTTTTGTGCCTGTGATATGCAGAAACGCCGTGGCAAAGCAGACAGCAGCACTTCATTTTCTGAGTCAGAGAGGGGGAAGAAAGGTGGGTCACCAGTTCATGTCTTAGTCACAGAACCTCTGGGCTCCTTCAAAGAAGTCAAAGAGAAATCCTTCTGCCCGTCACTGCAGATCAATCCCCTTCAAGCTAATGAACCAACAGCATTTTACTGAAAGAGAAGCCCTGTAGCACCTTGATATACATTCGAAGGTGCGTGAGAGCTCGCATGGCTGCTGTTTACCTACACATCTGCCATTCAATCCACATCAAAATCATTGCTGTGAAGTACACTGGGATATCCCGGATATGAAAAGTATTCTACGAAACCAATTTCTATTCTGATTCAAATGTAATTGCATTGAAATGTTATTACAAGTATGCTTGCTGCTGCCAACATCTTCACTGCTTTTTTAAAGGTAATTAATTAATGCTTTGTTGCTTTTCATCTGCATTAAAGTGACAGGAGGGTTATGGGAGGGCGACTGGTTTTGACAAGAAGTCTGTATGCTTTTTACAATCAATGCAAGGGAGGGAGATACACAGTGGGAGCTAATTTCACTCCTCCTGCCTTCATTTAAACACAATGTTTAAATGCATTTAAGTGATGAAGGCATTTAACAGCCCTTCCCAGAGGGTTCTTCTTGCTGTTTGCACATGAGTTTGCCAAATTTAATGCCATTTTATGGAAGTTGTAAAAATGCTGCTTCCTAATATCTCCTAGCCACCGCAGGCAATTGTCTCATGACGCCAACTCTGAACCAACAAAACATGTTCAGATCCACTGCACACTCACAGGCAGAGGAGAGACTTCTGCAAGCTAAAATGCTGAAATGGAAGGAGAAGGGGAATTCCTTTATCATGGTTTTACGTAAAAATACTTCCAATATATATTGAACTTGTATAATGAAGTAGCATCTAGGAGCCCCACTCACAGATGAGAGATACAGAGCTGTACAAGCTCATCAGAAAAAGAGGTCTCCTCCCCCAAGGAGCTTACATCTGAATTCTAAGGCAGGGAACAACAGATGGAGACAGACAGGCAGATGGAAAACAAGACAGTGCTGTCTACATCCTCGACACTGATCTCAGCAGAGTGGTTGCCAAGCTAAAAAGTTCTGACCTGAAGAAAAACTTTCTCAAAGTCTGTGGATATGGATGAGGGCTTCTGGGCTTGAACTCATGTCAAATTTCAAACTTCCCTGTCCAGAAAGGGAATAGTCTCAAACCCATCTGTGCACTAAATCAACCCACACCTTCATTCAGAAGATCTTCTAGTCTGAGCTTTAAACCTACCGTATAATGTCAAGATAGAAGTTTTTCCTGACCAAAGGATTCAAGCTGGCAGTGCAAACAGCACTGGTAAAACCATTATCTGTGTCAGTAGTAGCAGCCGTGCTATAGCAGCCTCCAGGGACCCTGACAAGGGCAAGGTATCACTGTGCTACGTGCATGGTGCATGAATAGGCCTTTGGCAGCTAAAAGCTTACAGCCTAAATACATCACTTGGACAATCACCTCCATGCTACAGGTGGCGAAGTGAGATAATTTAAATGATGTGATAGGCACCTTAACAGAAGACCTTTTAGAAAAATTAAGAAGGAATCAGGCTGTGTTTTCCCTTGTTCATTTTTTTAACATTCTTTAGATGCCGTGGTCCATCATTAGCATACATTAGACCGAAGAAAAAACAAAATCAAACAGAGAGCAGAGAGGAGATTCTGAAAATGCATGTAACTTAAGTTGGATAATACTCAGGGACAGGTATTTCAGACTATGAGACAGCCAACATGGAAGACAAGTCATTCTACTCTGGAATAAAATGTCAACACTGGAACAATAACAGCTTTATCAGAATAGCTTATTCTGCAATATCTGCTCTGATCCACCTTGCTCTACAGACAAAGTTTCGATAATGCTCATCCAACTTTAAAAGGAAAGTGGATCAAAAGCTCCTTACTCTCCCCCCTTTGCCTTTGTGTGTTTCTGTAGAAGAAAATATAAGCTGAGAATGCAAATGGATTCCACTACAGGAGCTGTAATTCTCTGCTGTAGAAATGCTGAATCATTTGAAACCTCCAAGGAAAAAACATCCACTTTCTGAAGAGCACATAACTAGAAGAAACCTCATCCTGCAGTACTGCAGGCACTGAGAGCACTCATTCTCTTCTGTAAACCTTCTCAAACTTAAAACTAGTTCACTTTTCCCTCCTGACGCTACTCCTACTAGAAAGCTGTCCCAGAACCCCACTAATATAGCTAAAAGGCTTCTTCTAATTTCTAGCCTACTTTCATGAAAGGCCATTTGACATACATTTGTTTTTGTGCCAGTATCTTCCTTTAGTTTAAATAATCATTCTCTCCCTAGTAATTACCTCTAATGAATATGCAGACAACCAGTACAACCTTTCTTAAACATCACCTGTGTAGACTAAGTGCAGCTCTTTTAGGCTGTGCTATTCAGACAGTCTCTCTCAAATGCTGACCACCTTAATAATCATTCTTTGTTTGATTTCATCCTTCCTGAACACGGATTGTCAGAAGTATCATGACCAGCAGCTAGGATCAATTTTTGCAGTCTACTGAAAGAAAAACATGGATTCTTTTTTTTAAAGCATGTTTAGTAAAACAGGCCCAGTAAAGGAGAGCGGTCAATGACGTCCCACTAACCATACTTGAGGCTACGTAATATATGGTGAGCGCTAACAATATTCTACTAACGCATCATAAAGACTTCTTTCCATAAATGAATCATATACAAAGAAAGGTAACGCCTATTTCTTAAGGCAGGAAAGGGCAAGCAACAATAATTCTGAGCGCCCTCCTTTCCATTAGTCCTCTCAGGCTCTAACACTGAAGCCGAATGATGACAGTTAAACGTGAATGCTAGTTCTGTTTTGTTGATCATTTTAACAGATGGACTGGGGAAGGTGTGGGTGTGCTGCGAAATGGCAATTACTGCAGGGAGGGAAATGTAGTTGGATGAAAAGGAAAAGAGATACAAATCAAAAAAAGGAACAAAGCAGAGAGGGGAAGGGAAAAATGAAAGAAAAAATTCTAATGACCTTATATTTCACTGTATTTTTCTGCATAATTCACCAGTGAGATATTGAGCGAATGATCAGTAATGGTAACAGCTACATCTGTACTTATTGTACCCAAGCCTCAGATCTTTGTATAAATATCAAATTGATTCAAGTGAGGTATTTTCTAGGAATAGAAGCTTCCAAATAAACCCATATTGATACCCTTTTTCACAGGACACAGTTAAAATAGAATTCAGATCTCTCCTCAAAATGAACTACACATTCCCAGCTCCTGTGCAGTAAACAAAGAGCTCCCTTCTGCTTGGCAATCTAGGCAACCGACATGCTAACAGCATAGAAAGGGAAGTGTGACAGCAGCAGGGACAGCAAATGGAGAGACCCTAAAATAATGAAAATAAGATTGCAGCTAATAACAATGAGCTATCTTTTTTTCCTCCCAGCTCTCAGCTCTTGAATATGTTTTATTTCACATTCTTATTCACAATTCACTGGTTAGTGCTTGTCAATAACTATCTGATCTGGGTTTTTTTTCTTCTCCCTGAGGAAATAAGAGCTTCATTTTGATCAAGAAAAGGGAGGGGGGTGGTGGTGTCACTCTGGGACCTTGATTTACCTTAACTGTTTTCTCTCTTACGTGTATACATTCTCTGCTGTATTGCACAATTCAAAACATTTAGGGACTATGCTCTATGGCAAAACTCAGTCAGAACAATTTGAAGATCTAACGTCTGATGATCTGCTCCCTGGCATACTCAAACCATCAGCACTAAGATCTTGGAGAGAAAAAAAAAAACACAACAGAAGAACTGTTATGTTTACATTATAGAAAAGAAACTAAGCTAGAGAGGGACTTGGTGACTTCCTTGGTGACGAAGAACAGCTGTCTCTTGTCTCAGGGTACAACCCTAACCTCGGCAGTGTTCTTTCCACGAAAATACCTGGAAAAATAGTCTTTTTTCTTTCTTTAAAAATCTGTTTAAAAAAAGGCCTTTTAAAGTGCCTAATATTTTTGTTATTTTTTTCCAACCAGTGCCACTTACGTACTGCAGCTGTGATGGCTACTGGGTTTGCAGAAGTAGGGATACTAGTAATAGCACGAAGAACTTTTCACCTACGTCACCAAATAGATCATGAGCTGGTTTTGTAATGAATGAAGAAAAACCCCAGCTGCAGCTGTCAGGTAATACTGTAAAGACAGTTGTGGAGGGAGTTTCAGTTCACTTCTTACCAGACAGGTGTCTGCATCCCAACAGCACCATCACAGCTGGCGCAGACTGATGCTGTTGTTAGCAATCTCAGCAGAGAGGCCAAGCACTGATCTGAGAGTTTATTTATAAATATTTTAGCAGACTGAAAAACCAGGAGGAGTTTTAAATTTACATTTCTTTATACATACTCCCACTCAGAATCTGTGAGCTTAGTAAATCTGTATAAAATCATCACCAGAGCCTGACAATAGGATTTACAAGGGCAATGTACCCATAAAGGCAGAAGCCTCCACTGACAAGCAGGCAATCCTGCTTTCCAAAATGATTTTAATTGCTAATTTTTTTTAATTCCCCAAAACATTAACACAGTGTTAATGAAGATACAATCACTACACAGTGCTCACCCTTGCAGGGTCTCTGTTGTAGTGATGGGATGTATCCTAGATTCAAAGACTCAGTGCTGAATGCCAGGAGCTCAAGACTATGGGCCTAATCGTTCTCAGGACCACAGGGCACAAGATGAAAGAGCGGACTAGAAGACACTTGCTCTGAAGGCTGCTAGAGGATAATGCAGAGCATAGGCAGGATAGACTATAAGGCAGGTTGCGTGGCACGAAGACATCACTTTTGTCAGAAATATAAGAAAAGCATACTCTGTTTAATAGCAAAGCTTCAAATAACAGTCTAACAGTTTTGACCTTCAAACAGTTACATCATATCCACAACAAACTGCTGTACCAGCCAGGAGAGCCAGACAACTCAGGTGGACCCCAAAGTGTGCTAATGGGTTAGTAGCACCATGATGATGTACAAGGGATTTCTTCTAAATGCCCCCTGTCACATACGAAGGAGAATTACGAGGCTAGAGAAGAGACACAAAGGTAATCTGCCCTCATGATTCAAAAGAGAAGGTAACTAACTTCTTCCCAAAGACTCCACCAACTCCACTCATTCTTTGCTCAGGAGGAAATATGCGGGAGTGGCAGTAAATCACAAGTTACCTTAGTTATTCAACTGTAATGACAACAAAGTGACAAATGAAGCCTTGCTCACGTGACTTGCAGCAAATGCTCTCTTACCGTGAGACGTTTCGAGGCATCCACTTCAATCATCCCCCGCAAAAGGTTCTGACAGTCCGGAGGGATAAAATGTGGCATGTGGAACACTCCACGTTTCACCTTCTCCAACAGTTGCCGCAAGTTGTCGTCATCAAAAGGCAGGGCACCCTGCAAGGATGTGACAGAGTGGTGGATGGGAGAGATGAGCAAAATTGGAGAGGGCAAAAGGAGAAGAGCCAGGATAAACATGGTGAGAGAATGGAAAAGCGGAAGTCAGCTCATAATGAATTATTATAATAAGTGGAAAAACCTTTTTATCCATTGAAAAGAAATAATTTCTTAGTGCTGCTATATTTTCTTCAACATAGGAAACAAAACTGAGGACAGTTTTTTTATTAGACCTTTAATTAGAAAATGACTACCAGTATAAAACATAATACAAAATATGAAATTGCCTTTCCAGGCAAATTCACCAAAGATGCATGGATTCACTTAAATTCAGCTCAAGCTTTTGATCTGCTGGTATTCCTCCTGGGCATACTTTCACAGCAGCAATGTTTATCGTGTCCTTATTTTTAATCTTCCTGAGACACATTTATTGCAGACAGTGAAAAGGAGGTGAACAGCATTTGAGAGACTTTCAGTAAAGAACATCCTCTTTCTGATGGAGCAGTGAAATGACACAGCTGAAAGAAACCCTGACCAACATTAGCCTTTGGAAGCAGCAGACATTCTACCTGTTTAATATACTCCATCCAGTCCCCATGCTGTGGTCAGGTCATCAGTTCCTATTGCTTCCCTACTGTAGCTCACTTACATGAATGGTTTGAGGTTTTTTTTAGTTGAAATTACATTTTGAATAGATCATCAGCGTGCCACAAAAAGCAGCAAAAGACCTATCCTTGCTGCAAGGACAGAAAGGAAAAAAAGAAGTTGAAATCTTTAGGATAACTCCACCAACTGAAGCTGATACCCTTTTATGGCAAGTCTGCACCTTCCTAGATATTCTCACCTCCTTCTTTCACCACCTAATTCTAGTAGGTGCTGCGCTTCCTTGATTTCCAGGATGGTTTGTGGGAAGCTGCAAGCTGTCGGCTGCTGTGGTAATGAAGCTTTAAGTTGTCAGTTCCGGCACTGCTCTTACTACAGTAAGTAGTGCATCTGTATAAGCAATCCTGTGTCCACAGTTCATGGAGACCAACAGCTCCATTTACAGAAGCTTCAGAAAGCCCACCTGATGGCAGCCACTACTGGGCACTATTTACCGTTGTTTGTTCATTCAAGTGGCCTTGAAGAGAGAGCCTCCCCGTCTTCTGTAACCAATCTCCTGAGTTACCTACTTTTTTCCTAACCGTTCCAGACTTAAAGGAAAATCAATTCTGATAGTTCAGTACTTCAGCTAACGCAATTTAAGCCACGATGAAGTCAGCAAGGCTGCTTTGTGGCATTTCCTGAAGGTAACAACTACAGCTCTTTTATTACTACCACCTGCTATTATAGCTTCAGAGTTTTTGTAGGGTTTGTCCTGACATAATTAACTGGAGAGCTCTGCACTCTCTGTCAATAATAGACTTATTTCAATCATTTTGCAGGCTCATGTATATATGTAGGAACAGATGAAGATGCAGCAACAGAGAGACACCAAATCTTGACAGAGAATCCCCCTGAAAATGAAAAGCCCACCCCTGCAAATCCTCACCATCTTGACACATCCTCTCTACTATTCTTACAAATTCAAGAAGGTATATTAAGAGCTCATTATACAGTTCTATTTTATCAGCCATGAAAATAGCTGCTCAGGAGCAATAGATGACCAGGTGCTATCTAGTGAGATAGTTAAAATTCTTCCCTTGCAACATCAAGATAAAAAATCTAAAACTTCAAAAATGTCAGTGAATTGTAATGACTAAAAAGAAAAAAGAGTAAAACTGGTTAAGGTGAATTCAAGCATCATACTGGGATTACTTCAAGGTATTTTGATTCAGGTCATTAAAAAAGTTACCAGCATTTTTTTTGAAACAAAAATCCTTTAAAATTTTCAAGTATTTTAAACACAAATAATGTGCAGATTCTAACTCTGATTGTACATTGTACAAGTGCTTTTGTCAAAATAAAACATTTAAATGCAGTAATTAGGTTTACTAATAAACGTACAAGGACATCAATATTTGACTTCAGGCTTGTTATTTTTATAATTGTAGGTGATCATCTGAACTATTACAGATATTAAAAAAAATTAACATGCACATAAAATCTATTCTCATACACAGTATCCAATCTGCACATGGTATATGCTTATATGAACATAAACTATATTTTCCTACATTATACTGTGGAAATTGATAACAAATCCCAAGCCTACCTGCCTTCAGCTGGACATCCAATTGTTGTATGTTTAGGAGTATTACATTACCACTACAAACCAGAATAAATTCCACAGAGAACTGAAACTTTGATCGAAAGAAGTATAAGTTACAAGATACCACATTTTGAATACTAAAGAAAGTATTATTAAGCCATATGGAAACTAATTTAAACTTTGTACTAATGGCTCAGTTTTATATTCCCAAGTGTACCAAATTTAAGTGTAGCTCAATACTTGCATGAAACAAAATTGTTGCACTCAAATCTTCTCTTGATAAAACACTGCAGTTAATGTATGCATATACCTACTAAAACACATATATATACACAGCAGAAAAAATAAACACTTCCCAAACCCAGCCATATTTGTTCCTGTGAAGGACATTTGACAGTCTCTGTATCCTGGAGTTGTAACCCTGCACATCTTTTCCAGTCAAAAAATGTGCTGCAATATCACAACACAGCAAAGAGCACTTATGGAGACAAGTTTTTCACGCTTGTCTATGCTCTCCTGTGCAGGGCAGCAGCATTTCAAAGAATCTTCATGCTTTTCCTTTGGGACCAATGTAGAAATAAGAGGAAAGGATGCAACTGAGAGATATAAAAATAGGGGAACTAAAAAAACCCATCTGTACATGATGTCAACAAAATCGCCATTAAATACAGCAGCATTTTTTGATTTTTCTTTTTCTTTTTAAATGATAGCGCAAGAAAGATGACTCACCACTAGCAACGCAAATAAAATGACTCCGCAGCTCCAGACGTCTGCTTTCCTTCCATCATATTTTTCTCCCTGCGCAGCAATGACACAGAGGTTCAAAAGATTGCTCACTGCTAAATGAATTAATTATCCTTGAAGAACAAGAGAGGAGAGAATGGGAAACCCCAAATTTCAATTCAGCCACCTGCTTCCCAAGGTGGCCTTCCCAACTAGGAGGCCATGACATAGCCCATTAATTGAATTTTTATGAACATCAGTTTGCAGTCGTATGTGGGATCTGCGACAACAGGTTCAAAAGTGGGGAGTAGGGTAAGAATGGTTGACAATTCACAAATGATTAGACCTGGCACTTAAACAGTGTCAGAGGTGCATTAAGGATGTCAAGAAGGTGTTTGCCTCTTCCCTTGTTCTTCAGGGAGCTTGTCACCAGTCACATTATTTGCAAACTCATGGTATTGTCTGGACAGTCTCTTCTGTACGCTTGCTGCTTGGCTTTACATTAAAGATACACTTTAAAAGAGGGGAATCTTGGCCACTGAAATCTTGGATGCTTATTTTCAGAGGACAAAGGGAGAGTAGAGGGAAAGGACAGTTCGTATCATTTAACGGAAACCAGCATCACTGGCAGCCAACCCTGCTTCTTCTGCTGAAATGACAGCTACGTCAGAGACAGGAAAGCATAGGGGACTGCATCCCTTGGGTGGGAAGATCAAGTTAAACGAGGCTACTGTATTTCTGTTTGATCACATGGCATGAAGGGTACTGTGAGAATAACACACGATCATTTCCCTCATACGGTCGATGGGGCTTGATTCAGGACTCAGCCAAACAAACAAAACCATAGTTACATTCCTTGTGTCCTTTCCAACACTGTCTGCCTTCGACAGATTTCCTGTACAGAAGGTCTATCTGCATACTTGCAACGAGCGACACTTTTAAAAATGTATTTATACACACTAATGTTAACCAACTTACCCGGATGACTTCAGGGCAAGCATAATGTGGTGATCTGAAACACAAAATACGGTCAAATGAGCATGTACCAGCCTGGTATTTATGGATTATGTGCATTTCCATTTTGTTTAGTGCAATCACGATTGGCTTGCTTATACAGAATCCAAGTGTGCAAAACCAGCACTTTTTTCCTTACCTCAGTGAGAACACATTTCTAAGAAACTCAGAAAATGGTCAAGAACGAGCATAATTCAAAATTCTATGCCCCTACTATGAATTTCTTAAAAGTGAGGAAGGAAGAGAAGATCAGCCATATTCTGTGACTATGTCGAATTGAGCCTTCTAATCCCACCCTTTAACTTGGCCTTGTATCTAACTAGAAGGAAGGCCCACGCTGGATAGCCTTTTATAAGAAAAAAGAACAGTATTTTCAGACCAAACACATGCATCCCTAAACCATGTCTTGCATCTCTTCTGCTAAGATTGCTCTCAAACCACTCCAGTGGCCATAAAAGCTGCCGATACCCGATTTCAACATGCAATTTTTTTTCTTTAAAAAACTAAAAAGGATGGACAGTAGTACTGTTACCCAGTGAGTTAATATATTCTTTTCGCATCCTTCTATCCATAAATCTCCGGTTTGATTCCTGGCTGAGAATAGTTAATTACTTCAACTTGCCAGGTAATAATTTTAATTCCTAAAGATTATAGCCACAGCTATTTATTTTATAGCCTTCATTAAAGTGACTTGACAAGTAAAAGGGATGCAAACTGTCTGAGACCTGTGTGCAAATCATGCTATTGTTTATACTGACATCTCCCAGCAGTCCCTGAGCCTGTCTTCATTTGTGCATTTGTTTCTTGTGACAAACACAATCATGGCTGGGCAATACCTGTCTCACAAAGTAATGAGCAAAACAGCAGCACAGTGAGGCTAGCTTTGTGCTAGGATGCTACATTAATGCCCAGTGAGACAGCCCATTAATTGAATTTCCATACGCACTACACTTATCCTATGGCAAAATATCATCCCGAGGGCATGGAATGCCCTGATGTGGTATCACAGCTTTTGGCAGACCATGATAATAAACTCAGGGTACACTTGGGATCGCAGCTACCTTGACAGCAAAGCTTAAGTGAGGAGAAATGCAGTTGATCCCTCTCAAATTTTAGGCAAGATGGAATTTGGAAGTAATACCCCTCCGCCCCCATGTTTAACAGGTTATCACAGGTATTCTAACCAGGTCTACCTGCTCTGTAGTGATCCCAAGTATCTTCATTTAGACTGGATTTTAAAACCCTCGATTCAAGAGTCAAAACAGATAATGAAAACGAGAGCCTACCCTCAGAGAGCTGGCCAGAGTTGGTCCTTGGGAGACCAAAAAGAATGAAGTTGTGCCAGACTACCTGGACTCTCTTGGCAGCTCTGTCACTGGCAGCCAGATGGACATGGACAAGGTTACTTAATGTTTTCAAAAGCTGCAGCTGGCCATAGTTTGAAAAAGGTGACCAGAACCTCACCATGAGTCTACTCTTCTGACTAAAACAAGAGCAACGCCACAACAGCTTTCATACCTCACAAAAGTTTGTATGACTGAATTCACTGGGATTTTTATGAGGCTTTAACCATTTAGGGCAAAAGCTTCTATAGTAACAAAGAGCGTGGTGGCAACAATAATGAAATAAAGCTACAGCAGACAGTATTGTTAGTAAAATTGTTGCTTCTTGACTAAACAGGGGCTCATCTGGGGGACTTGCTGCATATTGCTGGCCACTGCTGGAGACAAAGGGAGGCCAGAGTGAGACAATGAATTGCCGAACATTATGTATGTGTTCCCAGTCCTCCAACGTATACTGTTCCCTGTGAATTTGCTTCTTTATAGCAATCCAATAGCTGCTCTCCACCTGTTCTTTTTAATACCCCAAAGCTTTAACCACTAAACAGTTATGTCACTAGACTAATGCATGGTTTTATAAGCTTTTAGAAGACAAGGTAAGTTATTCTTGTGAGAATGCTTGACTAGTGGTGGTGTCTTTTTTTCATACCATAAAAACGGTGTATAGTGTACAGGCCATCCTTAAGGTACACACAAATCAGAACTAAGGAGCAGCACCAGAACTAGGACTGCAACCCAGGACTGAACAAGCACGGCCAACTGTCACCAGTGCTAGACAGCTTAGACAGAACAGTAAAAGAGGGCAGTATGGGAGCTGTAGGGAAGGTAGTAATGCAACTATGATTTGGAAAAAAACATGGTAGCAAAAAGAGTATTGGAATTACATCAGATCATGGACATTCACTCAGTTTAGTCACCTCAGAACAGAAAGACCAGTTCTAACATGTTCTGTAAAATTGAGACATAGTGGCTTTACTGGAAAAAACATCCAGGGGAAACAAAGAAGTGAAGACACAATCTAGGTAACTGTTGAGCTCCTGTCACTTAGCGCATCTGAGTTTCTCAGTCTTGCATGCATTTTAGCTTCTGTCAGGTATGACGCTACCATTGCCTTTCCTGTAGAAGGTGAGTCACAGACACACAGTGCATTAAATGGCTACTACAGGTGGTGTCTGTGGCTGAGCTAGAAACTTAAGCCAGACGTCTCAAATCCTGCACAGTATCCCGTACAGTTCAGCATCATCCTTCAGCAGAATACTTTTTGGGTGGCCATGGCATCTGAACAGTGGAAAAGTCAGTATCTCAATTTGCAGAGTGCTTCTGAGCTTTTATTTGTTTGTGATGACTCCATCAAATACTTCAGAACTCTTTAATTGTGGATGCTGAGCAACACAATGACAGCTTCCTGGGCTAACATCCTCAAAAAGAAGAATATAAGTGTTGTGAAGAACTCAAGATAGGTACATACCTATTTAGGTGTCCCACTAGCAAATGCACTTAAAGCATTTACCTTCCTGATGTCAGCTGGAATGCAGTGGAATCTGCTAGGTGTCTTACAAGGCACCTCCGAAATTCTGCTAAAATCTAGGAGAACGGGTGGAGAAAATGCTATAATAAACTCTTTGAACAAGTTGGATTGATTCGATCATTCAACAGCTGCACTGCAACTGCCCAGAGAGCACACGTTTCTGGCACAGCCATTCTGAATTCTTGCCAGCACACGCTAGCTAGATATCTGCAGCATTATCTTGGCCAACAGCTCTAAAAGGGATCCTCCGGCCAGGCAGAATCCATAGAAAACTCATTTTCATGCTGCCAATCACAGAGCAACTTCAACTGCTTTTAAGAGAAAACTCAAATTTAATCAAGAATCTATTTATCTTTCTACAGAGTCATGAATATTTCTTTGGCTCTTATCGCTAATTATTCAATATACGTGTGTCAAGAGCAACATTCCCTGCCTCTTCCCCTAGGCCGTCTCCTCATCGTTCAGCTACATCTCTGTGCAGCAAAAGCCACAATCTGCCCTTGATAACAAGTATATCACTCAGCAAGATCAAGAAGCAGCTGCTGCCTGCGGGTACTGCTGCAAAAAAAGCACCGATGTTGACAGTGTTTATTTCAAGGGTGATGTGGATTTTCCCAGGCTAGTCTGCCTGGGGCAGGATGGGCTCTCTGAATGGTCATTCACAGCTATGACTCTAGGACACAGTAATCTTAAGGATCTTGGAGGACCTTAGCAAAGCATTTATGTGAGATTTCAACCAGAGGAAATAAGCCAGACTGCAATGGTGAAATCCAGGACAGCCCTGGACAGGTATGTCAGGCATTCAGAAAGAAACATATAGATCCTGAATGTATCTATCCTGGATTTCATCTGAGAAACTAGAAAGGTAGTTCTGGATCTGTGCACATCAAGATACAGTGCAGCTACAGTAGATCTGAGACAACCAGGGCCATACCTTCAGTGCAGATTGTGATGTGCCCGTGACCTACAGGTGTCATTATGTAGGTAAGAGAGACCTGCACTGTGCAAACACAAATTGACTGCCCATGTATGGTTTATCTGGGAATATACAGTAACTACTTTTCCAGAGAAGGAGGTGGTTGATCAAGGAGCACAGGGAAAGCTTGTGCGATCCTACTCCACTGTGTGAGAAATCACGTGTTACACTGCCTGATGGGTTCCCAGGTCCCATCAAAGATGAGTGTCCATGCCTGTGTCCTTTGGTCCCACGCCTTAAGATGGTACTATCTGGGGAAGAAGAAAAGCTTCTTTGAGTGCCATTCTTTAGGCCTCACAGCTGGAGGCAGAGTTTCTGCAGAGAGGGAGGAACAAGAAGTCTCCTTTCCTCTGTTTTTCTTATGCATGAAGTTACCTTGATACAGGAGGTTGTACAGGTGCACCGAACTGCTCCCACATCTAGCTGGTTTTGCTGTTGCTTGGATGCTAGAGTCACTTCTTCCCCCCCTGTTAATCACCATCTCCAAGCGGGCTTTCAGAGGCAGAACCTATCCACTAGCACGAAAGGCTGCCTGTGCTTTCCCCCCATGCTGGGTAGCAAAGTGCTGAGATGAAGGGGAACGCCAGAGGAGTAGCAAAACAGATAAAGGGAATTCTTCAGGAGAAGGACATACGTTAGAGCATCCTGCATGGAGAAAGCGATAGCCACAGATCACACAGAAAAGTAAGACGGGGGAGACTGAAGAAACGGTTCCAGTAGCAGCGGGTAGTTAAGGCTGCAGCGAAGGCAGTAGCTGCAGGTAAGGCTGTAATTAAGGTAGTAGCTGTAGTTAAGGCTGAGTGCTATTTTGCCATTAAAGTTTCAACTCAGTCATTTAGCTTTATATGAGATAACTCATCGTCTAGCCCTCAGCTAGATTTTACAGCTGTTTACTCCTTGAGCCCAATTCCATTTTTGGGCAATCTGCAAATCACTTCATTAATTAATATATCAGTTCAAATTGTTAAGACTCGGAACCTTTTAGAGATCTTAATTTAAAAAAAGAAACAGACCCCTGTATTAAAAGGGCACAAAGATTGCAAAGTTAAGTAAGTATTCAAAAGTTAAGAATGTCTAAAATAAAGCTTGAAGAGGTTATACCGTACTCTGTGGGTAAGGCAGGGTGGGTCGGTGGATGTATTGCTGTCCCCAGTGCCTCTGTTTTACTTGTGGAAAGTCTGTAGCATTGTGAGGGAATTTTAGTGTCATGAAGGACAAGTTTGTGATAGAGGCAGCTGATTGACATACTGGAGAATCAAACTCTCTCTCTTCCCCTGCCACAGAATCTTTCAGTGAAAGAAAATGAACAGGTGCCTTAAACTGAGATGTTCACAGGTAATTATGAGTTGCAGGTTCCCCAGTTTTCTAAATCACAGTGCGACACATCCGAAGTTTGATTTACAGTATTTATAAGCTCATGGAGCAGCAGCTGCAGTCGGTAGGCACTCTGCTGTCCAAGTAAAGGACTGTTATCAAGCACTGACTATTCTGAGATATTAGGCCCCAGAGTATCAAACTACACACGCAAAACTGGTTGATAATTTTGAGTTTCATCTTGCAGAATCACGTGTCCTCATATAAATGGAGATAAGCAGATCAATGTGGCAAACATAATACGGAAACAGTATAATTAATGTTTGTAAACCTAAGATACTACGATGAAAATCCTACCTAGCGTTCATATCAAGGCTTGAATGCAGTGAGCAGAAATTACAAATGGATCCATAAAATGAATGATGAGGAAAAATCAAACATTAAATAGCTGTTTGTTCAAAAAACCATACCATCCAAACATCAAATGAGGCAAAGATTTCTTGGAAAAAAACTGTACAAGCTCGTAATTAATGGCGATATTCTAATGTGCACAGGCTAAGTTAATGTTATACGGGCAATCTGAAGAATAGCGCATCTTAAATCCTCGGTGCTTGATTTTGCAGACTTAAAGCTCTTTTAAGATACGTTGGGATGTATTATAGGCGAGGCTGGTATTAGTGGTTATTAATAAGGTTGTCTGGTATTTCCCTTTATAATCCTCATTTTAAGTTGCTTATGACTTACCATCAATTTAACAACAACAATTTTCCCTGCTTTTCGTCTGCCTCAGACTGGTTTCATGTTTGTGTGTGCGTGCATGTTATGTATGGGCCAAAACATTTCCACTACCTAAGTCTAATCTGAATTACACATTTTTTTCCCATGAAAAAGGAAAATTTGTAGTATCCTCAACTGCAAAGGGAAAACTCGAATATTTGTTTGCATTCTCTAGAAAACTGCAGTCTGCAGTTTTCTTGAGCATCAGGATCAAAATTCTACCTGCGCTGGTAACACTTCACAGAACAATTTTTCTACCTGAAACTGATACCATGAGCTGCTGTAGCTGGGGTTATCACAAAGTACCAAACTTTAAAACAAAGAGAGTGCAAAATCAAGGGGAAATATATCTAAGACTGACAGCAACTGACTGGGACAACCAGGTAGGAGAAACTAGAGCTGGAACCTAGCGGAAAAGAGAAAAAGATCTGGGATTTGGGACCAAATATGGAACAGAAATGACTAAGAGAAGTTGGCAAGACTAGATTGCAAATCAGGGAAGGAGATGGGAACAGAGTGCTGGGAATTGAAGCTTTTGATGAGACGGGGTAAAAAGTACTAATTCTGGCATTTCCAATTTTAAGAGCCTAAGTTTTCAACCTTAACAATAACTAGATGTAGGACACTTGCATATGTTTTAGACAAAATGCACACATTTATTATAAAGGGGAAAGAGTATGTGCAGCATTATGTCTTGTCATTAAAATCAGAAATGGTGCTTGGACACTGAGGTGTGTGGCAACTGAATAGCGCTATTCTGAATTATCTGCTCATCACAGGTGTGCTGATACACCAAATACAGATGTAAGGGAATCTGGAGCTAGATGAACTCTGCTAGCATTTCTAACAAACACACAGTGCTCTGCATGTTATAAATACCCTAAGATCAAAAAGAGTCAGTAATCAGTCCTAATGAGGATATGGGATTTTTTTTTTTTTTTTAATAGATCCAGGCAATCTGTGGGTCTGCAAAGTGTTGCTAGGAACTGCTAGGGAGAGCTGAGAGCAGAGGAACTGACTGTGCTGGGTTTGGAAGTTGCTGTTTACTTCCATTATGCCACCAACAGGCACCAGGCTTTCTTCTCACTCTCAATAAAATCATAATCAGCATGGCTCTTCCCACATGCACACAGTCTTCTGCATCAGGGCAGGGGTGCCCTACGGAGACACCAATATGGGGCAACTGATGCATACAGTCAGTTAATTGTGGGGCTGTCAGCAGTGGTGTCAGTCTCCATACCAACTGCCTCTGCAGAAATTGGGTCTGGTGCTGGAGCCAGCTACATTTACATGTCAGCTCTGTCCTAGCTCTTGGTTGGGACAGAGAGATTTGGAGGCAAGCAGCACAGAGACTAGCACTGCTGTGGGTTCTCGGTCACCTGGCAGCTTGCAGCAATCTCCATCCAATAGGACTCAGTGTTTTGAAGCTGTGATGAGTGAAAAAAAAGTGAAGAGATGACAAAAATTTACTTCGCCAGGTTTCCGTAAGGAGCAATGGGGAATTAGGAAGGATCTTTACAAGCCCCCAAGAACTGTAACTCAACAGTATCCTCTTTCAGTCCTTCATTTTAGCGATAAGCCCTCCTAGTTCAAGAAAAGGGAACAAGGTCCAGGGAATTTCCCAACCCTTCCTACTCTTCCAAGACTCCTATAGAAATGACTGCAATTTATGTTCAGAGCAACTTGGGCACTGCAATGACTTGATAAGATGGAGAACGGAAGCGGAGAAAGGTAATGCATCTTGCCCAAGGCCACCCTGAATGCCGTCAGCAGAGACAGAAATCAAGCTCTGATCACCCGAGTCTCAGTCCTGAGGTTTAACCATAAGGCACTCACTCTTCTTGCCTAGTGACAATTCAGGATGGATTGGACAATATCTAGCATTCTGAAACACTGTGAGGCAGCACACTGGGAAGAACTGCTGTGAAAAGAGACAGGGGAGTGTCTCTGCATGCCATTGCCTGGATGGGTAAAGATGAGGAAGAGCGGAAGAGATCTAAAATAACAGAAGCAGGATCCTAATGCATCTTCTGCTTCCTTCCTTGTCTGCTGTTTGCTCACAGACCTCCCCTGCTCCTGGAGGAATGCAGAGACTCACTGTGTTACTTTGGCATTTCAAGGACTGTCTCTCCACAAGCAGAATTATTCCTGCAGACCCTACACACAGCTCCTCTTTCCCTCAAGGGTCTAAAGACACGTTTAAAACTACAGCTTATTCCTCTGTGCTGTGTATATGCAGGATTTGTGCAACATACACTTCCAGCAATGGGGATTCATTATAATCAAGGCCCAATGGGCAGTTTGTCAGTGACAAATTATGTCAATGAAACAGTAAGTCCATCCTTACCTCCCTCTCCTACACAAACACAACGGGATTGAACTTTTATTGTTTTCTCCGGGTAGCCATCAGTGCTAAAGAAAACTATGCAGACTGAAGGAGCAGCTCCCAGAAAACACTGACTCTGAGGTAGGCAATACAGCGTACTTCAGTCTACATGATTATCTTCATGAGGTCAGTCACAGCTCTGTGGTGACCTAAAGCCTACCCAAACTCTGGACTAAACTTAGCAGTTCACTTGTGACAGCAAAGAATTCTTGACTGCACTCTAACCACGCTGCTGTACTGACAAAGTTAGCTGCATCACACAGCTCAACCCCATCTGATCCTCCCACTCTGATTGACAGAAATACCTGGAGACTCCTTACGTGACTGTCAATGGAAACGTTACAGTTTCATCTCATTATCAGTGTTCACAGCACAGATAAAACCATTCTGGAAATTAACTTCTGGGTGCACGGAGGAGCATCTCATTAAAGCTCAGTATCTCAGTCGTGATTCACTCTGTTTTGTTCCTTTTCATGCTGGCTGAAAGTACCAACTACAAGGGTAGGTAAAACTGTTGCGTTGAAAAGCTCTGAGGTTGGTTACTGCGTGTGCTCCAAGGGAAAGGGAATCATAACTTGATTTCCTTTCCTTGTGAACAGTGTGGCATATTGTTATATATTTCTTCCTTCCTTCCTCCCTTCACCCCCCAAACCTGAGAGATCATAAGACACCAGTATCAGCCATGCTGGGCTCCATGCCAGGAGAATTAATGAAGTGGTGTAATAGCTCACACAGAGGCCTAGTGATTGGCACCACACTTAAAATGCATCTGCAAGGCAGGAGATCATAGTGTTGCTGCTGTGTTCTGTTTATTACAGGCACGTCTCTTCCGTTCCATTGATTTCTTTATTAGTGCGTTTTAAGGTCACAATGTGGGGGCTGGCTCTGCTTGAAGCATGGAGGTTTGAATTCCAGCACAGCTTATGGAAAGGAAGTCTCCCTTTGAGACTCTAGACCTGGATGACAGAGCCCAGTGCTAACAAGAATAAGAACCCTACCGAGAAGTTCCCGAGGAGTTTGAAAAATCCTACAAGGCAATGTGAGACTGGGTTGGTTTTTATACTTCCTCTTGTTTTTTTCATGGAAAGAAGGGGGAAAATTTTATCTAAAGAGTATAGAGGCTTTGTGGTAACTGCAGGGACAACTTCATTTCCTAATCTATAGGGGAGGTTTGAAAGCAGCTGCAAGCAACAGATGTGTGGACTCATAGCTCCTTGCTTTTCATCTGTGCTGTTCATCTGGTCAAATCTTGACTTGACATGGACAAGGAAGGAATGGGTGGGTCTCAGTGTACTTATCAACCAGCATTTGATCACATCATGACCTTCAAATAATTTTGCTATCCACTATTCATGACTTGGAAAGCAGAGCCGTACAGCTCAGGACTGTGAGGCAGTGGCCAGGCTGTACAGGGAACCACGATGACACCACGTCTACCCTGAATTGCCCTGGCTTAGAGCACAGACTGAAAAAACACAGACTGTAACTAGCTGAGGATGGAGCTGGGCTGGAGTCATCAGATTCACACTACCAAAGGCCAGGAACAGTAGGTCTGTACGGGAGGAGGTGGAAATCTCCTGGTACTGTCTGCAACTCCAGTTGCTGAGCTCGCTGTTATAACAAATTCAGACACAGCTAAAAGCTGGCGTAGTGGTGCCAGGCTGCAGCAGCTCGATGCAGCTGCTGCCTGCCCTTGCCACAGCTCTCTGCGGCAGCCCCCTGCACAGTCATCACGGCACCAAGCCATAGCTATGGGGGGGGTGGGGGGCATGATCCAGTTGTGCCCCTAGAGGCGATGGTGATGAGAGGGCATTGCCCCCAGAGAATGTCCTGTCCCAGGACAGGGACCCGGGCTTTGCTCAGCTGTTGAGCTTAATTGCTGGCTCCCTTGGAAATTCCTAGAAAGCTCTTGTTGGCAACTGAATTGCCATGGAAATGTTTTTAGATTGCCCCTGCAATACTCATCCAAGCAGTCTGCTTTGTATCTGCATTCATGCCCTGCTTGTAATTGCAAAGGACCCTGCTGCCTCCCTGTCAATCCTGCATGTGAGTTGAAATGAAGCAGTGTGGAGCACAAACAGGAAGAACTGCAAGAGGCAGCCTAATCAGGACATGCAAATTCCCTTTCAGAACCCCTAGATTCGTTTTTTTTTTCACCCTCTAATATTTTTAAAGCCTCTTCTTAAAACGGCCAATACTACTGCTTTCAGTTCCCTGAAGTTATACGGCCAATGAAAGCAAACACACACCAGCGTATGCAGATGAATCCAAACCTGAAAGCTTTGATTTTCATATCCATATGTGACACCTACAGGGGCCTGCTTTTCACTGTAATACACTTAAAAAAACTTCTTTTAGCTATCTTACACACTACGTGCATAGTACCAATTTTTATCTTGCTGGGAAATAACAATGCATGGTGTAAGTCTGAAGGTCTTTATTGAAACCCTTACTATAGACAACTTTTACGTCTGGAATCTATCACTGATTTTTGCAATATATTCTGAGACACTCACCCACAACTGGTTTCTAACAAGCTGTCCCCAACCTGCAGTGATGCCATCCCGAAGTCTGCTATCCGGATGTTGTTCTTTTCATCCAGCAGTAGGTTTTCTGGTTTTAAGTCCCTGTGGCTGTAAAGAGAGGACCAAAATGTGAGTTAAATTATCCATGACAGCTTTCCCACTCCAAAACTTGTTCTTTAGCCAGCATAGCATCCAACCTATTATATTTTAATTGATTTCATTTTTTTTCCTTTCCCAGGCAGGAGAACACACATATCCAAGATCCAGTCTTTCCAATCCTCTAGACCATATCCCAAATGCCCACTCCTGATGAATGCAAGGCTTGAGCCTGCAGTGCCCTGACAGGAAATGAACATCTTCAACTTCCAGTGATACCAACGCAATCTGAGGGAGAGACTGAGGGAAATAGGTAGGAGGAGAATTTCAGCTTGGATTTAGGGCTGATATAATCCATCACATGCCAGCTCCTTAAGGTAGGAGGCAACACCATCAATATATTCTGTCAACAACAGGAAACAAAATGAGTGATATCTAGAGAAAAAAAATCCTTGCTGTAAATGCTACTGCAAAAAGCCCCTATTAGGAGCTGATTACATAGGCATATGGCTTTGAAATAATTCTGGGTAATTAGCTCTGATGGAGAAATCCCTCCAACCCAGCACTGCTTGTAACTGAGGGTGCCAGCAGTGGGAAGGAAGAGAGAGGATTCCCTCCTTTCCATCAAAGCTCAATTCCCTTATTATTTGGCAATGTGGGAAGAGCCATGCAGCCATGATCTTCAGGATGGCAACTCCTGCTTTAAATCAAAAGTATCACACATCGACTAATTTATTAATCTCCATTACCCACAGCCAACATCACTGAGTACCCACGTCTGTTTCTTAGTACTCAAGTGTTTTTGTACAACTATTACATTTACTTGATTTTATATCCAACGACAAAAATCTTGCACAAAATTTGTGATGACTTTGCTTTTTTTCTTTTTATTTGCAACTCTTGAAGAGTCACAGAGATGAGAGAAGCACTTTAGGCAGGCTAAAGACGAAGCTCTTTTCCTATTTTTGCTTATGAGTAGGCAAAATGAGTCTTTGATATCTTGCTAATAAAAGCTCCAAATACAAGCGCTCAAACCTTGCAAGCAAAACGGCCAGCTTCGGTGCCCAGTCAGAACATAAACCTGTGGGAAACGGGCAGCCCACAACACACGTGAGTGTCAGGCAAACAACAGTCATTTGCAACAATGGTTCACTAAAACCAGTTACCGTGACCAGAAACTGAACTCAGCAAAAGAACCAGCGTTAGGACAGTCTAGTCCAGTGACACCCATAATGGAAGGCAGCATTATCTTCACGCCATTTCCTCTTCAGTTTTTAAGACATTCCTCTAGCACTCCTCACGCATGCAAGTGTAATTCTACCTCTATACCACTGTAAAGAGGGACAGTCTCTACCCTCTCAGAGAAACATGAGAGGCATGACAATGTTTTGGAAATGATCTCCTCTGATCTGAAGAGAAAGAAGTCTGGAATGATCAGTTAGAGACAACTTGTAAATAATGCAGGTCAATTGTACGCAAAACCAGAGCACACTGCAATAGGACACCCGGGGAGTGTAACAGATATTTCCAAAGGGGACTTCCAAAATGGCACACATTCAAAGCAGGTACTCATCATTTACCTTACCACTGAGTCCTATGATTCCTCCCCCCTCACTTTTTAAAGAGCATAAAATTTGGTCTCCAATCTTTTGTTAACATGATGAACCCTGTGCGTTAAAGTGGCCTTGTTAACCATGGACAAACAATCTGTTAGATAACGGAGCAGCATGATTCAAATTTGTGCATATTTTCATCTGACAAAGCAAAAGGTGCCTTATCAAATCTTTCTTTCTCATAGAAATCAAAGTTTTGAGGTAACTGGAGAGAGAAGACTTATTAGCCGGATAAGAACTATCAAGATAGTCATACCTACTTGACAAAAAAGCAGGAGATGAGTGACAAGGAAACGTTCCAGAGGCAGTGAATGACAAGTTAATGGCTGCGAAAAGAACCCCTGAATGCCATCATCAAGGACAGCAGTCCTGGACAAAGGCAAGATGGTCAACATCTGCCAAATCTGAACATGCTCCAGCCCTGGCAGTGAAATGGAGTGAAGAGCCCACAGTCCTAAGGCAAGCTAGGAAAGCTGGACATTAATGAGACAGTAGTGTGGGATATAATCTTTCCTTCAGCAGACATCTGGACAGTTCTCATCTTACAACTGGTTTCATTAACGGGGTGCTGGGAAGACCTCATTCGACTGGGGAGATGCACTGAAGATCTCCTGTCTGAGGACCAAGGCTCAGTGGCAAGTAATAGCTCCCTGTAAAGCAAGCAGTGATGCTTTGATGCTATGAAACAAGAAACCTCCTTACAGCTCAAGCTGAGTGTGTGTCCTACTGTGTGTAGTTTTTCAGTGGCTATGGCTGTTTTTCAGTCTTGGCAACTGCTCCTGCCTCACTGCTGAACAGATACATGGTGTAGAAGCTGAAGGTGCTGTTGACCATGCCTGTTCCACTGTTTGTGCATTGGCTGATTTCATTCAAACACGTTCAGTCTATAGCAGGCAACTGCTGACATGTACCTTTTGTACTAAAAAATGAAATTATTTGCTTATCCTAAAATTGTGTAGTTTTTTTAGAGAGAAGAGAACTTGAAGGAATGATCAAGGCACAGCATGACCTAAGCACAGGACATCCACAAGTGTTTTTCCAGCCTGGATGTATGGTCACTACAAAACATCTCATGTTATTTCAGGAAAACTGTGCAGCTAAAAGAAATGCAAAAATGCTCCTCTTCCATGCCTCAAAGCTACCAACCTTAGCAGACCTGCCACAGGCCCTGGCTGGAGCAGAACGTATGTGAACCTTGAACCAGCCCCACTCCCAGACCACTGAGGGGCAGTGAAAGGGAAGGGATGATATCTTTGAAAATGAGTACAGTGTTCATTGGTGGAAAGGAGTCTCCTTCTCCCCATTTCATCCTGTCTTCCCATCACCTGGGATCCACAACACAGACAATTTTAGGCCTGGGTTTTCAGGGAGGAGCAAGTGGGAAAATGAGGTTCCTATAAAGTGGCAAATACATTCCTTTTTTTTTTTTTGGACAGCCACTGCAAGAGAGAGAGGAAAAAGGGGCTGCCACCATCCACATTCCAAATGTGGAGTAAGCTTCACCTCACTGTGCTGTGCAATGCTTTTCCATGAATGATCGGCCTACATGGGATGATGGCGGTCTTTACGCAGAGGTCCTGATCCTTGTCCCTGAGAGCATTTTGAAAGCCTTAAGCTGGGACCTGGGGATTCGCGGGACTGGTACAGTATGTGTGAAAGGAAATCTGGAGTGGCAACAGACCTTAAAACTTTTTTTTTTTTTCCTCCAGAGACTCACCAAAATAAAACCAAGAAAAATTATCAGCTCTTCATTATAGCCCAGCGAGCAGAGAGGAGAGTGTGGACTCTGTCGAGAATAGTTACATTTATTGCTGACTAGGCCCTAAAATACAAGAACTGTCATACAGCAGTTTTGCATCTCTCTGACCCTTCTCCATCTCTCTTTCAACACAGTCCCTAGTGCCCAGTCTGGATGGTTAGTATAGGAATTCCATGGCAGCCTGAGTACTTTTTTTTGTATTGTGGCAGAACTCTCAGAGATCAGGGTGCCAGTGCTTGCACATTTAACCACAAGAGAATTTTATGCCCCAATGGAAATTTTCCTCTAGCTGGAACATTTTTCTGCTATCCATCTTTGGATGACTTTGAATTCACCAAGGCAGCATCCTGGGGATAGAAGTCAGGCCAGGAGTCTGCACCAGAGTGGCAGAACCAGCATCACTGCCACTGGGAATGAGACTTCCTCTCCACATTTGCATTTCCCATCTTTGTACTGCCAGCTTTTCGAATGGCAGAAGGAAGAGAGAGGAACATATGGGAATAGGGAAGGCTTGTTATAATTTACCTAAGAGCCCAGCAGCCCGGACAGCCTCATACATTCATATTTGGAAAGAATTCTCTTGTGCCAAAATGAAACAAAACAAAACAAAACAAAAATCCCACTGTATGTGGTAATTACTTGGCATTAATGGAACATTGCAGAGTAAATGCATTTAATTTGGTCCCATTCCAGCTGATTTCTCTGGCTCTCCATGTCTTATACGACCGCATCAACTCCTCTCTCTGCAGGTGAACAGAGGACTCGTTACCCTTTCATTGTTCTAAAGGCTCTAAAGCTGCAGGGGCTTTATCACATAGCTGGAAAATCAGAAGAGAAGAAACCAGCTTCTTTAGCGACAAACACGGCAACCTCTCCTATTGAGCCCTGCATATGCTGAGAAAGAATATGAAAGAGAAATGCAGCACTGCAGAAGTCAGTGTAACCCTGATCCAGGGTGGCCATGGACTGCCCAGAGCTCCTCAACCACCTCTGGTTGACAACGGAGCAAGAAGTTAGCTCCAGGAGCCTGCATACGGCAGGCTTTTGAAGGGAGAGTGTGTGAGTGAAAGGGAGCCATGAAACAAGCCATGGCAGGGGAAGCACACACTGCCAGGCTCTCCGCAATGTCCCTCTTTTACAGATTACAACAAAGGCTTCACAATTTCCTTGCAGCACAAGACGGATACAGAGAGAGGTCTGAAAAAATTGTCCCATGGAAATGGGCACAGTTCTTGGAGGTAGTACACAGAAAATTAAAGACACACATATGCATTAACATGTTCCAGCTTCCCACTTACTCACTGGCCACGCTTGCTTTCTGGTCACTCCCAGTGATGCTATTCAGACAGCTTCTTTAGCTCCCTCCATTGCCTTTCTAGTCCATCCTCCTGCTCTGGGAATATCCCCGTGTCTGTACTGCAGGCAATTGCAGCATACATAAAAAAGAGAAGTAAAATACTCTCTCCTGGTCACCCAGGGTCAGCAGAAGATTTTTGGTATAGTGACAGACTCCAGATCTTGGATTCAAAGTAGCTATATCACCTGCATGAGATGATGAACTAACCCCTTATTTTAAAGTGATTTTTGAGCTGAAACATTCATATCAGTTTCTATGACAACTCATTGTAGGTCACAGATTTCTAACCCAAGAAACCTCCTAATTGGAGTAGTTGCAGGTCATTTGTACTTAATCAAATTGTTGGCTACTTTGCAAATGCTTTTCTTACTGACCCCAAACTCCCAGAAGGGCCAGACCACAGAATAATTGTTCTGCAGCATGCCTCTTAAAAGGGCCTGATGTGATGCAAATAATTTATCAGTAATAATTAATAGTATGAGAGGCAATATTTTTAATTTCTTGAGCAGAAAAAGCCTTTCATCCTATTTTCTCTTGCTTCTGCAAATCAGATCCAAATGTGTAGCTTTTATCTACCTACAGAAGAATCTTGGTTTAGAGCCATGGTTGCTATGCTCAAATTTAGTAAGTTTTCAGAGAATTCTGCAGAACAGATAAATGTAGTTATAGCTAGTTAAAAGGACAACAAAGGCCTTTTTAACAATTACTTCCATTGATCTATTAAAATATATTGCTCTTCCCTACCAACCTTGCCTCAAAACATATATATTCACGTATTTCAAATCCAGAACAGACTGTCAGGTCTGATCACCACTGCTGTACTTGCCAGAGAATGTTACCTGGTTACGCTTACAATAAGACTATGCCATTTTTGAGCTTCCAGTGGCTTATGTAAAGAAATAAACTTACAAAAATACATGTCCTCTGACTTTAGCTAAGTTGGTAACTTTGCCTTTGGCATTGCAGCTGCTGCACTTGATGGGTTTCCTCCGGTTCTCTTTACAAGGGAAATCTGAAAATTTAGAGTTTTAGAGTGAGTCTCAATCACAGATCTGAAACTCCTGGATGCAGGCAATGATTGGTGAATCTCAGCTCTCAACAGGGGAAAAAGGTACCTTCCTCACTTCTGATGGTCTGAACGAAAACTTGAAAATCTAAAGACTCAAGGACCTGAAAAAAAACCAACCCAGAAACCAACCTTAATAAATTCCAGAATTTCTAGACTAGTATCACATTTGGAGGCCTCGAGTTGTGATTTCAAACTGTCCAGCTGCTGCAGTCTCAAGTGTTCAACAGACCATCCCTGCAGAACACTGTAGCACGCTCCTTATAAATGAAGCAAGGCAGAGCAGGAGTCACGAGGAGAGTGGTACTGTCTGACAGAACATGGCACCTGGCATTCTTCAGCTTTCTCTTTTTCTCTAAGACACCCCAGATATCTCCCCAAAAGAGTACTTTCTTTACTGACAATGCTCTGCAGCTCCTGCCTGCTGGAATATACCAGAGATTTTGGCACTATCGCTGTGAAATCCTGAAATGTTATTTTATAGGGAGCCTTTCCCCCCGCCCGCACTGCCGGGAAGAACACAAGGCAAAGTCAAACAAAGCTCTTATTCATTGCCTCAGCCCTCTAAGTCACACACCCCCATGCCTACGCATGCACACACAGACACACTTCAGCAAGAACCTTGCGCGTACTCAAGCAGGCACAGCCCCAGGCAATGAAAAGAGAAAGGGCCCTCATAATTGTCATTTATCAATATTCATAAAGAACCTGCCTTAACCCCCTCTTGTGCATGCTCGGGAAAAAAACACAAAATGAAACCCAACCAAAATAAAAATAAAGTGAAATAATCATCTTGCTGCTCATTACCGCAGGGGATTTCCTCTCAATGTCACCGCTGCCCTGTGCAGTAATTGGCATTATCTGTTATCTCGGAAGCCATAATAAGGTTTGCCACGGGGCATTTTCTGTAATCATATTTTTATTTGTCAGCTTGTGAGATACAGACACCAAATATGAGCTTGACCAAAGCAAAAACCCAACACACACACAAAATACGCACGCCACCAATCCCAGCTCTTGCCGGTGATGTCACAGACAGCCAATGAGGCGCCCGCCAGCTCTCCTCACCCGGCTCCCACCCTCCGTGGGCGCTGCAGCATCCCCTCGCTCGAGATAAAGGAGACGCTTCCTGGGGAAAGCAAGGATTTGCGACCTACCCCGATACGTGCTCCTACATCGCTTCCGACAGAAAATATAGCTGGCACTGAAGTAGCTGAGAGCGGTACGGAGGCAGGATATTCAAAAGGGACTATTGATTTGGGGCACCCAGCTGAGACATCTTAAAGGCCCTGAATTTAGGAGAGCAGACACCCAGCACTAGGTGAACGGCAGCTTAGGAAAAAAAAATCAGTTATGTCCAAAGAAAAATTCCTAGGCTAGGATGGTCTTACATGGATGTCCAAGGAACCCCAGGGTCCTCTGCCATTTCTTGCACCACTGCCGAGCACGTCTGCTCTGGGCACTGCAGCGTGGTGCAGAGCCCTCAGAGCTAGCACAGAGGAAGAGCTGGAAGCAGAAGCAATACTGCTGCATCACTGAGCTAACAGCTCCGTTTGCCAGCTCAGGCAAAGGAGCAAGGTAACACAGATACACTGTTTGCAGGATCCCACGTAATACCTCTGCGTGGTGCTGTCTGTTTGCACCCACGGTTGCCTCTGGGTCCCTAGCATGGCATGGTGCTATGTACACAGAAAAGTCTTTAGAGAACCCTACAGTGGGCTACCTGTAAGCTTTCTCCCATGGCCAACCTGTACCACAAAACCCCTTAAGTGACCGCAGCTTGAAGTGAGGTACATCAAATCTTCCCCCACTGTTTCCATCAAATAAAATAAGAACAGAAAGTTCGTAATTTTTTTAAAACAACACACAACCTGAGTGAAGCTCCAAGCCTATTCTGCTTCTTTGTCTGAGCCACTTCTTTGAAAACACCTCTCAGACACAGGTGATGTCTCCACACAGTAGCAGCAGAAGCCGTTTACCAGTGGGAGGATTGGGGAATCCTTTCTGATTCTTTGATCCAGGAATCCTGGTGCATCAATACATTTTGAGCAGTGAAAGCTGAATGTGGTTACATACAGCTGTGAAAGTAAGCCACTGGTATTTCACAGTGTCTTGGGACGTACAGGAAGAAGATAAGACAATGATATGGGACTGGGGACACCAGGCTATCAATCTATTCTGCCAGTAGGTTAGAGGCACCCACATTTAGTCATTAACCAAAGCAGAAGCCTTCATTTTTCAAAGTGGTCATAACTGGATAACCTGGCTGATGAGATGATTTGTCATTTCACTGCCCCACGACAGGACAAGGTCAGGCTTCATTGCTTAGGAAAGCACATTAACTTTTATACTCACACACACGCACACACGTATATTTATGCATGCTCTGATTTTCAAAAAGGGTTTAATGATAACTGTCCAGAATACAACACAGAGTCTAATATAACACAGACCACACAAGTCTCAGAGTGACCTGGAGGGAGGGAGAGCTTATGATTTACTGCTAACTTATTCAGCACTAGATGCTAGTTGAGTGGGAGTTGGCAAGGAGACAGGGGATTTACTTCTAAACAAGACTACTGCCCACAATCCAATATGTTTAACAGAGGAAAATGGATTCCTCAAGAGAGACATGTACTCTGCCTTGGAAATTCCACATACTGTTAAACCTGCAGAGGTGCTTGTCTGTCTGACAGCCTCACCATGATCCTCACTCAGTTTATTAAAGTCTGCCATATCAAGAGGTATCCATCACATGCCCAAAGGACCAGTATGTATGTGTTTCTATGCATGCTTTCATAGAAACTTCTATCCCAACGGAGATTCATATTTCTCTGGAATATTCATTTGGAAGAGCGAATAATTTCTCTTCAGTTGTACTTAAACATTTTTGAGTCTTCTTGGATTGGGTCTCTAAGGGTTAAGCCAAGTAGGGAACAGAAACATGTATGTATGCAATCCACCAGTGGTTACACTGCCCAGTGTACATAAAAAATAGCAGCTGTACAACCTACCAAGGATTATGCTGATTGTAAGAAGATCATGATCACTCAACCCAGTTGATTAGCAGGGAGGAAAAATTGTGGAATTTGCAGAATAAAACTTGTTAGAGGTATCTGCCAACAGAGAAAACTTAGATCCTCTAGGTAGGGCCTGCAATCAGCTCTCAGCTACTCTCAGAATTTCTCTGACTATTGTAACCCTGCCTGTGCCAGGTAGGCATCATCCTCAGGACCTTCTCATCCTGGTCCACCACTTTGAACTGCCTCTTCTGCTGACAGTATACTCTTTTTAATATATCCTCAAAAAAGGCTCTCATTTCTCTTTCCATTTATTAGAAATATGCTCTCTTTCAGATTAATATCTCCTGTTGAAATGAGTCAGAGATGTAGAGGGAGGAGGCTAGAAGGGCAAGTTAAATATTTAAGCATCCATTTTTGCTGTGGCCATTTATGCTGCGGATGTCTGGTTTGCGAGTTCTCAGCACAAAACTGGGGGTACAGAAAATCACTGTACGGTTACTGAGAAGTAACCACACAGTGACTGTGCAAATCCAACTACTGCAGTGTCTATCTGTGGCCCCTGGCCTCCTGGAGGGGGGGATCTTCAGCTGTCTGTGGCTATGCAGAAGCAGCCATGCAGACATAATGTAAATGGTCTCCCCCAGCCAATCTAACTGCGAGGAGATGCATTTCTGAGAAATAAGCAGGTAGTCATAGGTCAGCAGCTATACAGAAACTCTGTGCTCAGACTGATTATAACAACTTGATTTCAATATAATTTAAATTGCCTAAACTTGCTGAAGATGAAGGAGGAACTGGTCCAATTTAAAACACCACCTGAAAGCTCAGGTTAAACCACACTTGATGGTTAAATCATATGATGGAGTTAGTGAGTATCAATAGCAGTCAGATCAAGAAAATTCTTCCCTACTGGAAAGGAAATTAAAGGGAACAGTGACTCAAATACCCAGAAGGGACTCAGTGAAGGTTGCCAAAAGCCAGCAGGTTTCCAAAACCTGAAGGAAGCCATAAAATGACTTTGCTGTATTCGTAACTTTCCCAAGTTTCTTCAGGGATTCATTTTGATATAGTGTATGTAACGCTTCATTATTAGCAAGTGCTAATGGAAATTGAACTGCTCTGCCTTGGTGGTTTTGGTTTTCCTGGTTAAAGCATTCCCTGTGAATAAATTCTCGTCCAGCAAGAAATGACAGACAATCTTCATGAAAAGTCTATCTGTGGCTGGCACAATGTCTCACAGACAGCCAAGAATTAAAAAATACATCAGCACTTTACCCAATGCTTTTAGAGCTTTACAACATCAGTTACCTAACAGTAACTAAAAGTATCAAGAAATGAGATCCCTGTGTTCTGTGCTTTTATGTAACAGGTAACTCCCGTTGGAAACGGCTGCACTTACCATATTGAATGACTATGGCAGAAGTCTAAAGCAGAGATGATTTGTCGGAAGAACTTCCTGGCTTCTTTTGGTGTCAATCTTCCCTTTTTTACGAGATAGTCGAAGAGCTCCCCACCTGACACGTGTTCTAGCACCAAATACCTAGAAAATAACAAAGCCAGGATTTTGTGAGCACATTCTCATACCAACCTCCTCACAAACACGCAGTTACATACAAACACCTCTATTTACATACGGTCAGGGAGAACACTTCTGAAAAGAACACTGGAAAAGAGTCAGAATTTTAAAATCAGGAGTGATTAATATTTTTAACAGGATTTCTGCAAACTTCAGACATGCCACTGTTGGATTCAGTGTTCAATATAATAATAAGAGATAAACCAGAAGCCAAAAATTACTCACAAAACCAGGGGGAAAGAGAATAATCAGGTATAAGCTTTCACAGCTGCTCTTAAAACTACTGCAGAGTGAGACTCTGTACTAGAAAGCCTCAGGTCCCTTAACCAAGCTGACAGTTCCTCTATAAAACAGCTGTGGCAAAGCTGCACTCACATACTGTTCTGTCTTGGACACCTGAGAACCAGACAGATGTCAACAAACTAGAGGGAATTAAAAAAAAAAAAAGGTGAATAGTTTAAATTATGAACAAAGATAAACAGAACTGCATGTGTGCAGCCTACGTAAGGGCTTCAGCTTTTGCTGCCGAACAGCAGTGATTTGCTGGAGTAGCTGCCCTCCCTTGCAATTCAAACGTGAAAAGTGTGGCACTGAGTGAATAAATGTGGCACAATGGGGACCTAGGAGCAAGAGAGGAAACCCCAGACCTCACATAGCAATCATGGCAGTCATAGAGAGAAGAGCAAAATCTTCTGGAAGGAAAGGACTTGCCATGGATGGACCATCTTGTTTTTTTTAAGTAGGGGTAATGAAAGGCAGCCAAGCAGAGGAAAACTTAGTATAAATCTCTGGAAATGTTGCCTAACAGTCAGAATGAAATAGTTTCCCCAGGGAAGTGTCAGGAATGCCACCAACTGAACCATTTAAAAATAAACCAGATATAATATGGACTAAGAAATAGACTTCTATTGGCAAGAGGATTGCTTGAAACCTCCATGGACTTTTTTCATCTCTGTTGTGATTGTGTGCTCTACTGTCTCCTTGCTTGTTTGCCTAGATTATACAATTCTAATACAGAATGAAGAAATTATGCAGTAAGATTATTTACTCAAAATCTGAAATTACTAGGATAAAAAACAAATTATTATTATTTTTACTGAAAAATCACTTTCGTTCTTTGGCTCTGTCAGCTGGTTTAAACCCTGTAAGAAAGGCAGAAACCTCTACACCTCCCTTACTGCCTAACTCCTTTGAAGTGAGTTTCAAGGTTGCACGGCAAGGCGTGTGATCGGAAAGGTGGTTCCTGTAAAGCAACAATGCAAGGGTGAACAGGGCATTCAAAGCTTTGGCAGTTTGACAGACATCACCAGAAAACTTGCAAAGAAGAATTAAATATTTTTCCAAATTTTGAGTGTGCTTCTCTGTCCCCTCCTTCCAACAGCACAGTGGGCCAGGCTGAACTGTATGTGCAGTATAATCCCCATCTCAGCGCTTTGCTTTACAGCAAGCTAGTTTTATTACCAGTATTAATCCAACTCTTCAAATTTGAGTGAACAATGAAAATAATTAATCCAGGATGCTATCTTTTAGGTACCTCAAGCAGCATAATCTCAGAAGAAATTTCTAAATTTGAAATGGAAAGAGGAGAAGATTATGATAAATTTTGGGACTTAATTATTCCTGTTTTCAATGTTTCCAAAAAGATAGAACAGTAAAAGGAGTAAAAGCTGTTTTGAGGGAAGTAAAATTGGCTTAATGATAACGGCATTAGCCTTGAAGTTGCAAAAGTGGGACCTGAGCTCCTGGTCCATCATCAGCTCCTGTGCAACTTCCATGTGTCAGCTCCCAGCCAGCACTAGGAGAAAGCATTTCCATGCCTTACAGAAACGCAGCAGAGAATGCAGTAAGAGACAGAAATTAATATTGTCTTGCCAGCTAAGTAAGTAGTACAAAAGCACAAAAAAGTGGCCAACAAAATGAAATTCTAAACTTTAGGGAATTAAAATGGTATTTTCTGCAATTTTTATCAAAATAGAAACTGTTACAAGAAAGATGGCAATACTGACTTTTTTTTTTTTTTAATTAAAATGAGTAAAAAAGAGAAAACTATTGACTTGAAAATAACATTTGGAATATGTCGGTTATCTTCTTTCCAAGAAGCGATGAGTAGTTACCAGACTGTCTACTGAGTACACCTTGGTAATGTGGAGACCACCATTTATCTGCATTACATTCTTTGAGCAAGACATTTGTCATGGTTTGGGCTGGACTGGCCACTGAAACGAACAACAGATGCTCTCTTTTACTTCTTTCCCCTTCAGAGAAGGGAGAGCATCACCCTTCAGGCAGAGAAAGATGAGAGAGAAAAGCAACTTATGAGTCTAAAAAAGAAACTAAACTACTTTAATGCAAATATTAATAAAATAATAAAAAGAAAACAACAAAATATATACAATATATACAAAATCATATCAAGCTCCCAGGACAATGATCACGTCACCAGCAGGCACTGGGAAAGTCCTAGACTGGACTCAGCAACAGATGGGAACTGGATTCCGGATCTGGATTCAGGAATGCACAGATCAGGATCAAAGGCAGAGGAACAGACAGTCCTCCTCGGATGCCGGCCATTGAAGAAAGAGAGCTGACCCTTTGATCCCACAGCTTCTATACTGAGCATGAGGCAGATGGGATGGAACACCCTGTTGGTCAGTTTTGGGTCACCTGTCCTGTCCACTCCTCCCCTCAGGTGTGACCCCTCTCTGCTTTTCCACTTCCAACCCTCCAATGGGGCAAACAACAAAATTAGCTGACCTTGGTTGTTACAGCAATACGTATAAGCAAGAGCCTCTCTGCATACCATTCCTTGGCATAAATTATGAACAATCAGGTCTTACCACTCTGTGAGCGGACAGTGTAAGAAAAATATGCTGTGAATTTCAGAGAGTTCAGTTACTCAGAAGAGGCTTAGCCGAAAAGTAAAATTACTGAAGAGAAAATTGGTTCTGTTTTACCTCAAACCAGGACAACATTGAACCGCTCAGAAGAAAGCTGATATGCAGTAGCCACCAGTACTGGGATGTCCACATTTTCGTGTCCCAATCCTTACTTTCCAAGCCTTGGCTAACCGACACTCTGGTAAGAGGGTTTGCTATATAATTCATTCTCTCTCTCATACTAGAGATGGATCTGGCTAACTATACCATATGGCAGACCCAAGCCTGGCACAGAATCAATCCTAAAATTCTCCTTGACAGCTCCCTCTCTCACTGTGCCCAGCAGAAGCTGTATACAGCAGCACATCTTGCCCCCCAAATTCAAATTGATAGCTGCTTTCTTCTCCTGTGAGGTATTTTACAAAGATGATTGCAGTTACAGACGTACAGAACACCCTCTGCACTGGTTTCAAATGCAGAGTTTTGGAAAATTACAGACCCAGCATTTCTGTCACCCACAGCAGGAACTGCAAAGCAATTTATTTTCATCAACTTCATCTTATTAAAAACACTCAACAAAAATGCACTGACACGTTGTATGAAAAATAAAACAAATTGAAAGACAGGGAGCATTTACAAGGTTATTCATTTTTGCTTGCCACCTAGAAGCACCAGATATAATAATGGAAATGAACAGGGAAGAACATTTGAAAAAGATTTGTGCCTATGACAAGTCAAGGGACACAGAGAAGCACAGCAACCATGTATTTTGATCTGACAAAGCCCCAACGTGACAGGAGTGAGAAGGACGACAAACACATTCCCCAGTGGTCAAGTACAAGAAATAAACGCTGCAAGGATCATTCCATAAGTACTAAGTCGTTATGTTGCAGTTAGGATTCCTGAGTTTGGATTTGCAGCTGGTCACCCGCCAACCGTATTCCCTGCAGTATGATGTGGGTTTTTTTTAGGATAGCCCCCAACTAGGAGATTTTCGACTAAACAAGGTCATAATTCAGCACCTGCCTCCATCTCTGTGCAAGCCAATGTTCTGCTGGCGCATTACATGGCACAGTAGTAGTACACACATTACTTCCAAACAGGCCAACAAGAGGGGTTTTAACATTTCCAAGTGTTGCACCGGTTATAGCTATCACTGTATGGCTTACACAATCCCCACTAAATGCTGTATATCTGTATCTATCCATCCATCTGTGTACGTGTGAGTGTGTCTGAGTGGCTTTGTAAAAGAAGAGAATACACACTCTGAAAAGCCAAACAGAAAAAGCAAAGGAAATAAAGAGCATTATTCCAGAGGCTGGTAAATAAGGCATACAGACACCACATCTTTCCTGAATCTGCGGCACAGAAGAGAATCCAGATCTCCTGAGTCCACATCAGCATCTAAAATCCTTTACTTTAGCAAAGTGCTACAGGATTGGAAGTATGCCAATGCCAGCTCTTGGAGGATCTAGAAGAAGGTAAATAACACATAGCCTGTAGGGGAGAAAAACACTAAGAAGTACTTTCCTGAGTTTCCCCTTCCCTTTCATCTTTCCCAGATATGACAGGTTCTCATCTCACTATACTACTACTTTTCCCATTTACTCTAGGCAAGTGAGCAGACTCTAAAAATCCCAGAACAGTAACCAGAACTAGTCTCCTATTACATTTGGAGATGAAAAATAACTTACTGGTGAATGAAACTTTTTTAAAAATCCTGTCTACGTAAGATTGACAGCATCAGTCTTCCACTGTAAAAACGTAGAAAACCCTGCTCTGTAATAGCCATTGCAAGGAGGTTCAAGGAAAGGAACGATCCAGACTCTGGCTGGCAGCATGCACGCTACCTGCTGTGATAATACAGAGAGGAGCTATATTAGGACAAAAGACTCTGTAAGATCAGTTAGCTCTCACATCTTGGATGCTCTGGACACACGCTAGCTCTTCTAATCCTTACATTTCACATGACAGAAGCATTACAAGCATTAACCCCCTGTTCTTTACTTATAGGGAACCGTGAAGCAAAGTGACTTGCCCAGGGTTACAGTCACCCTGTATCAAAGCTGGGATTGGCACCTGTGGTCCCTTGTGCGTTCTACTCCATGCTGTCCCCACCACCAATTTCCTCTCTGCTTGCCAGGACACTGGAAAGGCAAGAAAACATGAGGCTTGTGCAACTCAACATGAAGCCAAGTGCATGTGGCTAAAATAAATTCTCGACTACTTGTTTTCCTCATTAGATGTATTCTTTAAGAGGTTGCAAAAATTTTCACAGGCCACAGCTTGCTTTCATAAGACACCAAGGTCCACATCTTGCATGATATCTCATGTTCCTGCTACAAGCCAAGACACAAAACAAAAAATCTCTGGTTAAGTTTCAGAGCTCGAAGGAAACAAGACTTTGGTCTTTAAAGACAAAGAAGCCGAATGCTTAATACAAGAATAATTTTGTCTATTGAAGAGGAGCAGAGAGATTTTGTGCAGCAGCATTCTTTCTATTCCCTTTGCCGTTTTTCCATCTGCATCCCATCATCACCACCTCCCCAAAACAAGCTACTAAGTTTGTAACCTCAAATGAACCACTACATATCGTATCAGAGATGTACATGCAGCTTATAAAAGCAATCTTAGAATAGAATAATCCCAGTCTCTTTTCTTTCTTTCTTCTTGGTTCATTTTATTTACTCTTTCAGGAACCAAAACAGTAAAGAAGCAATAATGAAAACTAAACAATATGACAAAGGAGGGATGATTGCTGCATGGGAAAGAGATGGAATAGCCAAGATGAACGTGGAGAAATGTGGTCTTTAAACTACCTTTGTGCTCCTCAGGTTCTGGCTATACCAGGAACCAGCACAGACTCCAGAGCCCTCTAAATCACAGTAGCTTCCTCATGCTTACCTGTGGCTTGCTCTGTAGCTTGGAAATTTAACAAAAGAGCACTCCTCATTACCCCAACTTGCCTGTACTCTGGGGATCACAAGATGTGACAGCCCACCAGTTTTACATCATTCCTGCATCATTCAAATCATTTTAGTCTTTTCCGAATCCTGAATGTCAGTAGGACTCCTATAAACACAGAGGATGGTCCATTTTTCCCTGGGAACGATCAATAAATATCCAATGATCAAGAACCATTTTGTCTATAATCACGATATTTTTTGGTTGTATCCAACTACGCTAACTACCTGACAGGGCTGTGAGGATTTATGATGACACTACCAGAAGTTAAAAAATAAAAGCTGTGATTTTTGCTCTGAAACAGACAAAAAAAATTTGCAAAATTTAGACAGATAAAAAATCAGTACAATTTTCTTCCTTTTCTCCTGAACAAACTAAGATGTTTGTTTTCATCTCTAACGTCTTTGGTTGTCCTATCATCAGCTCAAACACAACAAGGCTAAAGCAGAACTCTTAGCCTCACCACCCCATTCCACTTCTTTCTTTCTCTACCCCTAGGGAAAACACTGCTTGTTTGATTACGATTCAGGCTTGTAGTGCGGGTGTCACCTTTGACTCAGGCTGTCTTCAGATCCCTACAACTTGGTTGTACTGGTACCTTTTAGATGTTTTCTTTATCATACCTCTAAGATAATGGTTTTCCTATCCACCCACAGGGCTAAAATTTCATGTCTAATTTTAGCTAGATATCATGTATCTAAATTAATTCAGCATCATCTCTTTCACTTTGATAAATACATTCTTGCCCCACTGCTGGAAATTCAAAATAGGTATCAGATCATCATTGCAATATCATTTTCTTAGCTTTCCACTTTGACCACTCCTTCCATGCCTCCATTCTCTCTCTTTTTAATACTATATCTAACATGAACTAGCTGTTTTCACTTCTAGACAACTTGTATCCCCTTCTGTAACCAATCTAGGATCTCTTCCTTTGTCCTTTGAGGTTGACCTCTGTCTGTGACCAGCCTCCAAAGCCAGGTTCCACCATCCACTCATTAAATATCCAGGCAAACGCTTCTGTGCTCTTAAAACACTCCCCCTACATTTGGAAAAGCATCATTGTTAATGACGGAGATACATCATCATTTTTCTTCAGCTTCTTCCTGAAAACTGTTCTTTGCTGTGATACTTGACAACAGCTTGGACTTCCTCATCACAGGGTTGCCAACAGTTGCTTTGTGTTTTGGATTGTAAGCTGACTAGGGCATAGACTCTGTTTTTGTCCCATTCTTGTCCAGCACAGCAAGGTCTTCTCCACGACTAGATTGCCTTTGTGCTACGATACTATGAAGACATCACTTAAAACAGCAACAAGGACTCTTTTGGTGATGATTTCTCCCTCCCATCTGGTGGATTATGCTACAACTTATTAAAGGGTGCCCTTGCCCAAGCCCTAGAGAGCTTTGAGAAATAACTCACAGAGCTCTCACTGAGGCAGGGCAGCTACATGCTACCTCCAAAGCAGGACTGTAACAAAAGAAACAGGCTGGCTCTGAGCTATGTCTGGAAAAATGATGTTAAAGAAAGATAATTGGCACAGAGAACACCAGGACCATGCATTACCAGGTATTTATGGCAAAATAACAGAAAAAAAACCCCACCCAAACAAACACACCAGTAATGATCTGTAAAGAATGAAAAGCTGCCTGTAAGCCTTTAGCAAGAATAGTGTGAAATACTAAAATTCTTGCCAGAAGGGATTGCCCGCAGCAGCCCATCACTATACATCCCAGCGTGGGTATGCAGCTCCTGTTTTCTCAACCTTATAGATGGAAGATAATTTATAAGACATTCACAGCTACACAAATTAGGTCCTCTGGGGCAATACGAATGTATTTATTATTATAAAAGTGTTAAATCGATAGAGATCTTTAGATGAAAGCTCATACTGCAACACAAAGTATTTCAGGTCAGTATTATAAATGCAAAATTAAGAGTAAGAGGAAATACTCTCTGGTGCTCTAGGACTGGTAGTCAATTCACACAGCTTCTTGTTTTTGGTCAGGCAATAGGTTTGTTCATCAGGGCATGCAATCAGCTGCCTGTTAGGGAACAAGTTAATCCAGGGTAATGATAGGACAAGGGCTAATGGTTTTAAACTGAAAGAGGGTAGATTCAGACTAGATATAAGGAAGAAAATTTTCACAATGAGGGTGGTGAAACAGTGGAAGAGGTTGCCCAGAAAGGTGGTAGATGCCTCATCCCTGGAAACAATCAAGGTATGGTTGGATGGGGCTCTGAGCAACCTGATCTAGTGGAAAGTGTCACTGCTTATTGCAAGGGGGGTGGACTAGATGGGACACCACTGGGTGATTTTCTAGGACTTTTACTATGTTAGACTGGATATTCATATGGCACTGGCTAGCTTTTAAGATGCACAACTTCAGGTGTGCACTCCAGCAAGATGGAAAACTCAGATGCAGCTATATACAGAGAGATACACACAAAGGCAAGAAAAATCAGGAGAGTTCCTGCTTGCTTCCTTTATGCTCAAAAGTTTACTGTTTTGTGATGCCTATGGGTAAGATATTTCATGAAATGATGACACCTGCTGAGAAGCTCAACTACTCTGTTATATCACTTAATAGTTGATTATTATATGAAAATCATGAGCATAATTATAAAACTGGGGAACATGGCATGGATCAAGACATTTTGGAGTTGATGTAGATGTCTAAGCAATTACCAAGGCAAGGGACACAAGTCAGGTAGGAATCTCCTTTATAAAAACAGGTAAGTTTTTAGTTCTTTTCTGTCCATATGTTTATTAGTGCTCACATCTGCAAAAACTTGAACTTTGGCCACAGAATCAAACACAAATGGAAACGGCTGCACCACAAAAGGCATGTGCTAGGCACTGCCACCAATCTTGATGAACTCTGAACCATCTCACAGTAACCCATAATCCCTGGCAGATTATTCACGAGAAACTAACTACTTTTGACCAATTCAATTCAATTGAGCTAGAAAACTCATTACATTTCAAAGCTCTGGTGAATCAACAAGGGATCTGTCTGGAATGGCAGACGGATGAAGAAGAACCTCTAGAAGAAACAAGCCTTAGTGATTCCTCTGTCATGCTACCACCCTACTTGCAAAATGTCCTTCCATATGTATATATGAATGGATATATGCGTAGCAGGGAAGAGGTTAAAAACTGCCCAGCCCAGATTGACATGTGTAGCTCTTTGACAGCTTTTTCACTGCACTGTTTTCTATTGATTAAATAATCTCTATCAGATATTAAGCCCCTTGTTATTGGTGCAGCTTATAAATTATTCAGAAGTTATATAAATTCTTATGGCGGGCATGAATTTTTAAACCCTAATTTGGCACCAGGCCGGGAATTCTATTTTTTTTTTTCCTCGCCTGCAAGAAAATGTGCATGCGTTAATTTTTTTTTTTCCAAAAGACAATTTTAACTCCAGTCTGCTTGTTTGAATGGAGATTGTATTTGATTGCTCATTACATTTGGACATGAACAGGTTAGGGCTTTTGGGGAAAAGAGAGATAGTAGGAGATTACGCTGTTCGTTCTATACCTTTGATTTATTGGGGACAATAGGTGTTTTGAAAAGTGCCTTCATGGTGTGTAGTCATGCATGCCAAGGCATTGCAGCAGCCATCCTATTTGTGCACACCATATGAAATGGATCCAGCCAGAGGGATCCTCAGCACAGAATGGGCAGAGCTGACACAACACCTTCAGTTCTGCTAGTGACCATATAATTTTGTGTTTTACTCGAGAGCTAAGTGGCCTTTTCTTTAACAACTAGGGCCCAGACACACACAACGTTGCCTACCAAAGCCTGAAAAAGAAATTAGGCACGTTATTATACCCTGGGTCTGGAGCTACATCTCCCCTTGACCTTTGCTCACGTCACAGAATTACTCTGCTTTGGGCCTGTTTCCTCCCAAGCCCAGCATCATGGCCTGGATGGTACGCAGGTGCACGTCAGGCAGTGAGCAGAAGATACAGTCTGTTTTTTGGGTAGAGCTTATTAAGACCGTGTTGCACAGGGTGTAGTATTAATCAGCACCACCACCTCTGTGCAAGCCCTGCTTTGTGCCAGGCTGGCATCCCTCCTGCAAGCGGTGACACCTGCCCTTGGCGCAGCATCCCCTCCCCTTCCCCTGGCCTCTATCCAGCTCCTCGTCTCCAGGCCCATCCTTGACTCAAAAGCTCACGTGTGCTGGCTCCACTCCTACAGCTGACTGGCTTTCCCTCAGCTACACATGCTCGTAATTCATGACAGTACTAAAACAAGTCAACAGCAGAAGAAAAGGGGTCAAAGTAGCTGGTTATGAATATTTCTCTTAATTCTAATAAAGTCTCAGGTGGAACATCATTTTGTCTTCCAATCCTGTTCTATTTTCCTTTCCTGTATGCACAGCATCTGACACCCCACAACCAGACTACCAAGAAGCATACCTACCATGGAATTAATTTTCAGCATTGAGCCCTTGGAGCCACTCCAATTTTCTGAATCCTCCTTTTGCCTTCAGACACGTTTCCCCACAGATGGATCAAATGTCAAAGTCCTGGGCTACCAATAACAGAAGAACACGCAGAACCCCTTTTTCTCTTTCTTGCCTCCTCTGGCACCTCACAATTAGTTTTCAACAAAAATAAACAGAATTACAGGAAAACCCTGCAGGAGAGGACTGGCAGCATGAATGCCTCTGCAGACACCACCAGAGTTTTAAGTCTTTGACTCCTCCTGTCAGCGGATTTTGTACAAGTCAGAAACGTGAGATATGCATGAGTAAGAGGACATTTTAATTTTGTTATCTATCTGGCTCATTGGGAAGCACCTTCACCTCTGAAATCAGGAGGTGGTGTGCTGTGTACATTGCAATGAGGTTTGGGCACTTGCCCAGTGATAGCACTGTACTGTAGAATGATGAGAAAGGGACTTGTAGTGCTTAGAAAAAGAGCTGGTGGCACATTTCAGAGAACAATATTTTGATGTCCACTCCTTCTCTCAAAACAGGTTATTGTTTAAAATGCTGATCAAGTTGGACAACATAGAGATTTAAAATAAATGCTCCCATAAAATCTGAAAATCTGAAATCTCAAGTGTGAAGATCTGAAAATTAATAGATATAAATCTATACATATATACACAAGTATCTGTATGCACCTATAAACAGAAATTTACAGATATATATATATACACACAGACATTGATGGAAAGGGAATCACAAAATAATAGTATAAATATCTGAAAGAAAAGGACATGGAGTCCTCCTAGGATGTCTTTACTCTATCTCATTTCCATTCCCTGCCAAACCCTCAATAATTTAAGCTAAATAGCTAATCAAATGAGATCAAACGGATAATGCCACCCCTGTTGGGAGTCTGCAGCAAAACTGTATCAGTCAGCTTTATCCCTTTTGGAAAGGGAAGGTCCATCTCCTGTGGACTAGATGATGGCACTTAGGTTGCCACGTTAACAGCTCCTCCAACAGTGGGACAATTGCTTTTCTAAGATCAAAAGGAAAGCTGAATTTACTGCATAAAATGCAGTAAATGTACGTATCAGAGATTTAAGAATGAAGCATAAGATTGCTTCCTAGAAAATATCTGAGCCAACCACTTCACTCATGAAGGACAGGGCTTTGCATGTTTCCTCTTATTTAATCCTCAACAAGTCTGCTAATGAGAACCTCCCGCTCATTCACAGTGGTAGTGCTGCTAACAGTGTATGAACTCTGTCTTCCTCTCTGGTTGCTACACAAACTCCGTCTAGGTCCAGTTTAGGAAAGACCTTTTCTACACATAGCACAGAGAGAAGAGGACCATCACCCAGGTTCACACAGTGCATTTGCAATGCAGGAACCATATGACCAAAGGAGCGTTTCCCCTCCAATATGCATTACAGAACACACCAAAACTTTGTTATCAGCTTTGTTATCACTTTGCGCATTCCCTTAGTTTATTCACATTTCCCTAAAATTCCTGACTGTCTGAACTTGGTTAGTCAAAATGACTGGTGCACACATAAATTTTGGTAGCTCATTGATCATTCCCTATTATGAACCAGCAATAAGAGTTCTTAAACAACTCTGGGCTTACCCCATACCAGGCTACGTTAACTCATTCTCGATCTTTAAAATGGGCCTCCCCTTCCTGGCTGTTTTTTCTATTCACATTACATGACGGGAGAAGGAAGCATAGATTGTCTATAGCTATTTCTAAACTACTTATTACTGTGGACTTCCAGTCTTGCTTGAAGGCCATCAGTGTGACCATACAACAAATACAAAATAGTTCAACTAACAGTAATACTGCTATTTTAGCCAAAAAAAAGGTATATCTGAGGTGGTATATCAGCACACATACAGAAAGCCACAGTGCAGCTGTGTTTTCCCCTATGCACCTAGAAATGTAGTCTACCATCTTACTAAATAGGACAACTCAAAATGCTGGATAAAGATCTGGAAGTCTTAGAGCTCATAGCCATCTCCACCTCTCCACCCATCTTGGTAAAAAAAACCCCACCAAAACAAACAGAAAATGACTGCTAGGCTAACACACAAATGCTAACAGATTTTTATTATTATTTTTTAAAACTCATTTTCAGTGTTAAATAAACTGTGGAAAAAGGATTTGATTCATGGTCGCATTAGGAATCTATTCAACCAAAGCCCCTTGTCACAAATTAAATCATAAACCAAAAGTCAAACATGATTTGTGAAATTAACATTTATCGAGGAAATACTCCCCAGCGCTGCATCGTGATTAGACTCTGGCATCTGAAATATCACCCATAATTCACAAGCTCCTCTGAAACCATGCCACTACCGTTACTGCTGAGATGGCATTCATGATGGAAAGGTGCTGTCACAACCAGAGAGCAATCCCTTTTTTGATGCTGGTGAGAACTAGAGGTCACTGCCTCTTATTATTTGGGAAAGTACATGCATACACACTTCTCAGCCCCCACACACCTGTAACCCTTTGCCCCTCCACAGGCACTCTCTTCCTTATCTTAGATTTCTACTTTTGAACACAGAGGCTTGGGAGAAGCTCTGCATTGTGCCCTTTCTTTAAAACAGTGACTAATAAACAATGAAACGTAATTAACAGTCATTGGCTCTTTCACAGAATCAGCGTCTTTCAGCAGAGGGATTCAGTGCCTTTGTGGGGAGATGCAGACAGCTCAATCTTACTGGCAGAGGAGTTACAGCACAAAGAAGACTTAGGGACTGTTAAAGGCTAAACGGTCACTGGCAAAGCACACTTTGGAGCCCAAGATTTTTTAGAAGCCAGGACATCCAGATATAGCTTAAAGATATGGGATGCTTCCCTTGTCAAGGTGATTTTCAGCAGGAAGATATTTTCCTGCCAAGGAATGCAGTCATTTTTTTGGGAATCTTGGTGTAAGACCATCCCCACCGCTCTGAACACTAGGTATTTTTCACAGGGAGCAATATAGCCCCCAGATCTTTTGGGGTAAAGAAGGAGAGCTCAGCTCAGCTGCTGGCTTCATAGGCATTCAGAGCAAGAAGAAAGCTGCAGCACCTCTATAACCCATCCCCTCACTCCAAGTGATGATCACGGCCTTTCTTCTTCATGTATTCGTGCATTGTCACCACCACTCAAGTATACTATACCTACCTGGAACACATTGGCTGTGTGCTGTGTTTATGCAAGTGTGCGTGTGTTTATGTGTGCGTATACATAAGACTACACAACATACAAATAAACAAGGATCACAAAGAAGAATATTCCCTCTCTCTTAACCAAAAGAAAGCCTGGGGCCTTATCCCACCCGCTTTTAAATCAGAATACAGACAAATGTACTCTTTCAAATGGTGCCTCTCTTTTCAGGATTAAAGGAGAACTTACTTACTGTAAAGCCTCATTTCCTTTTGCTGCCCTTCTCCTGCAGGCAGAGCAGGCTGCAACAGATCTGGGCCTCTGTCCTCAGCTGGGGCAAACTGGGCTTAATGGACCCATGACTGTTTATGTCACTGAGGATAGAGCACTTGGCATGCAGCTCAGAGAACATCTGAGCCAGCCTCCACCCAGTGCCTGCACAAGCTCCCTCTGGCAACCGCATTTCACCGTGGATGGCAGGCCCTGCCCCAAAGGAGCATGGGGAATCCAAAAGAAATTACTGCCTGCTCTAGTAAGCTAACCCTTAGGCACAGAGGCCTTACTTCTCGGAACAGGAATTCATTGCTCCAGTAACAAGACTGGCTGAATAGTCCATGAGGGACTGTTACCTCCATTCAGCACACTTTCTTTGGGTAAACAGTCATTCCCTTCTTGTGTTGTGACATTAAGGAGAGGTCATCAATGGATGGTGGTTTTTAAAAATAGTTTAATTTTTTTCAACCACTCTCTTCTACTTGAAATAACCTGTTAAAAAGCTGAAAATAAGGCTGAGTTCCCTACTGGGTTGCCCTTTTCCATTTGGAGAACATTGATTTTTTTTTTCCTGTTGTGCCAAGATTAATGTGGTCTGTTTGTTTGACAACAGATTCAACATATCTAGTGCCCTGTCAAGCTAAAACGACTCTGTCTGTGGACAACATCCCTGTCTGGCACTGGCAATGATCTGAANAAAAAAAAAAAAAAAAAAAAAAAAAAGGCTTTGCTACTTAACTGTTACCGCAGAACCATCAGGAGATTTCAGCAGCCCTTAAAACCAAAAATTGTTATGGATGGGGCAAATTTAAAATATTGTTAGTGAGAGTCAAATGAAAACTATTAGGCAAGGGAGGTTATCCAAATTATCTACTGTAACAATCTGCTACAGTTTTGATTCAAAATGGTTCCAGATATTACAGGTAAAAACCTTCCTCCCCTCTTGCTGTTTGATAGAAACTGTTTGTTTGTCCTCTCTCCTCCATTTTAAGTAAGAAAAGAAACAGCAGATAAATAAAGTACAGAAAAGAAAATGAGAAAAGCCAAGGAAATAAGGAGTGTTCCTTCCTCATCCAAGTACCAAATATCACACGGACAGCAGCTGAGGGTGAAGACATACCTTGCTCCATTCTTTCAGAAATGTTACCAAGTTCCAAAACCTTCACCTCCCTCCCTTCCTTCCTCCTTCCCTTCCCCTTTCTCTGGCAAAAGCCAGTAATACCTACAAATATTTTTTATTTTCGTAAACATCATGCAGCTTTAAAACGTGGGGATGTTCTATCAACTTCAGGATGGCTATTTCCCGCTCCACCTGGAAGAAACAAAAAGAAAGAGACGATTAGAAGCTCGATCTTAGAATACATTAGATATCGTCACACATTTTCTTCCCATTTATCCATTTTCCACTCTGCTTTATATGCAGTGGATATGGCAACTTATAACAATGTATCATATTTAGCACTCATGTAATTTAAGGAAAATTCAATTTATTCAGCCTCAGCACTCCCTGCCCTGCAGAACCGAAAACTAGCAAAATTTCAAGGCTGAAAGAAAAGTATCAAATCTACCAAAGGGAATTAGCTGTAGGAGTTATATGAGCATTCAAGGCTGTTCCTGCCTCACAATTCAAAGCCAATGACATATTCTCAAAGCACAGAAACTCTAAGGTGTCACTTAGGGCTTTCCTGACCTCCCACAGGCACAGGTTTGGCCATGCTGCACTACATGTTGCATACTCCATTAAAATTAGAAAATCCCCATCCTGAAGAACTTGCAGTGTATTCAGGAGAGACAAAGAGTGGAAGACAGACAGCAATGTGATTTTATAACTGCAGAACTGAGGCACAGAAAGGGAAAGAAATATAAGGAGTGGCATAAGAAGTACAAGGCACAACAAGAAATTAAACCCGATTACTGGAGATGTAGTGTTCACAGCCTTAAGCATAAGACCGCGCTTTCTTTCAATTCCCAATCTGTCCGAGCACAGCTACTTCTAAGAGCATGTCTTCAACACGAAGTTAACAAGTTGTGACTAAGTCCCTGTAATTAGTGCAAGCCCTGTTCTCACCCAAAATTCCTAACATGACTGCCGTGGTGCTTTTAACTTGAATTTGCTAAGGGTATTCATTAGAGATGGAGTCAGTCCAATTCCTCAGCTGCTAGTAAAATTGCTCTGTGCTGCTCAAAGCCGCACTAACTGCTCTGATTTGACCTAGGCTAACTCGAAGGGAATTAATGTAGCACTGTGGAGACTGTAGATTACTGAAATAAACTCTGCAACAAGATGCAGTCCAAGCATTGCACAGTTGGGCATGACAAATTTCCAGGAATCCACAAAGGCAGGAAAAAGACCTAAAGAAGCAAACAAGGACAACTAGGTAGGTTATTTTCCAGTCCTTCAAATAAATTATTGTCCTGTAGCTGCTACACTAAAAAGAAAACATGAACAAACTACAAAACCATCCCTAAACATCTCCCCTGCAGCAATCAGATGAGTAATTAGGAACTTTCCGCAGTATACTTTTAGTTCTTGATGTCCTTTAATTTCCTGAGGTATCATCATCCTCTGCTAAGCCTGAACACAGACTTTTCCTGAATGCCAGGAAGATATTCGGCAGGAAATTAGAAAGTGGTAGTTTTCCAACGCTATGCAGAGGAGGACAATTTTCCAGCATGTCGGTTATCACTCCAGATCTCTCTTCCTCTACATCACCACACAAAAACAGCAAAAGCAACTCTCACACCACATCACCCTTGGCCTTCCTCGCATATCAAGATGGAGGAAAGGGTGTTCATACATGTGTCAGTCTTAGTCTTTCAAAGACACTTATCCCTCTCTGCAGAGTCAAAAGTCACGAGAGGTCCACTTCCACACTTGGGATCTCTGGAAATAGATCCATCGGAGAAGTGAGGAAGAGAAAAGTGTATCAGGAAGCTCTAATGGAATTAAGTGCGTATGTGCTCACGCATGTAAACATGTAAGTATGCAGTTCAGCACTGCCAGAACTGCTATGAATTTAGCGATAGGCAGTACTTGATGGTGACAGCTCTGTTAGCATAACTTACTCACGACCAGCACTTAGATGAAAGTCGCTTATACAAAGAGGAAACCAAAGTTGGGTAGATTTCAACTGTACAGCTACTCCACAAAAAAAACAAGGGGAGATCTAGTTTATTCCATTTTTGTCTCCTCTTCAAAAAGACCTGTTACTCTTTTATCTTACAAGACATGCACTGATATTTGCAGAGGGCTTATTCAGCCCTATAATTGGTAAAGTTGGATTTGCTTCAAGAACGAGGAAAAACTAAACAGAAGAAGCACCCACTCCCATAACACTTCCAACAGTAGTGAGATTCACCATCAGCACCACGTACCACAGCTGCTCAGAAACTGGAACTCCAACAAAGTTCCCTTTGGATGGGGCAGACCAGCTATTTCATGGGGAATGTGACCATTGCACTAGCTATGGCATGGATCATCCAACCCCGTTCTCCCTCCTCAGGAGAGTGAAAGATGCCTCCCTGCCTGTGAAAGATTAAATTCCCTGCAGATGGGCTGTCTAACTGCATTGGAGATTCAATTCTGAAAAACCTCTTGGTGGGCGTGGTGGCAATGTCCGTTCAGACCAAGTGAGTGATGGATGGCAGCATCCAGTCAGGGGCCTGCGTGGTTACTGTCCTAAAGCATGAGAAGAGGCAGTGATTAGAGGGAGGGGATTCAGCTATGGCACTGCACGGCCTATGTTCAATAAGAGAAAATCAGACCAGAAAGAAAGTATCTACTTATTACCTACAGATTTATGTTAGAAACCAACTAAAAAGAAATAACCTGAGTTACTTTACTTTCATCATTTTAAGTGTGTGAGTGTGGAAGGTTCTGTGCGTATTTTTAACTTCCTGGGAACTAAATCCTGAGAGGAAATACAGTTTCAGAGGTCTTGATTTCAACCCCAAGTACGCAGAAAGCATCCAGCTTGATATGCCTGGCAGCATTTCACTACAACATATTCAGTTCAGTGGTGTGTTGCACCACTCCAGTGCAGGCAGCAGACAGCTTTCCACAGCCTGCTACCTCTTCTAGCTGCAAACCAAGGACATAACTAATCTACTCATCTCAGTAAGACTTTGTATAATCCTTCAGTGAAAAGGGGCTTTATGAAGGAAAAGTGTTGTTACTGTACTTCTCATAGTCTGGGCCTTGGCCCCGTGTAGAGGAGCAAGCTGCTAATAGCTGTATTACTTCAAGAACTAGAGATTCCCAGCTCTCTAAACAGCAATCTGAGAAAGATCATCCTCAAAAATCTTACAGCACTGTCCTGTCTCTTTTTCCTTCCAACGAAAAACAACAGGTCACAAAAATGTGCAACGGACCACCTTCTCAAAATTACTACTGCAGCCATTACTAATGGGTGACTCTCCCGGTTCCTATTCATTTCTTATATCCCCACAGAGAAGCCAGTAATTGATACGGGTTGGACAGAGACTGTACATCTCAATAGTGATTTTACTGATGCATGGCTCGGAAGGACCTAGCAGCCACCACGTCATTAGAAAAGGAGAGGTATCTGAGCTCGCTGGCAAAATATAGGAGGCCTGAAATAGCACACAGCTTTGCCTTCTTCCCCAGACCTTTGCCAGCCCTTGGCATGCCTCTTTTGCGCATCCCTGTGCTTGCAAGCCACACAGTGCTGTCCAGCTCAGAGTTGGCAAGGCCAGGGGAATGGAGAAACCCTGCAGGGGTGTTTGCTTTAATGCAGATGCAATTATCAGAAAGCAGGCCATGCTCAGAATAGCCTGTCTAGGGAGGCTCAGAGACTGTGACAAACATGAAACATGGAGAAACATTTGCACAATAGTTAGAAAGGAAAAAAGTGAAGCTTTCTCTGTCACACAAACGCCAGGTCACGTCACAGTGTCCCTGCTACAGCCTGGGTTGCCTCATACCTCAGTAGGTTACTGATGCGCGGCTCTCCAAGCACCTTGGAGCTGGAGGAAAGAGCTGTGAAAGGCTGTGCAGGGCAAATGGAGACACATTGCTAGCTTGTAACCTTGCAGGTGCCAATTAGAGGTTTTAAAAATCTATGCAGGAGGCTGATTTGACAGGATGCTCCAGCAATTCAGCTAATGACAAAGTGCAACACGGGGGAGATGCAACCCTGAGAGGAATAATGTAAAACTCTGGTTCCGTCTCCTCCATCTCTACTTCACCCTCCTTCTCCCCCAGAGGAAATCGCATCTCTGTGGTTTAAGCCCAAGTCATCGGCACAGTCTTCACTGGTGACAAGTGCTCTGCTCTCTTGCCTTCAGACTCACAGACACACAGGGTGCCAATTCACCTAGAAGGCAAGGAGAGCAGGTTAAGGGAACCTGAAGGTTTGTCTCAGCAATAACGAAAGTTTCCTTTTCTCTGGTATTCATTTGCTCAATAACAATTGGGACACCCATCACCCATGGGCAGTGCTGTGAGAACTTGAAAAGTGAAGTGGACAGCTGTTTCATATTACCGGGATGTATTATATCTACCAAACCTGTACAAGCACTATGCAACAGTCATTAATAGCAGTGTTTCTCAAAGAACACCTACGTCCAAAAAGTTGGGGGACAGCAGATGGCATTTGTCCTTAGATGCTTTGAATGAAGTTCACCAGCAGCACACCACAAAGCTCCCTCTTTCTCCATTGACATAAGTGCTTCCCATATTGCTCAAAACGCTGACCCAAGAAAGAAGTCTGGAGCTGTAGAAGTAGTGAGGGGCAATAAAGCCTGCAAGCTGCAAATGTGTTGTGCTGTTTTTCCTACTCNGGGGGGGGGGGGGGGGGTGTGTTAGGTTTTCATGTGAAAATCAAGTTCTCTAATGTTGACTCTGCTTAGCTTTGAAGTAATTAGCAAAATACTTTTCAGAACTCATAGCTGTCCCTCAGTTACTAGAAACTCAACCCGGACATGAACTTACTCTGAGTTTGGAAGTATTTAGACTCAGGATGAACTTCAAAGGATGCAGAGATTTGGATGCTCATCTAACTCCTCACACTAGAACTCAGCCTGGAAACCTTGCACCAAAGTACCTACTTTCTCCAGTGTCTGGCCTGCTGTGCCATAATTTATGTTTCCATGATGAGACCACAGAAAGCAGAAAGCAAATCACTGTGATACTTCACTGAGTTGAAGTGGCAAAACCAAAGGTTTTGCCAAAGGATAGGAAGAAACTAATCTCAAGTTCTCTGGAAAGTCTGCATTCCTGCTGTAACAGAAATATTCCAGGAACAGACCCTGGGATTTTATTAATTTGGTACTTTTGCTTCCATGTTACGTGGGACTGAAAGTTAAAAATGGTGAAAAATGACTGGCTTTGGTGAAGACCATCTAGGTCACCTGTTCAATCTTTCCCATAATCAATCACAGGATAAATAGGCTACTCTTGAAATCAGGAGAGAACTGCATTAAAACAGAAATGGCTTTATAAGACAGGTAACTGTAGGCCCAGTATGTCCCATAGGGTCACCGCTGTGGGGATATCATTCTTCCAAACAAACTTAAGCCATTACCAAATCTAAGCAATACCACATTATATCAGTTGCATCCTTAATTTCAATGGGAGCATAAATAGAGTAGAAGTGGAAAAAATCAGGTTTTAAATGATTAAACATTAAAATATCTTCGGCTGCAGCTCTGAATTTAGTTGATTTTTTACTTAAAGTGGTCTTTCATTACATTTATCCAAAACTTCTTCAGCAGGCCATTATGGAAGCAAACAGAGAACCACAGACGTTGTCCATCTATGGAGAGTATTTCCTGCTGCTATTGTAGCTATTAGCTTCACATTTCTGAATATACTGAGCCAGATTCAAAATGTATTGAAGTCAACAAAAGGCATCAATTGACTTAAGTGGGCTTTGAATCAGACCTTCTAATGATCATTAAGTGGTATTTGGGAGAAATCTTCTATTACACAATTTTGACTAATTAAATGCTTTAACATGAACTCAGGTTTTCTGCTAAGTACTAGTAATTACAGGAAGATTCTATAAAAAGTAGATAAATGTGGGGGGGAACTAGACTTTGATCTCCACAGAATCAGGCAGCTAGACAATGCTGTACAAAATACTTACAACAAACAGACAAAATTACTGGAAAGCTGAGCAATTCTTCATTTTATTGAAAGCTCTATTATGGGCTCATTCCACTACAATTTTTGTTTGCATGCGTGCTTCTCAAAGCTATTTCCCCGTAAATGAAAATGAAAATAGGTATGTGTGAGGAGCAAGTGAGATGCATATTTGATGTTAAAATTTGCATGTGCAAACTTCTATACCATGAAGCTTCAGTAGGGAAATTTATTTTCCACAAACTACTATTATAACAGAATGTCAGTTTCTACTTGTCTTTATTGAAACAAGTATTTTTCTTTAGTCTCTTCAAAACTGCAACTCTAGAGCTCTGCTGAATTTCAAAATCTGGCATAAAGTCTGAGGGTACGAAATCAGCTGAATGGATACAGTGTGAATTTCCTCAGAAATCCTTTCTGCTGGTGCAAATGCACCTCCACAACAGGAGAGGACTCCTGGCCTGGCATATTGATTCCAAGGTCTTGAAGTGACGAGGTTTGGATCCTACAGGTGATCTAACCATGGAAAATCCTACCCAGGAATTTCACGGTTTAACTGGGTATTTAACACCTGCAGTGTTCCTCAGCACTCAGCCATAGGCTACCGAGTAAATATGGCACTTAGACTTATCTGCAGCGTATGCTTCTTTAAGAAGCATCAGGGCTTCATGCAAGAGACACTGATGGGAGCTGACAAGGAGTGGATTTATTCATTCAGCACTTGAGATTATCTGCTGCCTGCTGGTACACAGCTAACGAGTGACTGACGTACAAGTCTCTGCCAGCAGTCAGAAGAATTGGCCCCTTACACCGGAAGGCAAATAGCCTCCCTGTGCCTCCTGTCACCTTCGGTGAGTGCCACATCCTGGCTGCCATCACCAAGGAGTGCAGGACACAGGTCACAAACCAACAGCCACTCTGCAGGAGAAATAACCTGATCTTTGACTTGTCTTTCTTTTTCCCTCCTTATCCTGGTTTTTAATGCTAATGCGCACTGTGCTTTCTTTATCCCAACGCAGAATGTTTGCACANTTTTTTTTTTTTTTTTGCTGGGGGAAAAAACTAACTCACGTGCAGCCAGCCCAGCATTTATGAGAAACCTGCCACCCCCAATCAGCAGCTACAGCCAAGCCTGTGCGAACACCGGTATCTACTGCTCCAAAGCAGCACGCTCAGTCCCTCTTGTGTGAGCAGCGCTCTCTGCCATGCCAGACCTGCAGTGCTCACACCAGGCTTAGAAATTTAAGTCTATTCCCCACAAGCAATGCTGTAGGCAGTACTCACCTGCAGCTTTTTCCCACTGAAAAGCCAACAAACTTATGCCTGGCTTGTTTCACGGATGTATATGTTAAGAGAATGCAAGAGCAGGAAGCCACCAGGCCTTGTGCAGGAGCGCGGGAAAGGAGTACAATTCATAACTCATTTTCCCGCAGAAGAAGTTACTTCTACTTAAGGTAGAAGGTATATTCAAGACCATTTAATGCCCTGTGGGCTGCTATGCTCAGCTACAGAAACACATTCACTACACACAGAGGAGAAACAAGCTGTGAAATTGAGGGGTATGGAGAGCTCAACTTCACACAATACAAGTGCAGAGTTCTTTGTAGTATTTGAGACATCATAGATTAATACGGGCATTACCAAACACAACATTGGAATGTCTGAGCCAAAGAGTGGGTGGAGGACACAGGAGATGCTGAATCCCATTAAGGGAATATGGGCAAGCACAAAGGAGGTGGTATAGCACAGAACAGCATAACATTCTGCCAAAAATGTAGCGTAGAGCTGCTGCGAGCATTGGTTGAGGATACGATAAGGCAGAGGGGTTCCCAAGAGCATCCAGGAAAGGCACTGAGACAGTGAAGCGATGCTGACAGTAGTACGGACTGGATCCTTAAGGGAGTCCACCATCAGTAGGAAGAGAAATTTAAAAGCACAGTTTTGGAAAAGCTTCAAAGGATAAACTCTCCACCATTTCCTATGTGTCTCGGCTAGCCTCTTTCCCCCTCTTCCTCTTTTTCTCCATTAGTCACACTGGCCTTGTTCAGCTTTTTGGCATTGTCTTACACAGATGTCCTTTACACTTTCTCCCTAATACTCTTCCAGAAGCAATCAATAGGATTGCTGCTGTTTCCTTCTCTACATCTTTTCCTTAATGGCCATCTCTGGTTCCCTAAGAAATAAGGCAGGTAACAAATGCTCCAGGAGAGGGCAGAATAGCTGGAGCTTTGGACAGACTGGAGACAGAATGCCAGACTCCATCCATCCCTTGCCCCACTCCACAACAAGCCTAATGACATCAATCATTTCAGAGAGTGGAAAACGGATAATATGTTTTTTGTTGTTCTACTATATTCTCCTGTCCTTCAATTTTGGGTACCCCTTGACTCTTTAGATGGATATTTGTATGTACTTGTATGTTAGGATCCCCTTTCAGTTGAGTTAATAAACTCAGTGAGATACAAACGGTTGATATCTAGAAGGGATTCTCCATCCCAATAGTCCCTCACAGCTGGCAGTGAAGGAAGCAGAGACTGAAGCAACCCACAGTTCTCCCCTTTGTTTCCATTTTCCAAATATGCTTTTGATGCACAATTGCACCTCCCAGAGGCACACGGTCCCAAACAGCAGCATGGACCTCATCCAGGAACTGTGAAAAGGCCAAGGGCATCACAAAGTTCACGTTTGCACTTTGCTTTGCAATGAAGAGGGAGCCTTGAGGGGAGGCCTGGCAGCTGCAGGCAGAGGAATCAACAGCTGACTTTCTGCCAAACTGTAGAGCCACCAGCTGTGTACTCAGGGAGGCTGAGGAACCCTTCAGCCCAGCTTTTCTACCACAGCAGGTCAGCAACACTTTCTATCGCACTGCAGCATGAACAGCAGCTCCTGCCTGACGTGCACCAGCTCTACATTAGCACTTCTATGTCCTACCTTAGGGACACTGATCCCAAGAACTACTTATTCTTATCTGTGATGTTGAAATAAGTCTTCTTTGTCCATAAAATAAGCAGTCTAAGCATAGACTGTGTCTGAGGAATGCACTTGTTCAGTGTCTCTCTATAATGACATGACCATAACTGTTGTATACCATATGATGAAACGAACCAGCACTTCAGTTCCAACCATCCCTGCCCACTCATCTATATGTGGGACTATAACTTTTTAATGCAGACCCACCTCAACCACAAGCATATCTTTTCCTATCTTGCAAGACAGGACTGAACAGCATGGGGAATCAGCAGTGACCTCTCAATATCTTCATCTCTGAGCTACCTGTTTGGATCTAGCCAACAGCAGATGGGCTCAAACCTGTTGCTCTCAGCCCTTTGGTAATTCACACAGCAAAATTAGCTTTATGGACTCAGCCTCAATCCCACATCAGGAGTAAACTACTGGTGGACAGTTAAACTGCTATTGTAAAACTGTTCCCCTCTTCAATTACCACACATCAGTGTTGAGAAATGACACAAGCTTTAAAGATGACGCAATAGCTTTGTCCGTGGTGCCTGGCACTTCTTCCTTCGGCATCAGGGATGCAGCAAAGATAGCAACACTGCCTGAGAGCCTTCCATTGGGTTTTAATCTGCAAAAGGATGGGTAATAAGGCAGGAATTGTAGTACAAAGCAAGAGGCAGAAAGAGAGGAGAGGAAGAAATAAAATCGCATATTTTGCCTCAGTCTTGAGGCTGACTGTGCTCACTCCCTGTCTCTCCTCAGGTTCACCCTGCAACAGAAGACATTACAGCAAGACTTGTACTCCCCTTGGTGAAGACAACGTCTTCCTCTGTTTTGTACAAGCAACAGAAGCAGCAGAAAATTAGTCGATTGCTGCCATCAGCATCCAGGATCTCTCACAGCTGGGAGTGAAGAGATCAAAGACAGCAACGAAGGAACATTTTGTTTCTCAGTTATTTTATCTCTGCTCTTCTCATATCCCTCCCATCACACACCAGTCGCTTATTGCTGGAGGTGCTGATGACATCTTGCAGCCTATCAACATCAATATCAGGATCAAGAAACCTCTTGGCAAGGGAGGTTTACAAACATCATTGTAAAGACAGGCTCTCGAGCATCTCAGAACAGGCAATGAGGATAAGCCAAGTCATTCCTTCTCCACATTGTCCAAACCTTGAGAAAAGAGGGCTCAGACATCCGTGGCCATGTCCTTAAAGAAGGGTCCAGCATATTCTCCAGAGCTTAATACAATTGTTTTCCACATCTTCATTATATTTCCCAATACATTATTCAGCCTGGTGAGACTTTCAGAAGTACTTAGCATTGGCCTATCACTTTATCTCAAAGTTCATGGGATTCTTACTACTAAATGAGACCAGAGTCAGCCAGCAATGAACGGCAAATTCCATCTTTTAGTTCTATGTCCCTAGAGACAGGTCTTGGAATATGAGGCCTGCCTTGCTATTTATGAATCTACACCTCAAACATTACTTCCCAGATCCTGCAGTGTTTCTGAGCCTTTCTGAGTCCTAATGGTGAATTCTTCAGCTTCACCATCCTGAACTACAGGCAAAAGCGTTCCCTATCCTAAAATAGATAATCTTTTCCACATAGTGACAATCACTTCTGCAGTACAGAAAACTTCTCCCTTGAATTACCTGTGTCACTCCGAAGCAACCCATATGTGTATGACAAGTGCTATACTGCAGTGCAGATGTATCCACCAACACAGCATTATGGAGACCAGGAAAAGCAAAGAAATGAAGGCATTTTAAACTTGAGGAAGGTGGTATTTTCATTGTTTGTGATGGTGTTGTTGCTGGTCATGCATCTTCAGAATAGTCATCTTTAAGTGCCATTGCTTATTTGAGTCTCTTCCCATTCCTTTGTATCTGCCCTACGCAGCACATCTAATACAGAGTTCCAAGCTAGTTGGCTTCTGATGAAGAGCAAAGACAGGATGCAACACTTTGTTATGTCAGGCGATAACACATCGCTAAAGAAAGTGCTAATGACTCAAAAATTACATAGAGGAAGCAACAGGAAAGTTCTAACGATAAGCAAATCAGCTTAATTCTCTGAAAAGAATGGACTTGGCTGGACATGCTTACTCTAGCTATTCTTGAAAGTGGCAGAGCAAGCATTCCGAAAACAGAAGAAAATTTTAAAATTGGGGTTCCCTTAAATCATATCATCTTAGGCCTGTACACCTTGGGATGCTTTGGCACATATACAGGCATCCTCCTTTCACAACCTAATTCAAAATCCCTTGCACTTGCCAAATACTTATGATAACACTTACATGTGCAGATTTAAAAGTGCTCGCAAACAATTTGCTAAGAAGATGGCAGGCTAAATTTGAAAGTAGCAATATTTGAAACAGACAGCTGGGCTAGATCTACCCCCTCTCTCCCCAACTTTTCAGCATTTTCTGCCAGAGATCACATTCATCAGTCAGCTGAACCTTGTTTCCAGATGTTTGGAACATGCAAAAAACAACCTGTGAATCGGGGAGTTTTCCAAGACTCAGCAATATGGTCACAACAGAGTTTTGGAATGAAAACGCAAGGGATGCTGTTCATGTCATCCTATACAGAAAAAAACCCCAATTACATCTCTTCATAGGAGACATAATTAGCTCCCTTCTTTCCAATGGCGAAAGCCTTTCCCGCCATGAAAAGCTTATACTGCTGCCCACGCAAACACAGGACAGATAAAAACCCCACCAAAATCGTGCTGAAGCAGATGCCATGCTGAGGAAGCCCAGCAATAACCTCAGATAGGAGGAAACAGTGCCGGTGCTGTGAAGCTCACACGTTGAATCTTATTTGGGAGGAAAGGAACGCAGAGATGTTCTCCTTGCACCATACAAAACTCTGAGTTTGGATGTAAAACCTCAAGTTATTTAGGGGTAGCTGATCATTACATTAACGGATGTATGATGGCAGGGATTAGAGTGCATTCTACTGCTGTATAATATGGATTTGTGTGTGGGTCACAAGTTTCATTCCTGTACTGCCTCCTACCCTTAAGCTCATTACTGCACCAAAACAGAAATAATTCCTATTCACAGTCCCTCCTCTGAGCAGGAAATGTGCGCTCCAGGTAAAGGATTTGCCTTCAGCGCTCTGTTGCTAGACACCCTGGGACAGTAGGGCAGCACTTTCTTTTAGCTGCTCTGTGCTGGACACATTTTGCCAGGTCCAAGGAGCCAAGGTGAACTAAAGACTTCTGCAAAGCATCCTTGCAGGGTACTCAGGAAAGCTCTATGGAAGATTGCTCCAAGCCCATCTCACATTTTGTTTGCCAGGCAAACACAGTAACATTGACAAGTCCTTTTTGTTTCTGAGAGTCCTAAAATTATTGCTGGGTGACATTCAGTGAGAAAGCCTGAGACAGCAGCTGATAAGGAATCATGGTGATTTTAGGAGGCCAGCCCTCTTTTCTGCAGAGATCTATGTAACTGTTAAACAGAGGTGAGGCAATTTTCCCTCCCTTGTTAAGAGTCTTACTCCATCCCAAGTAGATGACTTGAGGGTCGTCTAGAGTTTTGTCATGTTGTATCATTCTGCTGCCCACGTGTTCTTGTATTTGGAGCATGGCAATGTTACACAAGCCAAACTGGGAGCCTGTTCTTTATTTTGGAGTGGATTCCTTATGCCACCACAGAAGCCACCCAAGAACAACCACGTTCTGTGAAATCCTAGGGACTGTCAGAGCCTTTTTCTGACTATTCCTCTTCTGGTTTTGCATTCTTATATGCTTGCTAACATTTGTGAACCGTTAACCTTTTCTGCTTCATACTACTTTTTTCTGAGGCAGAAGTGATTTTCCTTGCAATTTTCCAGACCTTTTCCATGTTCCCTTCAGGGTGGCTGGGGACATGAACTTGTAGAAAATGTTTTACTTCCGCTTCAACAAAGTGTTTAAGGTGCATGCTTTAGTCTGCACCACTACTATATAGTCTAGGGTCTACCTGCAAGCAATAGAAAGACAGCAAAGTGATGAAAGAAGTGATGAAGAAAAAATTACCTTGTAACTGCTAGCAAACCTATAGGTTTGTAACAAATTTAGGAGAGTAACACATTTAGTTTGAACGCTCTTGGTGGCCAACGAGGAAGTGGGGATAGTCATTACTTCTGATCCATTAAACACATATTTTGCAGAGCTACTTTTTTTGATGAGATTCCTTTGGACAAGTCTTCATTTACGCAGGGAGCTAGGCATTGTTGTCCCTCTTCCTTCTGTGGGAACAGTGACCTGTTTGAGAAACCTGAGATGTCTCAACAGGGTATAATTTAGCACTCTCCAGGCATACCAAGATCCCTGAAGCACTGTTGTGTCTCTCTGATCCCTTATCTTACTCACGATCTGCAAATGATCAGTCACTTAAAGCCCACAGGAGAGGGGGTTGCTGCCCACCTACCGAAAGCCTGAGTTTGTCAGTTCTGTCTTCAAACAAATGAGCAGAAGCTTCACTTAGTGAAAATACATACAAACATATAGCTCTGATACGCTCTCAATAAGGCAATAATAGCATAATTTGGGTTGAAAGGGACATTTAAAGGTCATCTAGTCCAACCTCCCTGCAATGAGCAGGGACATCTTCAACTCGAGCAGGTTGCCCAGAGCCCTGTCCAACATGGCCTTGAACATTTCCAGGGCATCTAACACCCCTCTGGGCAACCTCTTCCAGTGTTTCACCACCCTCAGCGTAAAAAAATTCTTCCATCTAGTCTGAATCTACCCTCTTTCAGTTTAAAACCATTACTC